>JAHRHZ010000032.1:1968088-1999287 GCA_024137785.1 Ginglymostoma cirratum
TTCTGATGAAGGGTTTAGGCCCGAAACGTCAAGTTTTCCTGCTCCTGTGATGCTGCTTGCCCACCTGCCTGTGCTTGGTATATAAATAACAAAAGATTGAGGATTTGCTTTTGAAAATTCGCAAGACTTTGAATCACTGAATTGAAGCTTTTTAAGGATGTAAAGGAATAGATAACATTGTTTAGTCTGATAATGAGTTCAAGTAACAGGAGATAGAAGTTGGAAAAACCAAGTGGTTAGACAGAATGAAGAAATTGCAATTGTATAACAAATCTGCAGGATGTCCCCAAGGACTTCAGAGCTAATGCTTTTGCTTTCGAAGTCACTACAACAGTTAATTTGCAAGCTGCAAAATGTAGCAGCTGAGAGATTTGTTTTGTTTGCTATTTTGTTTTTGGTGGTTTCAAGTGAGATAAATTGCTACTTATCTCACTATAGGCCACACCACTCCCACCCTTTAACCTCAGCATATCCATATGGATATGATACAAGAACAAGATTGAGCTCAGCTGGGATACCTTCCACATGCAAGTTCCATTCACTTTGCAGGTTCAAATTTCAGGGATCTCTTGAGCCAACGCCAGACACCTACATCTACATTCATCTCTGCCCGGTCTGCCTTATCGGTTGGGCTGGCCTCTTGTTGCCATTCAAAGGAAAAAGAACTTCACTTATTTTTGTATGATAGTACCCGGCTCTTCATTGATACAGCCACGACTTGAACACAGAGCTTGATTTAGCTGTGTAACAAAGAGATAATGTCTCCATGAATGCAGTAGTCCCTCATACTATACTGAAATGCCTAGATTTTACATTATGCTAACAGTATAACTGAGTTCAAATCGACTGAATGGTAAAGATATTAACTTTTACCACTAGAAAATGGGCAGTAACACATTGATCTTTTATATTTCTGCTTGATTTACTTTTCCATTCAAGTTATTTGAAAAATCCCAATTAGGGTTACTTCTGGAGTGAAAAGGGATTGAGACATAAAGTAGGAGGTGAGTACTGTTGTTCTGTGAATATACAACAGATTTGTTGGGCCTAATGGCATTTTCATCTTTTTAAAATTCTTGTCATGTTTGGGATGGTTTAGGCTTTATGAATAGGGGAAATGAGGGATCTGTATGTAATTCAGTTTGCAACATATTGCTTTAATTGAGTATGTTGGGCTGGAATGAGTTTTAGCGTATTGAGAATGTTTTGTATTTGATATATGTGATCTTTGTCTTGTCCAAATCTGTATAGATTGTTATTTAGCCTTTCATTCTACATCCTTCCAAGAAAATTACCTGAGATTGTCATGTGTATCAAATTTATTTTCAATATAAAATTGATGAAGCTATCAAGTTTGTTGTCTTTGTCAATTCGTTCAGCAAATTTGTTTCGTTCCTCATTTGTCAACTAGTTAGGCCTTAATCCTTCACTGCTTTGTAATTCATTCAACAGAAATCCTCCCAGCAATTTTCTGTAATTTCAATTTTGTGCCCAAACAGATTTCATTAATAAAAATTAAGCACGATTAAATTCAAGAAAAACACATCCAAGCAGAAAACAATTCTCCAAGATACATCTGTATTATAAGCCCCACTATAATATTTTCAAATAATATTTACCACACAACATTCACACTAAATGAAACACAGGCTTACGGGGCACAGCATGGACCCCAGTGCATTATCTCTTCTTTCATAAAACACGAATTATCATAGAGAAGCAGCAACATACTGAAGCATACGCCTAATAAAGAAACAATTAAAGTTTTTGAGAAGATTTGTAGCTCAGGTCATAGATGAAGTTGTAGACTTGCTGACCAAGTCAGTGCATTTATTTGTAGACGTTTTGTCACCCTGCTGGGTAATATTGTCAGTGCGGCCCTGGCGAAGTGTTGGCGTTCTGTCCTGCTTGTTATTTATATGCTTCAGTTTGCTGGGCTGTTCGGTATTACTTCCGGTTCTGTTTTACGGTGGTTTATATATTGGGTCCAGTTGAATGTTTTTGTTGACGGAGTTCCAATTGGAGTGCCAGGCCTCCGAGAATTCCCTGGCACGTCTGTTTGGCTTGTGCTATTATCGATGTGTTGTCCCAGTCAAATTTGTGTCTTTCTTTGTCCATGGTTTATTGAGACCAGTGAGAATTGGTCATGTCTCTTGGTAGCTAGTTGGTGTTCGTGTATCCTTATTGCCAGTTTTCTTCCAGTTTTGACCAATGTAATGTTTCTCACACTCCTTGTATGGTATTTTGTATATCACATTAGTTTTATTGGTGTAGATATGGGGTCCTTTATGTTCATCAGTAGCTAGGTATTACAACCCAACACCCATAACTGGAGCTGCATCATGACATTATTTAAATGAGCCACAGTGCACTGCATAAACATGAAGGCTTATAGGGAGTTTTTAAAAGGAATGGATACCCAAAAGCACAATCCACTTTCCTCCACAACAGACTACAACAAGAAGATACAACATGGCCAGACACACCAGTCACCCTGCTGTACATCAGGGATGTATCAGAGATGACCACAAGAATACTCCGACCCCTAGGTATCAGGGTAGTCCACAAACCAATGACCACCCTGCGACAGATACTGACGAACATAAAGGACCCCATACCCACAACCATTAAAACTAATGTAATATATAAAATAGGCTAAACTGGAAGAAAATTGACTATACAGGTACACGAACACCAACTAGCCAACAAGAGACACGACCAATTCTCACTGGTCTCAATACACGCAGACAAAGAAGGACAAGAATTCAACTGGGACTACACATCCATAATAGCACGAGCCAAACAGAGTCATGCCAGGGAATTCCTGGAGGCCTGGCATTCCAACTGGAATTCCAACAACAAACGCACTGAACTAGGCCTGATATACAAACCACTGAAAAGCAGAACCGGAAGTAACACCGACCACCCCAGCAAACCGAGGCATATAAATGACAAGCAGGACAGAACACCAATGCTTCACCAGAGCCTCACTGATAGTGTTACTTGCTCGGTGAGCAAGTCTGCAATCTCAAAAAAACAATTCTTAGAACCATCGTGAAACCAATGGTATATTAGTGCATAGCTTCCAGACTAGAAAGTGAGTCTACCTTTAAGCCAGTTGATTTACATGCAACACTCCACCGTAATCTTCACCTCCAATCACTCCCTACACAGTGCAATTGAGTCAGTGCAATGTGTTCACTTAGTCGGTTATGTATGTGTAATGTAACAGTAATAATAAGCACAGAAACCGACTACGTGTGGGCTCAGATATTATAACGATGTAAATAGTTGGCATTGTTAATAACCTTCAAAATATATGTCTCAAGTATAAGTTACATGAGCTAATGTTTGATTTGCTTTAATTGGATTTGATTTATTTATTGTCATGTGTATCTTGTTACAAAATACAGTGAAATGTGTAGCACAGTGTTGCCACTGTCTGGCACCATCTTAAAACACAGAAATATAAATCAAAACATAGACTATAAGGGCAGGCAAATGAAGAAATAAAGAAAGTGTCCAACTTTGCAATCTTTCTTGTTAAGTGTTCCACCATGGGCCATGGACCTGGTGACAAGGCACGAGTCCCCTACACCTCACCACAGCTGCCAGACCGGAAATCGCCAGTCTCCAGCTCTGTCTCTCCTCCATCCACATAACTGGTGTCATCTTGGTTACACATTCACAATTACAAAAACTGCAATTAAAATAAAAAGCAAAAATAAAGGAAACAAAGCCAAAAGAATGAGAATCGTCCAGATATTAAAGTCTTATTTAAGTCTTACAATGCGGACACCCAGACCAAGCCACAGCCTGGAGTCTCAGGAGGAGCTGAGTGCCTGGTGCCACTGGCGCCACTGCCTCTGATCTACTCCTGCTGCCACCAATTCTACAACTACTGGTGCCGCAGCCGGGCACTGGAACATGCCTGAGCAAGGCTTGCTTACAGCCTCCTGTCACCAGGTCCTTTGCCAGATCCTGGAACATGCAGGGAAGCATTCAGACCATATCATACTGATCGTGGTGTTTGACCCAAGAAACTATGTCCTGGTGGCAGCAAGTGGGAACTAAAAGCTGGTGGCAGTTAATAGTGACAGCTGTTTAGTGGAAGCTAACTAATTTGAATAGCTGATAGCAACAGTTACCATTGTGAAGAGTTCTTTTTCTTAACAATCATTATTCATCATCTATTTGAGTTCAGGCCTGAAGTTTACAACTATAACTGAGACTGAAAACTGAAGCTTGGCAACCCCACAACAGAGGAACAATTATGTGTACACTCTCTTTGGCCAAAAAGGGAGGCCACAGTGTCCAATTTCTAAAAAGAACAGCAATTTACAAGAGGACCAGGACAGTTCTGATTTGCAAAGCTATTTTTGAATGGTCTACAGCCCAAAATATTAGAGACAAAACCATTCTACATAATATTAAGGTCTTCACTGTATGCAGTCTTTGGTTGATTCCACATTTTGCTTTATTGGTAATTTCTTTTTATTCATTCATGGGATATAGGCATCACTGGCTGAGGCAGCATTTATTGCCCGTCCCTAGTTGCCCTTGAGATAATGGTGGTGAACTGTCTTCTTAAACTGTTGCAATCCACATGCTGTAGGTTGACTCACGACGTCATGGGGAGGGAAATGGTACAAAGCAGAAACAAGGCATGCATGACTTCACTCCAATACCTTTGTGCCACGAATGCCACATCCTGGCACTGGTCAGCTATTTCTTTCAAAAGAAGACAACATAAAAATAAAAAAGCAGCAACTTCCAAAGCACCGAAAAGGAGAGAACTAAGTGAGGAGACAACAGAAAAAAAGGCATGACATTTTATTACAGATTATTGTACTGGTACTTTGAAAATAATTTTGTTTTATTCACTTGAGGGACAGGGGCTTCACTGGCTGGACCAGCATTTATTGCCCATCCCTAGTTGACCTGGAGAATGTGGGGATGAATTGCCTTCTTGAATTGCTGCAGTCTATGTGCTGTATGTAGACTCACAATGCCATTAGAGAGGGAATTTCAGGATTTGGACCCAACAACAGTGAAGGAATGTGGATATATTTCCAACTCAGGATGGAGAATGACTTGGAGGGGAGCTTGCAGGTGATGGAGTGTCTATAAATGGTAGTTATCAAGCGAATTTGGAAAATTCTGTTGAAGGAGCCTTGGTGAATTTCTGCCGGCCATCTTCTAGATGGTAGATGCTACTGCTACTGAGTGTGAGTGATGGATGTAGTGAATGTTTAAGGGTGTGGTGCACATCAAGCTGGCTGCTTTGTCCTGGATGGTGTCAAACTTCTTGAGTTGGTGTAACACCCATCCACGCGAGTGGCAAGTATCCCATTACACTCCTGACTTGTGCCAGGTAGATGGTGAAGAAGCTTTGGGAATCAGGAGGTGAGTTACTTGCTGCAGGATTCCTAGCCTGCTCTTGTTGCCACTGTACTTATATGGCTCGTCCAATTGAGTCTCTGGTCAATAATAACCCTCTTACTGGAGTTGGTCATAAGCTGGCATTTGTATGGTATGAATGACTTGCCACTTGTCAGCCCATCCTGAATGTCGTCCCGGTCTTGCTGCTTCTGGACATGGACTGCTTCGGTATCTGAGGAGTCATAATGGTGCTGAACATCGTGCAATCATCAGCAAACGCCTCCACTTCTGACCTTATGGTGGGGGAATGTCATTGATGCAGCAGCTGAAGATGGTTGGACCTAGGACACTACCCTGAGGAACTCCTGCAGAGATGTCCTGGAGCTGAGATGACTGACCTCTAACTACCACAACCATCTTCCTTTTATGCCAGGTATGACTCCAACCAATGGAGAGATTTCACCCTGATTCCCATTGACTTCAGTTTTGTTAGGACTCCTTAGTGTCAGACTCAGTCAAATATGGCCTTAATCCCAAGGGTAGTCATGCTCAAACCTCACCTCTGGAACTCTGCTGTATTGTCCATTGTTTTTTATTATTCATTCACAGGATGAGGGTGTGGCTGGCTAGGCCAGCATTTATTGCCCATCTCAGAGGGCTGTTAAGAGTTACCTACATTACTGTGGATCTGGACTCACATATAGTCTAGACCAGGTAAGAATAGCAGTTTCCTTCCTTACAGGACATTCGTGAACCTAATGGTTTTTTTTTTAACCTGATCAATGGCAATGATTTTATGGTCATCATTAGACTCTTAATTCCAGATTTATTGAATTCAAATTCTACCATATGCCATGGTGGGATTTGAACTTAGGTCCCAGAGCATTACCTGGATCTCTGGATTAACAGTCCAGTGTAACACCATTTGGCTATCACTCCCCTCACCAACCCTCCCACCCCACCATCCCCCACTTTGAAACAATTTTTAAACAAGGTTGTAATGAGGTCAGAAGCTGAGTGGCCTTGGTGGGACCTAATTTGGGCATCACTGTGCAGGTGATTGATAACACTGTAGGTTACACATTTCATGACTTTACTGATGATCAAGAATAGGCTGATAAGCATCAGGCTGGATTGTTCCTGCTCTTTGCACATAGAACATACCTGGGCAATTTTCCACATTGTTGGACAGATGCTAGTGTTGTAACTATACTCGAATAGTTTGGCTAGGGGTGGGGCAAGTTCTGGAGTAGAAGTCTTCCATACTATTGCCAGAATGTTGTTGTTTTTAGGGTATCCAGTATGTCTGGACATCACGTGTAGAGAATTGAATTGGCTGGAAACCTGTGATTATTTCTGCTTCACAGAGATGACCAGGATCAATTTGTAATGACCAATGACATGGTCAAGATTGCTTGTGACCAGGATTTGTATCCCACATAGTCAGTCGTGAAATGCATTTTTGATGTAAAATTCTATGTTTACAGGCATTTTAAACCTGTACTGCGTAGGTGTCTGATTAATTCAATTGCTCCTTAAACAGCCTCATATCACTTTCAACTAGACACCATGTGGTCAGATTGAAGAAACTCAGCCCACTCCAGGTGTAGTGGTAAAATTTTACTATTTCCATTCCACATTTGCAACTCAGATAGAGTAGAAGGTAACACAGAATGAGTTACAGGCTCAATTGGGTAACCTTGCAACCCTCAAACCTTCATGTTCCTTTCTTCCTTGTATTCCCTGTCAACCATTTCAGTGGTGAGATTCTGCATCATCCTGCATCATTAAGCAGCTATTAGATAGGCATATGGATGATAGTATAAGGTAGGGGTGGAGGTTAGATAGACCTTAGGTTTAGGGTAAAAGTTCGGCACGACATCGTGGGCTGAAGGCCCTGTACTGTGCTGTACTGTTCTGTGTTCTACGTTCTGTCCTGCTCACTCTTCCATTTAAATCTTCATCTCCCAACATTGCCCCAGAGACCCAAACCTACAGCTTAGCCATTGCCAACCCCCATGATGCACCATTACCCCAATTGAAGCCAGAGTAGTGGTGATGAGAGAAGACCTCCCCTGCTACAGAAAGCCATGTCCTCCAGTGTACTGTTGTCTCCCAACTTATGCAATGAAATGCCTCATTTCTCAATTATTGTCCTTTCTGTATTGCAGCATGGTGCCTCTAATCTCCAGAAATGATCTTCTCAATTTGCCAACCACAGCAGTGGCTCCGGATACTATCACCAACCCTGACTTTTTGTGAACTGGCCCCCAGGACTGACCATTGCCCACCCCGATTGATTTAAAATAACAGCTCTGACTGATGAGAGGCTGGATCCCTGAGAGGTTGCTGCTGCTTTCCAACTTATTTCCCACTAATCCTGCGAGTGGTGACACTTGGCCTCAGGACTGACCCATGATCCAATATCCAGACTGTAATGATACAGAATTCTTGATCAAAGTGGACAATTGACTGTTTCTAAGCCCATAGATTGAGATTGGATGATTCCCTGGACTGATTGTGTTGGTTCCCTCCGACAGACAACTATTCCCTTTCACTCAGATGAGGACAGTCCCCTTAGATATGGCCATTTGATTGAAATAATTGCAGTGTGTTTATTGTGTAAGCTGCTGGCACATGCTGTCAGTTTGACAATGATGTAGCATGATTCCATACAGCAATATGTTCACTCCCTTAACTGATCGCCACTGGCACCCATGGCAAGCTGCCTCACTTTGTGTCTGCCAAAGCTGAACAGAATTATTGTGATCCTTGAAGTTCTGAATAAAATGACAATGCACAAAATGGCAAGCAAGTCAAGGGATGGCAGACATGCCCTGAGCATCCAAAAGGCATAAAGAGGGTGAGCTTTAAGAGAACAGTATAAGGACTGAACGTCCTTGACCACTGAAGTGTTCTCCGACTGGGAGGGAACATCCCTGTCTGGCGATTGTTGCATAGTGTCCTTTCATCTGTTGTCGTAGCTTCTGCATGGCTTTTGGCAATATACCATGCCCCGGGACCTCCTTTCCTGCAGTGCATGAGGCAGACAACGTTGGCTAAGTCACATGAGCACGTATCGTGTACGCTGGATGATGTTCTCTTGTGTGATGGTAGTCGTGCGACTCTGTTACCTACTCATGTTATTCCAGCCAACTGGTTTGTCCGTTGCACCATCTTACTTTTGATTATTTGTTATTATTTCTCTGCCTAAATTAACCGGTTCGTAGGTCATCTCTTCACATGTTATTTAGCTGTCAACACTTTATTCACACCATTTGTATTAATCTGTTGACACTTTTGATTACCTGCAAAGACTTGTTATTCAGCCTGTTGACACTGTACTCATACTATTTGTACTTATCTGTTGTGATTCTTAATTACATGGAATTATCTTGCCACTATCTCCCTGCCTAAATATTCTGTGCCTGTGCACCTCTCTCCACTTCACCTGATGAAGGAGCAGTGCTACAAAAGCTTGTGAATTTGAATAAACCCATTGCACTTTAACCTTGTGTTGTGTGACTTCTGACTTTGTCCACTCCAATCCAAAATTAGCACCTCTGCTCACTGTGAGGGTTGGAGTACGGACATGGGAGAAGGTGCTCGGGCCCTGAAATTATTGAACTCGTTATTGAGTCCAGAAGGTTGTGGGGTTCCCAAGTGGAAAATGAAGTGTTGTAAGTTTCGCTGGAGAACAGCAGCAAGCCTGAGACAGAGATGTTGTCCAGGAAACATGGTGGTGTGTTGAAGTGGCAGTTAACTGGATGAAAACTGAAAGAACTGCAGATGCTGTAAATTAGAAACTAAAACAGAAATTGCTAGAAAAGCTCAGCAGGTCTGGCAGCATCTGTGAAGAAAAATCAGAGTTAACGTTTTGGGTCTGGTGACCCTTCCTCAGAACTTGTTATTCAGCTGTCGATTTTATTCACACTATTTGTATTAATCAGCCAACTGGATGCTCAGGGTCAATTTTGCAGAAAAAACGTTGATGTTCTGCAGTGATCACCCAGTCTGTGTTTCATCTCCCCAGTATAGAACAGACTGCATTTTGACCAGCACATACCACAGATTAGATTGAGTGAAGTGCAGGTAAATCACTGCTTCACCTGGAAGGTATGTCTAGAGCCTTGGTTAGTGAGTAGGATGGAGGTAAGCAGGCAAGTATTACGCCTTCTGCGATTACAGGGGAAGGTACTGTGGGAGTGGGAGAAGATGATGGGACTGGAGAAGGAATGGACCAAGGTGTCCCGGGGAACTGCCCTGTGAAAGGCTGACGAGGGGAGGGGAATATGTGTCTGGTGGTGGCATCCCACTGGAGGTGGCAGAAATGGTGATTACTGATCCTTTGGATGTGGATGCTGGTGGGGTGGTAAGTGATGATGAGGGAAACCTTATCACTGTTGTAGGACGGAACAGAGGGTGTTGAGGGCAACAGCTACACAGCTGGCTAAGGGATAAATGCTGGTCCTCGGAGGCTGCCAGAGACGAGGAACCTGCTTTGACCCAGGCAGGAGAGGACGCTATGGTGTCAGAAATCAGGAGCTTCATCCACATGTACCAGGAGGAACAGGAACATCAGATAGGTAAGTGGGAAGCATTGGGCCCCATTACCCACAGACTGCCAGAATGCAGCTACACCATGGGAACCCAGCTGCCCCGAGCATGTGACTGTCTGTCTGCCTCCATGGATATGTTGGCAGCTGCCATGGAGATCCAGGTCCAGCTCCCTCAAGGTCCACTGGAGAGGTGCATAAACCTGCACTCCATCAGCCAGCCATTGGTTCTCAGGACAGAGATGTGGTGACAGGCAACATGGCACACACATTCTAGATGCCACGTCCTCTCAAGGTGATGCCACGAGGCACCCAGCCAGAGGAGGAGCCACACACAGGATCCTGCCCACTTCAGAAGTCTCCTCTCAAGACACTCCTGAGGTGGCTGGGCCGTCCAACCTACCCCTCTCCAACCCTTGGAAGTTGAAGCTGAAGAGAATCCACCTTCCTCTGGCAAGAAGACCTTCAGGATGTCAGGGATGTTCTGTCGCAAACATCCCCAAGGTGACATGACCAAACATCCAGGGCCAATAGGCTTCACTGCTGAGCAGGCTCCATCCATCCCAACTGTGGAACCTGACACTACACTGGGACACAGTGGGAGGGAGAGAAAGTTGAAACACTTTTGTGGCACTGTTTACAAGATATCATGTTTAGCCCGAATGTAATTGTGCCATCAAGATGCCTAACACATGTCCATACAGAATTCACCATGGATCAAAATCAAAATTGAGAGCCTGCTGCAGCTTGAGGATGTAAGATGAACAAGGTGTATACAGGAGCAATAGGTCTTGTTGGCGCCATTGCCTCTTACCTAAAATACCCCTCTAATTTCCCTGATACTGTATTCAAACGTGTAGCTCTAAACGTGATAGTCATCGATATCTGGAACATGGAGGTGTGCAACCCACAGGAAGCCAATGTCTTAGGATCACAAGGGATCAGGCTCAGTTATGCCTATCTCTTTGTGGATTATGTGGAACATTCCTTGATCCAGTCCTATTCCGGCCCCCACCCACAACTCTTTCTCTAGTATATCGATGATATCATTGGTGCTGCTTCCCTCTCTCGCTTGGAATTTGAAAAGTCCATCAATTTCACTTCCAATTTCAACCCTGCCCTCACTTTCACCTGGTCTATCTCTGTCTCCTCCCTTCCCTTCCTCGACATCTGTTTCCATTTGTGGGGATAGACTGGCCACCAATATTTACAGAGATAAACTCACTGACTCCCACAGCTACCTGGACTATACATCCTCACACCCTGCTTCCATATAAAGACTCCACCCCATTCTCTCAGTTCCTCTGTATTCGTCGCATATGTTCAGATGAGGCCAACTTCGACAAGGGAGCCTCCAAAATGTCCACCTTCTTCCTCAACCGAGGATTCCCCAGTACCGTTGTCAACAGGGCCCTCAACTGGGTCCGACCCATCTCCCGCATTTCCCGCCCTCACCCTTTCTCTTCCCTCCCGCAACAGCAATAGGGTTCCTCTTGTCTTTACCTATCATCCCGCCAGCATCCACATCCAGAAGATCATCAGATGCCATTTCCACCACCTTCAGCGAGATGCCACCACCAGACACACATTCCCCTCCCCTCTCTCGTCTGTCTTCCACAGGGACCATTCCCTCTGGGACACCCTGGTCCACACTTCCTTCACCCCCAACACCTCCCCACAGCCCTACGGCACCTTCCCCTGTAACCGGCGAAGGTGCAGCACCTGGCCATTTACCTCCTCTCTCCCCACTATCCAAGGGCCCAAACGTACCTTCCAGGTGAAGCAACACTTCACCCGCTCTTCCCAGAATCTAGTCTACTGCATTTGCTGCTCACAATGTGGTCTCCTCTACATTGGGGAAACAAAGCGCAGATTGGGTGACTGCTTTGCAGAACATCTACATGCTGCTTGCAAAAAAGACCCTGAGCTACCTGTTGCCTGCCACTTTAACACACCATCCTGTTCCCTGGCCAACACTTCTGTCTCTGGCTTGCTGCAGTGTTCCAGTAAAGCTCAACGCAAGCTGGAAGAACAACACCTCATTTTCCGCTTAGGGACCTCCAGACTCAATACTAAGTTCAATAATTTTAGGGCCTAAACTCTCCCATGTCCCAGCCCCCTACCCCACATACCAGGCCTTGTCATCACATAGCCTGCCATTACACAGCACCTATTGTTAGTTACTAATACTCCCCATTAACAACTATTCACCCTCCCAGCCTGATCGTTATCAACTCCTTTGTCTGAGCAACTGCCCTTTTCTCTCTTAGGGCTCTGTCCTAACATTTACTCCCTACTCTATCCCCCTCCTTATTTTCTGCATATCAGCTGACGTTTTCCCAGCTACCATCAGCTCTGAGGAAGGACCATCGTACCTGAAACAGCATCCATAGTTGTTTTCGTTTTTATTTAGTAATCATCTGGGAATCTTGAATCTGATGAAAGACAGTTTTGTTGATGAAGCATATACTTTTGTCTGTGTAATATTGTGAATTTCTGGACCAGGTAACTGCTTTTTGATTTGGTTTCCCTTTCTTTGCAGCATCCCGGATGTTCATACCAGGTGATTTCCTCTTCATCACCCAAGCCTGATTCAATGGACATTGGTGTGGCTTTAATGGAGTCACTTGTAGCTCATCTGTATTTTGTTCAAGCAAATCCTTACTCTCAATCTGCTGATATGTTTGAGTTGAAGAACATAAACTCTTTGCTTCAGTCTATTTATTTGTTTGGATGTCTTCATTCACCCTCTATGTTTGTTTTTCTAGCAAACTGAGTATTCTGACAAAAAGTCACCAGACTCGAAACATTAACCCTGTTTTGTCTCTACAGATGCTGCCAGTCTTGTGCTTCTCCGGCACTTTCTGTTTTAGTTTTAGATATTTTCACATCCTCAGTTATTTCACTGGAGGATGGTTGCCCACTTGACACTATCTTCGTTACCATCTGTAATAATTCCAGTTTGAGATTCAGCGGACTGTAGTGTTCTTCAGTGAAGACAGAAATCTTAAACATTTCTGTCAATCCTTTAAGATCTGTGACTACTTTCTTGTTGACACTATGAAACAATTCTTTAATGCTGACTAAGGCGATCTCACTAGGCTTTTTCTTCTTTTTCTGATCTGTTCTGATTTTGTTTCTTGTTTCTGAACTAGTTGTTCTCTTGAAATTGCTGGAACTTATTCTGCAATTGTAAGGATATTGAGGTCAAGACATCCAGCAGGCTCAAAAGTGTTGATTATGAACCACATACACATTTTCAATGTTCTTTATGTTACAGTTACTTGTAATCTCACTTAGTCTTACAAGTTATTCCACCTGGACCTTGTTATTTCATTTTTTGGGCTATAATTCGGTTTCTTTGGCCATGGTATCTGACCTCACAGGGTGGTAACACTTATTTCTGTATCAAACTTAAATGTAACAAGAAGGCTTTTGAATTAAATAAGCTCTGTGTGTTTGCTGAGTCAGCTGAAACACTATTTTGGTTTAAATCAGAAATTTCTCTTAGAAATGCTATTGGTATCACAGGCTGACAGTACTGTCATATTGACTTGCTGTTTAGCAAGCACACATAGCCACACTGCTTGTCATACTGTCATTAGGAATCAGAAAGGGGTGGACACGTTGCTTTATGGCAAAGTAAGGCATCAATCTGACACCTACAGCATGTACCAGCTGCCTGTGTAACAAGCACTCTACAGGTTTTTAAACCAAATGGCTGTCTTTCAAAGTGTGTGAGGAGTGCACAGTCCTCCATTAGGTCAAAGGGGATCTGCTGTCACTCGGGGGTGAGGGGATCTCAGTATTGTCAGTCAATGGAGGAGTCTGCGCACGGTCCAGGGCCTGGGCACACACAGTCATCCACTTGGGATGATCTCAGTCAGAGGATACATCCAAGTACAATATAGGGAGTAGACCACGGTTAGTGTTAAAGAACTATTGCAGGCAGTCAGAGGTGTAACATACTATCAGTAAGGGAACTGCGAGGACAGAGGTCAGAGGTCTATTTGGTCCTTTCCTGGGCTGTCCATCAAAGTTGGTCATGGAGGTCAAGAGCAATCAGTCCTGAGGTCTGTACCTGGACAGTCTGAGTGGTGAAGGGGTACATGGGAGGTAAGGGAGTGATCTGCAGCAATAGGGAGTGGAAACATTCAAGTCTGGGAGACACCAGAAGCTTGTGTTAATGTGTTGAGGGGCAAGGATGGTAACGGAGTGAAAGCCAAGGTATAAGTGAGGTAAGCAGAACAGAAAGGGAGGGCAAGGAAGCCTGTGGGAGGGAGTTTGTCAGTGGTGATGACTACTGTGGCCTCCACTATGGGGAATGTACTGGAACACGGTGCTGTACTCTGCACAATTTGAACAGGCAATGTGCTGGATGCTGAGGAACTAGGTGAATGGAAGTCTTCTGAGGAGCAAGACGAGTACATGGGGGGAGATGAAGCTCTCTTTGTCCATGACTAAGATCAGCTGTATCATGCACTACAAATCAGACAGGACCTGACTGACATGCAGGTCCAATAAATAAGAGCTGGGTGCAGCAGATGATCTTCTAATGTAGTCTTTGATCACCGTGTCAGTTTTTCATTTGCCTTATGGGAGCAAACTGCAACTTTATTCATTTTGTTGGTGTTCACCTTTAACGACTAAACAAAAAGCTCATCTTTAGAAATGTCCAAATGCTTGCCAGTCTGTGACAGTTTCCACTGGACAATGATAAATACCTGGTCTGTAGCAGGCATTGGGAACAGAGCAGCACTTAATGAGGGTAATAGGGTGGGATGAGCCACTGGGGCAGTGGGGATGCATATGCCAGGAAGTGTCAGCCATTTATCATGAGCATCCTGCTCTTCTAAAAGTCTCATATGCCACAAACAGCCTGTGCCTGGGGCTGCTGTGCCATTATATTGTTTGTGCAGTACAACTCCAAAATGCCAGTCCTTGCATAGGTAATCAGCTAGGATTTAAAGCTTGCACTAGTGCCAGGGATGTCGGTCTTATCTGGGATATCCAGCAATGGCAAAATGGTAGAACAGGCTTGCTTCAGACAAGAGGGGAACCATAGGGTAGTTAGAGACATATTTGAAATGATATGGCAAGAAATTTCACTCAGCCTTGTGGAGAGAAACCTTCTGCGAAACTCAACAAAATTTGCAGTTACCCAAAACATCATGAGATTAAGTTCTGAAGAAGGGTCATCGGACCCGAAACGTTAACTCTGTTTTCTCCTCCACAGAAGCTGCCAGACCTGCTGAGCTTTTCCAGCAACTTAGTTTTTGTTCCTGCAGTTCTTTTGGTTTTTATTGTGTATCAGATCAAGCAGGTTTAGTTTTGATGTGGTTCTTCAGAAATGTATCCTCTTAAGATATCTAATCCTGATTTCTGTGAGCCCATCTCTGCCACTAAACCTGCCACAAACCTGCATGCAAAAGATTTTGGAAGTATTGTTTCGCCTTACATACCTTTGTAATGTGGTTATTAGTGGTCATATTATAGGGCTGTTCTAAATTTGTAACATGTCAATGCTGTTTGTAGTTTGCTGTCTTCAAGCTGTTTACAATTCTGCATAAATCAACGCTTTTTACAATTCTGTTGTCTTAAATATCTTCAGACTCTTAAACTCTATATTCACCCTTTTAAATTTAAACAGAATTTGAAAGTACAGAATAGCATATAGCAATAATGTGTGCTGTTCTTCTATCAAAGTGTTAAATTGTGTTATATAGCAATACTGTATTGTGTTCCACCTTTACAGTTTCAAGTCATTAAGTGACAACACAGTGTTTGTGTATTGTTTGTTGGGGTTTTCTACCTTGCTTAATAGTCAAAGCAGTGTTTCCTGCCTTTTGCGTGGCAGGTTTGCAGGGAATTGGCCAGTTCAGTTGGCTGTACACCTGGTTTGTGATGTTGAGTGATGCCAACAGTACAGGCTCATTTCCTGTATAACTTGAAGGCATCTCCTTCTCAGCCCCTCCCCTTGCCTGAAGCATCGTGACCCTCAGGTATCACCACTAGTCATCTCTCTCTAATGAGAAAGCAGCTCCATGGTCTGACAAGACTATGGTGATTTTACCTTTATTTTTACCTAGACCCTTGCAGTCAAGGTGAAAGTTTTGTTGCTTCTTTCCAGTTAAGATTAATGTTTTCCATTTCATAGCCAAAACACAAAGCACATGGATAGGCACAAAGAGGACAGTAAAACGTAGGGTATGCAGAGTAGATTGATCTTAGTAGGATAACATTTGATATGGGGGAGGCTTTTAAAGAGAGGTTGATTAGAGTACAGGACAGACATGTCCCTGTGAAAATGAGGGATAGAAAGGGCAAAATTAGGAAACCATGGATGACCGGTGAAATTGTGCGACTAGCAAAGAGGAAAAAGGAAGCACATTTAAGGTCTAGACGACTGAAAACAGACAAAGCTTTGGAAGAATACTGGGAAAGTAGGACCAATCTGAAACGAGGAATTAAGAGGGCTAAAAGGAGTCATGAAATATCTTTAGCAAACAGGGTTAAGGAAAATCCCAAAGCCTTTCATTCATACATAAGAAGCAAAAGGGTTACTAGAGAAAGGGTTAGCCCACTCAAGGACAAAGGAGGGAAGTTATGCGAGGAGTCAGAGAAAATGAGTGAGATTCTTGATAAGTACTTTGCGTCAGTATTCACTGAGGAGAGGGACATAACGGATGTTGAGGTTAGGGATAGATGTTTGATTACTCTAGGTCAAGTCAGCATAAGGAAGAGGGAAGTGTTGGGTATTCTAAAAGGCATTAGGGTGGACAAGTCCCCAGGTCCGGATGGGACCTATCCCAGGTTACTGAGGGAAGCAAGAGAGGAAATAGCTGGGGCCTTAACAGATATCTTTGCAGCATCCTTGAGCACGGGCGAGGTCCCAGAGGACAGAAAAATTTCTCATGCTACCCTTGTTTAAGAAGGGTAGCAAGGATAACCCAGGTAGTTATAGACTGGTGAACCTGATGTCAGTGGTGGGGAAGCTGCTGGAGAAGATACTGAGGGATAGGATCTGTTTACATTTGGAAAAAAATGGGCTTATTAGTGATAGACAGCATGGTTTTGTGCAGGGAAGGTCATGTCTTACCAACTTGATAGAATTCTTTGAGGAAGTGACAATGTTGATAGATGAGGGAAGGGCTGTAGATGTCATATACATGGACTTCAGTAAGGCGTTTGATAAGGTTCCCCATGGTAGGTTGATGGAGAAAGTGAAGTCACATGGGATCCAGGGTGTACTAGCTAGATGGATAGAGAACTGGCTGGGAAACAGGAGACAGAAAGTTGTAGTGGAAGGGAGTTTCTCAAAATGGAGAGCTGTGACCAGTGGTGTTCCACAGGGATCCGTGTTGGGGCCACTGTTGTTTGTGATATACATAAATGATCTGGAGGGAGGTATAGATGGTCTGATTAGCAAGTTTGCAGATGACACTAAGATTGGTGGAGTAGCAGATAGTAAAGGGGACTATTGGAGAATGCAGCAGAATATAGATAGATCGGAGAGTTGGGCGGAGAAATGGCAGATGGAGTTCAATCCAGGCAAATGCGAGGTGATGCATTTTGGAAGATCCAATTCAAGAACGAACTATACGGTAAATGGAAAAGCCCTAGGGAAAATTGATACACAGAGAGATCTGGGTGTTCAGGTCCATTGTACCCTGAAGGTGGCAACGCAGGTCGATAGAGTGGTCAAGAAGGCATACGGCATGCTTTCATTCATCGGACAGGGTATTGAGTACAAGAGTTGGCAGGTCATGTTACAGTTGTATAGGACTTTGGTTCAACCACATTTGGAATATTGCGTACAGTTCTGGTTGCCACATTACCAAAAGGATGTGGGTGCTTTGGAGAGGGTGCAGAGGAGGTTCACCAGGATGTTCCCTGGAATGGAGGGCGCTAGCTATGAAGAGAGGTTGAGTAGATTAGGATTATTTACATTAGAAAGATGGAGGTTGAGGGGGGACCTGATTGAGGTCTACAAAATCATGAGAGGTATAGACAGGGTAGATAGCAAGAAGCTTTTTCCCAGAGTGGGGGATTCAGTTACTAGGGGTCACGATTTCAAGGTGAGAGAGGAAAAGTTTAAGGGAGATATGCGTGGGAAGTTCTTTATGCAGAGGGTGGTGGGTGTCTGGAACACGTTGCCAGCGGAGGTGGTAGGGGTGGGCACGATAGCATCATTTAAGATGTATCTAGACAGATACATGAGTGGGCAGGGAGCAGAGGGATACAGATCCTTGGAAAATAGACGACAGGTTTAGTTAGAGGATCTGGATCGGCGCAGGCTTGAAGGGCCGAAGGGCCTGTTCCTGTGCTGTAATTTACTTTGTTCTTTGTTCTTTGATTATAGATCGGCACAACATCATGGGCTGAAGGGCTTGTACTGTGCTGTACTGTTCTATGTTCACCTCTCTTTGGACAACTTTTAAAATAGAGTACTTTGGTCAGGAAGAAGAAATTACATCCAAAATGAGACGCAGCCCAAATAGGTATCATTTGTGGAACTTGGTGGCAGCATGGCAATTCAGTGCAGAGGGGAAGAGGTGCTTTTTACTTGTTTTTTTTTAGCTTATAGTTTGTGAGGTTTTTTAACAGCATAGATTGAAGTCCAGAATCGGGTACAGCACAAAAAGTGGGATTGCACGAAAACATAAGTACATTGGTTAGTAATAGCTACTAATTTCTCTATATCATCACGTATCGACCAGATACTTAATTACACCAGCAACCACCCCTACACCCATAATGGAGCTGCATCAGGACATTATTCAAATGAGCCACAACGCACTACAGCGACCCAGAATTGTGCAAAGCAGAATAGAAGCACTTATACGAAGGTTTTAAAAGGAATGGATACCCAAAAAGCACAATCCGCCGTTACCACAGCGACAGACCATAACAAGAACACACAACATGGCCCGACATACAAGCCACCCTACCATACATCAGAGACATATCAGAGGTGACCACAAGACTACTCAGGCCCCTAAGTATCAGGGTAGCCTACATACTAACAACTACCCTGCGACAGCTACTGATGAATGTAAAAGATCCCATGCCCCCAGCCAGCAAAACTAACGTAACTTACAAAATACCACACAAAGACGGTGAGATACATTACATTGGTCAAACTGGAAGAAAACTGGAAATAAGGATACATGAACACCAATTAGCCACCAAGAGATATGACCAATTCTCACTGGTCTCAATACACACAGACAAAGAAGGACACAAATTCGACCAGGACAACACATCCATAATAGCACAAGCCAAACAGAGACATGCCAGGGAATTCCTGGAGGCCTGGCATTCCAACTGGAACTTCATCAACAAACACATTGAACTAGACCCGATATACAAACCATTGAAGAACAGAACCGGAAGTGATGCAAACCACTCCAGCAAACCGAGGCATATAAATAACGAACGGGACAGAACACCAATGCTTCCCTGGAGGCGCACTAATGATGTTACCCAGCAGGGTAATGAAATGTCTGCAACCAAACACACCAGCTCAGCGAGCAAGTCTACAACCTCAGTTTCTTTATCTATTATGGGTTACTTTCAGATTGAGGTAAATGGGAAAAATATTTACACATTACAAACTAAAAGACCAGTAGGAGCATTTTAAAAAGTCAAATTTAGAACTAAGTAAATAAGAGATACTAGGCCAGGCAATGTGTTATAATCTTATGTCAGAACTCGTGGACCACATTGTGATCCACGAGGTGTCATTTTTTGCCTCTGGTTCCTATTCTATCCCTTACAGTTGTGCCTCAAGGAGCATACTAGTGATGGCAATAATGTTCTTTTTGGGCGTTGACAATTCTCTTTTCACTCTCTTTTATTCCCTGTCTTCTTGTGCCATTTTTATAATATTTTCCTCTATTCAACCAGGGATCTCTAAAATTATTTCTGGAGCCTTAAAACTCTCTCCACGCCTTCTTCTCCAACATCTCTACCTCTTCCCAGTATGGCTAGCTTTGACTTCTTTTCCTAGTCCACGTTGTTTTCTCTATGCCTCTTTCCAGCTCGGAGGTAAAGACTTTCTTTTGGAGTATTGATTTCACCTCGCTGTTGATCACATAGCTGTTGATGATTTGTTGTCAGTTTCCACTTTTCAGCTCCTGACTATATTCTCTTAAAGCAACACGTTTCTTTCAGTCACTTGCCTTCAAAGATCCTTTCTTCTTTTATTCAGGTTTGAATGGATTCTCTCTGTCCACTGCTGATGATCATGTCATATTTTCAGATACTACTATATTCAACATATCGTGTTTTCTGGTTACTACCCACTGGTGGCTTACGGCTAGAGTCTTTCCCTACCATCAATCCTCCTGTCCAAGCTGATTCTAATGACCTGTCTATTTATCAGTGGCAGAGATAGGCCACTATAAGATCTTAACAAGAAGAGGCATTTGTCTGACATAACAAGCTATAGATTATTCCATGATAGCAGTAGCTACAATGAACATTAACCAGTCCGGCATGGTTACAACTATCAGGAGCCGGGTGTCTCCATCAGAACTTCATGCAAAAACTAACTGTTTCTGCACTCAAAGACTGTTGACATCATCAGATTGGGTAGACCTTATGCAATTTCAACATTAACCCTTTCAGAACCACTCAGACCCTTTCGGAATTTCACCATATTTCCTTCTTTGTCAGTATGTTAAAGAATGTTTACCATTGCACAAGGGAGTCAGATATTCCCAACAACAGCCAAGCTGTCACACATTCAAAACTCACTGCTTACTAAGCATACAAATAATATCTGTAAAAGGTGCCCTGGAAACTGAAGGTTCTTCTGGCAATCTAAATATCATACAGCTATATTGCTATAATTATACTCTCAGCCAAGAAATGGCATGTGTTCACTTTCATATTGATTTGATAAAGCTCAGATCCAATTTCTATCTCCATCAGCACAAAGCAAACTACATGGACTGCTTAGATTCACATGGCCAGCAATTGCATTTGATATCATGTGGACTTTTGCCTGGAATTTCTGTTAGGGTCTTCCCAATATTCCATTCTAATAACAGCAGAATCTTTTGGAAAAATCAATACACACCTAAATACAGCCGTGTTTGCTGTTTCCCCTAGAGTTACTACCAATTTCTCCAAGTCCAATAGTGGGATTTTGGGGAAAACCTGTGGAAAATTATCCCTTTTCTAGTGTCAACAACTGCTCTTTGTTGTTCTGTTCCTTCTTGCAGTCTATCTTCACCACTTGTGAAAGAATGGAAGGATACAGAGCCTCTGCTTCAGGAAAACATTCCTTGTTTTCATTTATCGTCTGTTTATTTCATACAATTTGTTATCTGTATTGTGCTGTGGACTATTGGGAAAAGGCAATCATGAAGGGCTGAATGGTCTCCTTCTGCATTGTAACAATTCTGCAATTGTAAAGTTGGAAAGAGGCCTGTTTTCTCCTATGTTTCCTCACACAAGTAGAAGAAGCTAATAGACAAGTTTTACAAGTGATTATGATGACAAATAAAAGGCAGAGAAAATCCTACCCCACATCTCCACAGTATCTTCCAGATTTTAAACATCTAGTCATAGGCCAAGCCTAAGTATGTCTAATGTGGGTAGCAAGTTTCAATGCAAGATTAACCTTCAACATTCAACAACATTTACATCAAAGCTAAATCATAGAAGACTATCCTGTGAATGGACATTAAGTTTTAATATATTAGAAGGCAGTCCAAAAGCTTGGTCAACGAGTTTGTTTTTTTGTTTCATAATGTTCATCATGGTATACTCAATTTTAGTAAGGCTTTTGACATGGTCCCTCATGGTAGGCTCACCCAGAAGATTAAGATGCATGGGATTCATGATGACTTGTCCACATGAATTCAGAATTGGCTTGCCCATAGAAGGCAGAGGTTGGTATGTGAAAGAGTGTTTTTCTGGTTGGAGTTCTGTGACCAGTGGTTTTCCACAGAGATCCGTTCTGGGACCTCTGCTGTTCGTGATATATATATATTATATATGACTTAGATAAAGATATAGATGGTGGGTTAAATTTGCAGATGCTACAAAGATCAGTGGAGTTGTAGGATATAGATCAGTCACAGATATGAGTGGAGAAATGGCAGATGAAGTTTAATCCAAATAAGTATGAGGTGTTGCACTTTGGGAGATAAAATGTTAAGGAAAAGTGTACAGTTAATGGCAGGACCCTGAACTGCATTGATGTACAGAGGGATCTTGGAGTTGAAGTTCATAGCTGAAAATGGCCATAAAAGTAGATAGGGTGGTAAGGAAGACATATGGCATGATTACCTTTATCGGTTGGGGAACCGAGTACAAGAGCCAGAATGTCGTATTGCAGCTTTATAAGACTTTGGTTAGGCCACACTTAGAGTATTCCATTCAGTTCTGGTCACCACTTTACAGGAAGAATGTGGAGGCTTTGTAGTGGGTGTAGAGGAGTTTTACCAGGATGCTGCCTGAATTAGAGGATATGAGCTATAAGGAGAGGCTAGAAAAACTTGGGTTGTTTTCTCTTCAGTGGTGGAGGCTGAGGGGAGACTTGGAAGAAGTCTATAAAATTCTGAGACGCATAGATATAGTTGACAGGCAGAATCTTTTTCCCAGAATTAAAATGTCTAATACAAGGGGACATGCATTTAAGGTGAAAGGGGGTAATTTCAAACAAGATGTGAGATGCAAGTTTTTTACACAGAGTGACAGGAGCCTGGAATGCGCTGCCAAGGGTGGTGGTGGAGGCAGATACAATAGGGGTGCCCAAGTGTCTTTTAGATAAGCACATGAGTATGCAAGAAATGGAGGGACATGGACCAAAGGTAGGCAGAAGGGATTAGTTTAGTTGGGTGTCATGTTCAGCACAACATCTCGGGCCAAAGAGTCCATTATTGTGCTGTACTGTTCTATGTTCTATGTTCAATAAGGGGTTAATAGCTGTTACACTCATAGCTACAAAGATTCATCAGTGATGTCAGAAAATGTCAAATCCCATGGAAAATGAATCTGAAGCAAGGAGGCTCAAATAGAGTCTTGCTAAATGGCGTCTCTGTGACTCGTGTAAATAGTCAATAAATGTTGATTCATTTATATTAGCATCGTTTTCAGCCCTGATCAGCTCCTAGAACCCAATGCTAATACTGAGTGAGTTATAAGGGGGTTTTAAAACATGAGAAAGAGACAGATTTACCAGGAGTATGCTTGGTTTGGAAAATGAAGTTTAATTGCTCCCAACTGAACAGAAACTTTAAAATATTGACTACTTCATCTTTTTAATCCATGCAATATTGTGAGTGGAAGAGCCTTAGGAGATGAGGGAAAGTACAAAGTGGAATAAAAATACATCTGTTAAATCATTTACAACTGACTATGGTCAGAAATTATTTTTAACCAAGTAAACAACTATGCTCTTAAGACATAATAAAATGGAAATGGACGCAGATGCTGGAAATCAGAAACAAAAACAGAACTTGCTGGAAAAGCTCAGCCGATCTGGCAGTATTTGTGGAGAGAAATCGGAGTTAAGATTTTTAAGACATATTCAGATTCATCAATACATGATCCAGGACAAGAATTGAGTTGGAACTGGGTTGTGTTTTAATCCATCAATGAAATTTCCCCTCCCAGCCTCGATAACCTCCAATGTTTCAACATTCTCTATTCATCTGATTCATTCCAGTTCAAAGCTAGTCAAGTCTTCAGCTACCTCTATCTCTCCAAGTTCCTATCATCCTTTTGGACCTATCTTTTTGATCAAGCTTTAGGCTACCACTCCTAATATCTCCTTGTTTGGCGAAGCATCATTTTTTTCCATTATGTTTGTGCGAACTGCCTTGGGACATTTTCTATATTAAACTAAATGCAAGTTGTTGTTATTTCATGTCTTCTAATGTCTTCATTACAGTTTTAACTTGAGGCTTTCAGCCTCTCCTGAACAATTTGTCATGACTGTAATATCTTTGCTCAGAGCTGTAACTCATAAGCAGAATTTAGATTGTATACTTGGAGCATGTGCCAGGATGAATTTTCCAGCAGGATTGATTAGTACTGTTAAGTGAGCTGTGTGGGTGGAGTATTTTTCCCCTAGTTTCTAAGATATTCTGAATCATTTAAAGAGCTTTGTTGAGATATACACACACAATCCAAAAATAACAAACAAACATGCGACAACAGCAATTGCATCTGCCAGGACACTTCACAGGAGTAGGGTCAGGAAAAGTATTGGCTTCCCCTGAGAGCTCTGACTGTTATATAATATGCAAAAATGCAAAACAATTGTTCGCAAGGGTGTTCAATGTTTACAGCCCATTTTGACCAGCCGTGATACATGATGTATGTTTCATTCAGTTACACTATGTCAGTTCCAGTTGATATTTCAGATTTGGCATAGCACAGACGCAGCCCTGAGTCAGCTACTCAGGTGCTCCAACACAGATGGAACAGCAAAGCTGAAGTACATTTCAAAGGCTATGTCCTATAGGTTTGTTTTCTGAATTTACACTGTTACAAGTGCAAATCACTACAAAACATAACTTATATTAAGATAAATTCTTAAAAATCCTTTTCATTAGTGGCTTCCAGCAGTCCCATTAAATGTTCTGCTGATGTTCCTGCCAAATTTGGAAGCAAAGAACTAAAACACAGCTACGATTAAAACATTGAAGCTATCCAATGCCCATTTCAGGAGGTGTCCTGGATGCTTAGAAGCTGTCAGCTTATAATTAAGCCGCTCATGCACACAACAGAGGGACATATTGTTGGATGCTGCCGCCTGAAATTTATTGCCCACATGCTCATTCAGTGGTTTCTAATTGCTCTAGCCCAATCTTTCCCCCTGCCCCACCATCTACTAATAGTTCCTCCTGGTGCTTTTGCTGCAGATCATTAAACAAGACCAGATTTCATCACCCACATTCCCTCTACTGACTTATGCATACACAGACATTGTTCCAGAAATTACATTTCATAATGGATTTAAAGAAATGGTGTTTTTTTTGTAAATTATCAGAACTATAGAATTTGTCATTGTATTTTGATGAAGTTTCCTAGAGTTTCTGGTTGACGTGATGGCTCAGTGGTTAGCACTGCTGCCCCACAGCTCCAGGGACCCAGGTTCAATTCCCACCCTTGGGTGACTGTCTGTGTGGACTTTGCACATTCTCCCTGTGTCTGCTTGGGTTTCCTCTGGATACTCTGTTTTCCTCCTACAGTCCAAAGATGTGCAGGTTAGGTGGATTGGCCATGCTAAATTGCCCATAGTGTCCAGGGATGTGCAGGCTAGGTGGGTTAGCTATGGAAAATGCAGAGTTACAGGGATAGACTGGGATCTGGGTCTAGCCGGGGTGGGTGGGGGATGGCCTTCACAGGGCTGGTGTGGACTTGATGGTCTGAATGGCCTTTTCCCACACTGTAGGGATTCTATGAGTTGTGAAAGCATGTGTTATAGATGCTCATTTTGAAGGTTTGATGAAGCATTCAGACAATATAGGATATATGTTACCAATCTCATTTGCCCACTATGATCTCATACGTGATGAAGCCAGGGTGCATTGGAATGTCATGGACACCGCAGTCATAGTTCTCAATTTTACAATATGTGCTGCATCTGCCCAAAGCCCCACCAATGACAATGAGCCTCACACAACCTACCTGTAAAAGTACCACCCAGGCAACCTTATATTGATTTATCCAGGAGGGTGACAAATTATTTTTCTATGAAAAATTAGTCTGCAAACTCATTTGATTGCTCACATATGGAGAAGTCCCACAGGGATGAGCTATTGAAAGTACAAGCATCCTTGAACACTTGCCTAACCATAAGGACATACTTGGGAGAGCAAGGAATGACTTTGCTTATGATTTATTCTAAAGCAAAATAGCTGTTCACCTAACTACTTCATCCATCAGGAAATCAACAATTTCTTTCGTGAAGAAAGCATCAAGCAAGGACAATAATGGCCACAAAATTCAGTCCTATAATGTCTAGAGTTTTGGCACTATGGGTTGATATCTAAACATGGCAGCAGATCTCAACTATTTTCATACACATAGCCCATAGCCTCTAGGGCAATACTATGGGTATGCCAGAAGTATATGTAATAGGTAGATCTACTGAACTTACAAAACACCCCCACCTTCCTGATCGATGAAGGCGTTTGGCAAACGGTTATCTGCGTTAGGCGTCCGCGTCCCCGTCCCCGTCCCGCATTCGAACCCCCTGGTTATATCGGTCTGCCCAGGCTTTCCCGATTGGCCCAGATTAACAACCCCGATCAGGAACCTCACAGTTAACAAGGGCCACCTGGTTCCAAGCACCATGTCCCTCCCCCACTAAGTCTGGGGGTGTAGGCCTGGTCTTTCACTGGTAGCTTCTCCTGTAACACTTCTGCCCCAAGTCTGATTCCTCGAACTCAGACTCACACACAGACAGCATGTACATCTCTTGTGTCCAGAACATTTTGGAAGAGTTTCCTACTCTTCTTCCAGTGGCAAGGGTATCGAGGCTACACCCATTTCAGCCTCTGAGGTTTCCTTGACACTGGAAGGAGGGGGAGCACCTGCAGTTTCTGCCAGGCCTTCTGACTGTTCTGCGGGCCCAGATATTTTTTCTTCCTGCCCTGCTTGTGAGGCAACAGCTTTCAGATGATCTACATGTTTGTTCTGGACTGTATCACCTACCCGCACTTTGTCAGTCATGGGACCTGACTTTGTGTCAACCTAAGCTCTGGTACGGACATGGGAGCGGGGGCTCCTTTAATCGCCCTCACTTTCTCTCCCAACCAGTGTAACCCGGTTTTGTCAACTCTGTAACTTAAGTTGGTCACTTGGGGCACCTGGAACACACAATTTTCTCATTGAAGGCATTCGCCAGCCTGGGAGAAATGTTTAAGCACTATTTCCAAGTTATCCAAGTGCTCTTTATTGGTTTTCCCTGTCATTAGTCCATCATCCAAACAAATAGCAATCTGGGGTAGCCCTTGTTAAATGTTCTCCATGGTCCGCTGGAAAAGAGCTCAGGCTGATGATACCCCAAATGGCTGTCTTGTACACTGATATAAACCTTTATGGGTATTAATTGTACTTCTGGGACTCCTCATCCAGTCACAATTGCAGGTAGGCATGGCTCATGTCCAGTTTTGTAAAGGACAGCCCCCCTCTAACTTTGCGTACAAGTCCTCTATGCGAGGGATTGGGTATTTATCCAGCTGTGAGGAGCAGTTTATTGTTTGCATGAAATCTCCACAAAGGCGAACTGAGCCATCAGGCTTCACAATCGGTATGACTGGTGCTGCCCACTCTGCAAACTGCACTGGCTTAATGATTCCTTCGCTCTCCAGCTCCTGATTTCTCCCTCTACTTCTGCCCGCAAAGCAAATGGCACTGAGCAAGCCTTGCAAAATCTCGGAATTGCGTCCTGGTCAACGTGCAAAGTGGCTTTGGCCCCTTTGATAGTCCCAAGCCCTCCTTGAAAATCTCCTGGGTATTTCACTAGGACTTCATTTGAGGCAGCCATTTTCCAATCAAAAATAGACTTTGGCCTGAGCCTTTTACTACCATCAGCGGTAACTGCACCAACTGCTTCTCATAGGAGACTGGAACTGAAGTCACACCCTTAATTTGCAACAGTTCCCCAGTGTATGTTCTCAGTCTGGCTGAGGTCTTGCACAAGCTTAAAGGTTGGAGTCCTGAACTAATCTTGTTAAAGACCAATTCTGCAACCACAGACATAGCTGCGCCGGTATAGACTTCCATGGGAACTGGGTGACCATTTAACCAAACATTAATCTTAATCGGCTCTGATTTGGGTGTTGCTTAGCAATTTAATTGTTCCAACCCACATGTAGGGGAACTTTCCAGGGTGCGCAGCCTCCTGGACACCGGCCTCCGAGTTTTCCTACTCAAGTTAGACCTTGTAGGACACCGTTGCTGTCTCAAGTCTGCATACCGGCAGCAACTATCATGGCTTGCTGGTCCAGATGCTGAAGAATTGTTTAGCCTCTTGGCTGAGGCTCAGCTTTGTTGTGGGGTTCTGCTGTGGGTTGGCCTAGGGTCCCTCTGATCAGGACATGCCCTGCGTGAGGCTGTGCGATTGCCTACACTCACATGGTGTTTCCCCAATCTCAGTTGGACAGGCAAGGGTTTCTTCTTCCATTGGGATGCCCCGTAGTTCCCGTGCTCCACTTGCTGCATTTTCTAATGACCAGGCCAGCTGCAGTGCCTGTTTGAAGTCCCGTTGGGCTTTGGCTAGTAGGCTCTTCTACATGGTTACCTCACTAATCCTACATACCAAATGGTCTCTCATTCATGGTTAACCCAAAATCACTTGCCCCTGCTAGTCATCATAACCTTATCAAAAGTCCCAATACAGATTCCCCTGGTTTTCTAACAGCTGAAAAAAACTGGTGGCATCTCAGGATTAGAGGAGTTTTGGGGTCATAATATTCCTAAACCATTTCTTTGAAGACTTAGAAGGTTTTAGCAACTAATACCTCTGGGGAAGTTAAGCCCCTTATAACTGAAAATGCGGCAGGCCCACACCCAGTCAGAATGGTTACTCATTGCTTTTCATCTACCCCAATGTCATTTGCCCAGAAAAATATCACATTCTTTCCACATACTGGGCCCAGTCTTCAACAGCAGGATCAAATGAGTCAAGCTTCCCGAAGAGAGGCATGAACACAGCAGGCCAGGCAGCATCAGAAGAGCAGGAAAGCTGACGTTTCGGGTCTGGACCCTTCTTCAGAAATAGGAGAGGGGAAGGGGACTCTGAAATAAATAGAGAGAGGGGTAGGCGGTGATAAAATTTGGATAGTGGAGCAGAAAAGTGAACAACACCTCCCCCTCCCACTCCCTGGACGGCATGTCCATCCTGGGCCTCCTCCAATGTCACAATGATGCCACCCGAAAACTGGAGGAACAGCACCTCATATTTCTTGGAACCCTACAACCCAATGGTCTCAATGTGGACTTTATGAGCTTCAAAATCTCCCCACCCCCGACCTCATCCAAGACCAGCTTGCAACCCCCCTCCACCCCGTCCCCATCTCCTTGACCTGTCCGTCTTCTCTCCTGCCCCTCCCTCCTCACTGACCAACCCCTATCCCAAATCCCTACCTACATTCACCTTTACTAGCTTAATCCCCGCCTCCTTGACCTGTCTGTCTTCTCTCCACCTATCTGCTTGGCAATTCACCCATGATTTTTTAAACCTCTATAAGGTCATCCCTCAGCCTCTGACACTCCAGGGAAAAAAGTCCCATGCAAGGACACATCCCCATAAACACATTCAAAGGGTTTCAAAATCCTGAAGATCGGTTGAATATAGTGATCTACCGACTGTTGCAGAGTTTGCAAGGATACTAGATAGTTATTACACTTCTGAGAAGGAAGTGGGGCTTGAAGGTTTTGATTAATTCTGAAAGGCCTTTGTGTACACTTCTCGATCCCAGTCATGAGGACCACACTTGCAGTTGCTCCAGAGCTGCACCATCTGAGGTTAATGTAGCAAAGACAGCAAAGAAAACAAGTTGTTCTTATATGGAGGGTAACAAGAAAGGATCTGAGCAGGAGGCGTTAACACTTAGGATCTTTAGGGAGGCTCTTCTCCCTTGTGCAGCTATGCCAGGAGCAGTGTGCACTGGAAGGCTGATTCACAAAGAAGTTGCTCACAGAATGGTGTCTCCTCTTTGAACTAGACCTGTAGCTTCAGAGCAGAATATGGATGGCATTGCCAGAGCTGTAAAACTGACTATGGCCCTGAATTTATTCGTCAATGGATCCTTACTTGAGAAAGGATGTACTTGTGCTGGAGGCAGTGCAGAGGAGGTTTACTAGGTTGATTCTGGAATTGAGAGGGTTGGTTTATGAGGAGGGATTGATTAGGCTGGAACTATACTCATTGGAATTTAGAAGAACCACCAAGGATCTTATAGAAACAAATACATGTTTTTATTCATTCATGGGATGAGGGCGTCACTGGTGAAGCAGCATTTATTGCCCGACAGGCAGTTAAGAGTCAACCACATTGCTATGGTTTTTGGAGTCACATGTAGGCCAGACCAGGTAAGGATGGCAGTTTCCTTTGCTAAAGGACATTAGTGAACCAGATGGGTTATTCCCAATGATTGACTTGTGGTCATCATTAGATTCTTAATTCCATATATTGATTGGATTCAAATTCCACTATCTGCTGCGGCAGGATTCAAACCTGTGTCCCCAGAACATTATCTGGGTCTCTGGATTAGCAGTCCAACAATAATCCCACTAGGCCATTATGAAGGGAATAGATAAGATAGAAGCAGGGAGGTCGTTTCCTCTAGCAAATGTAACTAGAACTAAGGGGCATAGCCCCAAAATGACAGGGAGCAGATTTAGGACTGAGTTGAGGAAGAACTTTTTCACTCAAAGTGTTGTGAATCTGTGGAATTCCCTGCCCAGTGAAGCAGTTGATGCTACCTTGCTGAATGTTTTTAAGGCAAAGATAGATAGATTTTTGAATAGTAAAGGAATTAAGGGTTATGATGAGCAGGTGGGTAAGTGGTTAGCAGTGCTGCCTCACAGCACCAGGGGCCCAGGTTTGATTCCAGCCTGGGGCGACTGTCTGTGTGGAGTTTGCACATTCTCCCCATGTCTGCTTGGGTTTCCATCAGATACTCTGGTTTCCTCCCACAGTCCATAGATGTGCAGGCTAGGTGGATTGGCCTGTGCTCAATTGCCCATAGTGTCTAGGGTGGGAAATGTAGGAATACACTAAGGTGCGGGTCTGGGTGGGATGCTCCATGGACAGTTGGTGTGGATTTGATGGGCCGAATGGCTTGCTTGCACACTATAGGGATTCGATGATAAAAAAAATCTAAAGAATTTTTGTCAGGTGGAGATGAGTCCATGAAAAAAATAAGCCATGATCTTATTAAATGGCAGACCAGGCTGAATGGGCCAGATGGCCGACTCCTGCTCCTATTTCTTATGTTCTTATGCAACACTATGTGATGCAGCAGAAGTAATTACAAGACTTAATAACAATAGCAATAACAGCATTCCTCATGGAATAAGGGAGGTATGTCCCTATGGGGAAGCCCAGTTGATATGTAACTATAGCCAATGCTTTATAGAGATGAATGCTCATTATCCTGGCAGTAGACATGATACATTGATCCTAGATAACAAGGCGTGGGGCTGGATGAACACAGCAGGCCAAGCAGCATCATAGGAGCAGGAAAACTTGACGTTTCGGGCCTAGACCCTTCATCAGAAAAT
>JAHRHZ010000032.1:1999687-2019097 GCA_024137785.1 Ginglymostoma cirratum
CTTCATCAGAAAATGATTTTCTGATGAAGGGTCTAGGCCCGAAACGTCAAGTTTTCCTGCTCCTATGATGCTGCTTGGCCTGCTGTGTTCATCCAGCCCCACGCCTTGTTATCTCGGATTCTCCAGCACCTGCAGTACCTTTTATCTCTGATACATTGATCCTAAGCAAGTTTGCTGTACCAGCAACCTTCTGGCCACCGGATTAAACCCAAAGGTGGCCGCTGGGTATATATGATCAAGATTTTGGAGTGCAGGGGAACAATTTCAAAGTTTGTGGATGAAATAAAATTTGAAAGAACTGAAAACTGTGAGGAGGACAGTATAGAACTTCAAAAGAGCATTGGCAAATTAGTGGAGTAAGCAAATGGTTGACAAATGAATTCAATGCAGAGAAACTTTGGTACACTTTGATAGACTTTGGTACAAATAACGTGGATGGACAGTATGGTAGAAAAGTTACTATTCCAAAAGATTTGTTGTTGCAGAGAGACCCAGGTGTTTGTGTGCATACGCCATTAAATGCAGCAGGATAAGTAGAGAGAGCCACTAAAAAATATATATTGTATTCTAGGCTTCATTAATTGGGGCATAGAGTACAAGAGCAGACAGGTTATGCTGAACCTATGCAGGTCACTGATGGAGTATTGTGTACTGTTCTTTAGGAAAGATGTGAACAAATTGGAGAAAGTTTTGAAAGAGGTTTACAAGAATTGTTCTGGGGATAAAAACATCAACGATGATCGGAGAAATTTGGAATATTTTTATTTGAGAGGAGAATGCTGAGAGGAGATTTGTTTGAAGTTTTCAAAATCTTAAGGGGTCTGGATAGAGTAGATAGAGAGAAAGAGTTCCCACTCTAAAATATCTCTGAGAACTATAGGGCACTGTTTTAAAGTGTTTTGCAAAAGAAATAAATAGAAGGTGAGAAAGAACTCTTTCACACAGCGAGTAGTTAGGGTCTAGAATGCACTGCCTGGAAGTGCAGTAGAAACAGGTTTATTGGGGCAGTCAAGAGGTTATTAGATGATTATTTAAATAGAAACAATGTGCAGTGTTATGGGGGAATGGCAGGAATTTGCAACTCAGTTTAGAGAAGTGATGTAGACCCAATGGGCCAAATAGCCTCCTGCACCATAATAGTTCTGTGATTCTGAGTGATAAGAGTGATAACCGCCCTCCACTGCTCAGTTGTATATGGCCAGCACTCATGTAATGAGAGTGTTGCTGCCACAAGGAACATCTTCATTCAGACCATTGCAGTGTAGAAGCACAGGTTCTATTGTATGGATCTCTTAGAGTGTGGGATACTTCTTCTGGTAGTCACCAGAGGGGATGCCCCAATTTGGCTTTCATTGCACCTTTCACAGCCAGGTCCTTATGGGGACACGGTCCTCATAGGGACACAGCCCTCATTCCCACTGGTTCAGTAATGACATCAGGTGGAAGAAGAGGATGAGGAAGATGAAGATAAGGAGGTGGAGATAGGCAGCATATCCACTTTCCAGATAGGCCACCTTTCCTGAATGAACTGCCAGATATCTGTTACTCAATGAATTCCCCCTACTCAGCTGCAGTAACCAGATGACACTCAAGTTTCTCCCTTCACTGGTTTATTTGAGAATATGCAGTGGAAGAGGTGGGGTGGGGGGGATGGGGGCTGGTGTCACAATGTAAAAGGATGATGCACACTTAGTCAGACCTTGTTATAATTATACACCTCTGATAGTTGTTCTTCATTTGCATCTACCAATCACAGATTAATATGAGTTATTACTGCACCATGATTATCCAATCAACTTCATACACACAAATAATAATTGCATTACATTATCACAAAGGAACACTTCCATCAGAGATTAGGAACTCATTCTTGCTCTAAAAGAAGCACCTTGTGTTTTATCACAAGCCCCCACTCTGATTGCTCTGTACTTTCTGCTGGCAACTGCACTCTGCTTTTAGTAACATGTTTGAGCCATTTTTTTCTGCCTCCTCATCTATTCCTCCTTCATTTAACATTTTTTCATCTTATCAGTGGTCTGTGACAAAACAATCATATTCTCCTCTTGGCCACAGCCTTAAAATAGGACACACCATTACAAAAAATCATTCCATACCAACTTTATCCAATAACACACCCAATGCACCAGCAAAGCTTAATAATCATCCTGTTTATTCCGAACCCCTTTGTGTGTTCCAGTGCTCCTACACAGTAATTCCCAGTGACCGTAGCATGGCTGCTGGAGGCTGCTGACCTTTGCTTACAGATGACCTCACAAGACAAACCTCAAGCAGCTCCGGCCCTAGAAGGCCTGGCTTTGGATTGGGCAACTCAGTGTAGGTGGCAGCTGTCTGGACTGAATACCTGCCAGGCAACAATAGGGGCACTGGTGAAATGGTAGGTGGTGATGGCAACACAAATGCTGTCATCCTGAGAGAGGCCAAAAAATATGTGCTTCACTGGAGTCTCCACAGTAATTCTGCTGCTGGAGCACAGATTGCTGCAGTGCAAAGGCCTGCATATGCCTTTAAGCACTGGGATCACAGCCATGATGGCAGCAATCTGAGCTTGCATGGCACCAAGCTAACCTTTCATCGCAACAAACAAGGATTTCATCACCACAGTCTGATCTTCCATTACAGCACTCTAACTGCTTGTGTGTTTTCTGCTGGTACTGCAAGAGGAGCTGAAATATTGGACACCAGATCAGGGCTGGCTCTACAAGGGTTCTCAAGGAGTTCACTACCACTTCCAAGTTGTAAGGATGGGCTTTAAGGTACACATTAAGTCCTGGTATATGTTGTAGCTGGACTCCTCCATGCCTCTGTGATGAGCTATCAGATCTGCCAATGCACCAAACATGTTGCCATGGATTCTCATCAGCCTTCTTCAGTATAATGTTCCACCAAGATCCCCATCTCAGTCATCCCCAGCAGAACTCATTCACTGTAACACCCTCTGTGCAGCTGGCATGCATGATATTCTTTTCCTGTGGCATGGCTGCAACCTACTCACGCCTAGTAACTCACCATGTCTGTCTCTGTGCTACTGTCTAAAGTCCACATAGTGCCTATACCTGACCAGCTGGTTCCTGTTGTCAGACTGAGTGATGGCCATCTCTTACTTCAAAATCTGGACTTTCAGTCTTAGGGGCCATTTGCTGGTAATGTGGCTGTCTGAGAGTATAAATGCAGAAGACAGGTGGTGTAGGGTAGGTGAAGGGTGGGGAAGAAGAGGTTTGACACCACTTGCAGCTTGTAAATCGTAACCATTTGTGGGATGGGGATGAAGTGAGATTTGACAAGGTGCGTTCAGCAGGAAGATATGTTCACTCTGGACTGATTCAATGATGCTTCTGACCATCTCCTCACTAATTGCCAGTCTAATTATCTCTAGCACCTTCTCCTTCATGAGGATCAGCATATGCAATAATGTTTGTTTCCTGCCATTCAGCTGTAATTGCACCTACTATGGACCACCTTGTCCTGCAAGCCATAGAAAGATATGTCAATGTGTATGACGCTATGGTGTCAGGCTGACCTGCTTGTCAGAGTTTAATAGCTGGCTGTATGTGGAAACTGTAAGATGTCTATGCATTTACTCACAGTAGTGTTAAGCCTTTGAGGGTGAACTGAAGGTATGAATGGGAAGTTTGAGCCACAGTTGACAGAGATTGTTGATCAGGAAATGAATGAGCCTCATGAATGGAGAATTATGTGAGGCTGGTGGTGCAGTGGTAGGGATTGGGATACAATGATGCTTACACTGACCATGATCATTCATGAGGTGGTTAGTCTTCTTGCTAAGCTATGTCCTGGTTTTTGACTCCAAACTGTTGCCAAACAAGCCACAGCTAATAATTTCTGGGCACTTGTCTAGAGGGCACCCTGAAGGAAGAAAACCTCTCACATGCTGTCTCCAGAATGCTCTAAATCAAAAACCTAACTTCTAACAATCTTTCGCGGAGTTCTCCCAGTGCTGCCCCCCGGGAGTTCAGCTCTTGCTGCAGCCGGAATGCACCTTGGCTCTTAAACGTACTGTCTGGCTTTAATTAGTGCAGGTTACCTCCAAGTTGTACAGACCTCACAAGCTAGGGCCCTTTAAGAGATGTAGCTGCTTACCAGCGCTTTAAACTCAGGAAAGCGCACCACAGTCATGAAAATACGTAGGGAGCATAACTTCTCCGTGATCACTCACAAGTAATTACACATTGTGATCCTCACACCGAAATGTGGGGGCTGACTGATTTAACCCTTGAGATATTTGCCCTACTTTTGTTAGTCCAGGCTCTATTTATTTCCATTACATTCGCTGTCTGCTTTCTTCTCTCATTCTCTCTAATTTTATTTTGTATTTGCTGTATGTATTCCTCCATCCATTAGGAACGTCCTCAACTTTATTTCTACCTTAAACTTCTATAAAACTACATTGTGTTTCTGCGTTACCGTGTCTCTCATATTTTTAAAAAACTGCCTCCTGACATGTTGTAGTTGAACAGACAGGTGTTGAGGTTTTGAATAGTGACGGAAGCCATCTCCATCAGCTGCTGGGTGTTTGTATTAGCTTTTTAATATTTCAGCTATTTGCATTAATGTTATCATTATATCAATATTTATTTGAAAAAATTGAGGTTTCCGACCAGAGTACTGACTTTACAGCTGATTAAAAATACAGTCTGTGAGAGGAAACAAGGCTTAATTCAGGACCATTTTCTTAGAATATTCAGATATAAGGCAAATCGGGGAAAATAATCCATCGGTGTCAGGCTTCTTGTGTTTCTTTCAGTGTAAGCTGCTCAGGTTTTCTTTCAGCTCTATTCAAAAGCAGATGCTAAAAATTCCTCATCCCTTTGAAAGAATCTTGCCAGTTAATTGTCATGTGTATTTTACCGTTACAAGTGTTAACAATAAAACAGAAATTGGAAATGCTGATAACATGGGCAGTAAATATTTCACTAGACAGTGATAACAACATGTTCTGCAGTGAAATTTTGCCATAGTTGTCAAGGGTATTTGAATGCAAACATTGTTTATAGCTTGAGGGGGAGTGACCTGAACAACATAAACAGTTATTAATCATTCTCATCAAATGCTCCCATATACTACTGTCACTGTGATTGCTCTCACAGGAAGGGTCTCCAGACCCGAAACGTTGACTCTGTTTTCTCCTCCACAGATGCTGCCAGACCTGCTGAGCTTTTCCAGCAACTTCTGTTTTTGTTCCTGATTTACAGCACCCGGAGTTCTTTTGGTGTTTACTGTGATTGCGCTGATTGCCATATATCTATTATTTTGTTTCGCGTGGGTTTGCTTTCGTGTTGACTTAATATTGCTGCCATAATCTCGTGAGACGGAAAACTAATATAAGTACTCAGTTAAAGGGAAGAGTATGTGCTTTGACTGCCACTTGTCTGGTTTATATTTATTAAAAGCTTGTAATGGGATACATCTATCATTGGCCCAGACTGAAATAAATATTTTAAACCCTGTCACAATTTACTTACTTCACTTTTAATCTCAGCAGTATCACAGCTTATTTTTTGACCGAAAGGGTTCATTTCAATGGTTGAGTTACTGGTAGGCAGATGTGAGCATTGTAATGTTATGTGTCAAGTGAATCTATTTGAATTCCACTCGCACATGAATAAATTCATATTGTTGATAACAATTTTATAAATGCTAAAGCAAGAATTATTAAGTCGCCTGGGAAAAATTCTGCAGTTTGGGGTGGTTCTGCTTGAGTAAATGGAAGATACATTTTTAAATTCCTTCTTGAATAAGACATCTCAATTCAGAGTGTACCTATAATAGAGTAGTTAAAAAAAGGAAGTTCTCAATTTTTTTGCCAGTCAGTCAGCTATTTTTGACCGTCAAAGTTATTTTTTATGAAGTTATCCATACTATGCATCTATCTGTATTATTCCATATTGTAATCAGTCATTTTCTAACCAAGGTCAGGATTTCAGGGACTCGGTGGGAAAGGGAAGTGGGAGATAAAGGCTTTATCTCTCTAATCCTTGCAGCAATGTCATGTTGGATGGACAATTAACGGCCAACAGGAAGGATGGCCAACTACTCAGTAATCACAAGCAGATGTTAAAACGATGTCCGCCTTCTCACCTAAAGTGAAACAAGTGTTGGTGCTACGTTCAAATGCCACCAGACACCAAGTTCTGATTCAAAGCAGCATCTTCTGAACAGTTAGGCTTGCAAATATTCTCCCAAACCTGTATCCTTCTCAAACCTTTCAACATCCTCTAAGCACTGAACTATTTAGTATCCATTCCTAGCTGCCCTTGAGAAGGACATGTTGAGCTGCCTTCTTGAATCAGTGCAATCCATTTATTGCACATAAAAACACAATGCTGTTGGGAGGGAATTGCAGGATTTTGATGCAGTAACAATGCAGGAATAGTGATGTATTTCCCAAGCCAGGATAATGTGTTGTTTGGAGGGGAACATGCAGGTGGTGGTGTTCCCATGTACCTACTGCCCTTCTCCCCTAGAAGGAAGTGATCATGGGTTTGGAAGGTGCGGCTTAAGAACCGTTGTTGAATTTCTGCAGTGCATCTTGTGGATAGCGCACACTGCTGCTACTGAGGATCAGTGGTAGAGGAAGTGAAAGTTTGTGGATGTGGTGTTGACCAAGTGGGCTGCTGTGACCTGGATGGTGTCAAGCTTCTTGAGTGTTGTTGGAGCTGCACTCATCCGGGCAAATGGGGAGTATTCCTTCAGTCTCCTGACTTATCTCTTGTAGATGGTGGACAGGCTTCAGGGAGTTAGAAGGTTAGCCGCACGGCTGGATTCCTGGAATCTGACCTGTTCTTCTGATCTCTGTATAAATATGACCAGTTCAGTTCAGATTCTGGTCAGTAACGTCTCCATAATATTAATAGTGGGCACCCAGTCATGAATGCTGCGACCTCCTTCTTGTTTATGCATATGGCAACCTCTATTAAGAGATTGACCACTCGTGGAGAACTACATCCAACATGCCAGTAAGCAGGTACTTTAGATGCGTGCAGAACAACATACCACCATCTTATCCATAAGGTTTATGGAGCTGTGGTAAGGCAAGTGAGGAGTTTGAGAGGGGATGGAGTTTGGGGGGGCAGGAAAGTGCAAGGATACTGAGACTCCACTCAGTCCTTACCTTTTTTTTGCAGGGAGGTATAATGGAACTTAATGAAAGAGGGAGAGGGAGCATCTGGCTTCTACATTAGGCATTCCCCTCAGGGTGCTTGGAGTTTGGGCACCTGCTTCTACCAGCAATGGGAACCACTCCAAGTTGGCATGGTGACAGGAGATGGTGACAACACCTCTACATTAGCCCTTCAGCATTGGAGTCCTTCTGGGAGCCAGATGACAACTGTCCAGATCATCAAAAGCCAAAGGTCAGCTGCCTGCTCCAAACCCTACCCTCAGAAGCAGTGAAGGGGAAGGTCAAAGTGGGACCTAAGATAAAAGAAGCAAGAAAGAGCACTAAATATGCTTGAGCTTTACAAGATTCAATTAATGTTCTCTGCTTCTGTTCGATGATTGTCTTATTTGCTATCTCTCAGCTTCCATCCATTGCAGGTGATCCTTTTGCAGAGCAAGGGTGATACTAGATTCAAGCCAGGGCTGGCTGGGGAGGTGGGGGAATAATAGGTCTGTCTTCATGTTTACATATCCTCTATATATTTACCCATATTTCATAGATATAAATTTTCATTCATGTTTACATATTGCAGAAGCACCATGCACCAGTAGTGAGGGGTTCTGGTTAACGAAGGTTACTGGCTCTCCTGTGGATGCCTTGACCACAGGCATGCAGTCTATGAAATCTTATACCTGGTGGAATCTGGTGATGGCGCAAAACCCTCAGGCTTTCTTGGCCCAGCTGTTTGTATCAATCTTGTAATACACAAAATGTTTGGCCTACCTCAATATGGCATCAATTATTACCTTAATGCTGTGAGGCATAAAAGCCCAGGACCAGAGTGACCTTAGTGGCCACCAATTTCAGAAGACTATTATTACAACTGGAGATCACCTCTTCCACGGTCATAACACACAGACTGTTGACCTCTCAGGAGAGGTGTAGCTTTTGGCAACATTGCATTTGCAGGTAACTCTTCCTTTCTTTGTACACTGTGTCACAGGATACCTTTGTCTCAGTGTTGTTGTGTAATTGTGGTTCCCTTAGTGACCTTCTGTTGTTTCCCTGTCATCAGTCTGCCTCTGTGGATGGCCAAAAATTTGTTGCTCTAAACTAGACACGTGTCAACGGGAAGAGCGTTGGCCAACCAAGAGAGAAGATGTCAGGCAAAAGATCACTTTTAAGCAACCCATGATCATCTCAAATTAAATTATATAAACAGTTTGGCTAAAATTCAAAATAAAGATGTTGGATTTAAAATCAGATTGTGTCAGTTGTAAATACTGGTCTCCAAAGTTAAGGAAGAGGTAAAATCACGTACAAGAGTTATATGAGGACACTGGGGGTACTTTTCTACTGTTCTTCAAATCATTTCATGAGATCTATTATGTCCTCTTGAGAAGGTATTATCTCTGGTGAAAGTATCACACTCCCCTCCATGCTGCACTGAGGTGTCAGCCTAAATTCTGTGCTCCGACTCCTGATGTGGGAATTGAACTCAAAAACTTCTGAGTCAGGAAATTGAGCCCTGACTGACACTTCAAGAAATTCAGAAGTGCCTGAATCAGAAACTTAAATGCCAGTAAAGGGTCAATTGCATAACTTGGACCCCAGCACAATTTTACCTGGGTGGGTCAGGGCTGGCTGTACCTCACAATGCTTTAGTGTATTAAGGAAAATGTTGCAATATTTTGTGTCATTCATTAGTGGTATTGATAGCATTTTTCATTAGAAATATAAAATAAGGGAGAAGATGTTAAAAAGCAGAAAAAAATTGAGTTGCAAAAACAGAAATAAGAATGATTAGTTACAAATCAGCAAATAGGCTTAAACTGTTGACTGGATAATTCCTAGTGCAAACATATCGGTTGTCAAATAAAATATTAGTCAATTTCCTAGGTAACTCAAATTACAAGCCTCAGCTTATCCTTTTAAATCCTTTATCATTGACATTTTACTTTTTGTATATTCCCTTTTCAAATAATTCTGTGACTAACAGTGTATAACCCATTTTCAATGTCTTTCGTGAACAATACTCCCTGTTGAGAAACCTTTAAGAATTATGTGCAGAAAGAGTACAAGTCCCAGCAGGCACTGTTGCTCATGTAAAAAGAAGCTGTCTCTCAGGAGGAGTGAGAGACAAGCCAATTTATTTTAGAATACCTGTGGATAAATCTTCCCTTTGGGAAATTTTTCTCTTGCACTTTGTTTCCTTTGGGGCATCAGCACAATATGTTGGCACCTAGCTGTTAGACCCAATAGCAGGATCTGTCGTTAATGGCTTTTATTTCTGCACAAAGGTCAAAGTAATTATTCAATGGATAGCTCCCTGATTTAACAATCTGAGTTTTGCAACAACACAATTCATAATATGTAAAGTCATAATGTTTGTACTTACTCACAAAGATTTTAAGAGTTAAGAAATATTTTTATAAATTGGTTTGCAAAAGTATAGTGATGTAAATTACAGATCATTATTTTGAAGACATTTTATTGAAACATATCATTTTAAATACTGGACAAGTGCTCCAGCAAACAAATCGCCAGTCCAAACAAGGAAGAACTATTTTCTGTCGATATTCATTATTCTTGTGACCCCCAAGGTCTCCGTTCTGGACTATTAGTCAGGTCCAAAAGTTCCAGTTAAGAACAAAATTAATCTTGTGCCTTTCAGAACAATTTCATCAGCTTGTGAAACAGTATACTCCTCACTGAAAGTGTTGAAAAATGATTTGAGAGAGCTGATTGCAAGATTTGATCAGTGATATTAGCCCATTTACCTGCTCTGCTTTATTGGGATCAAACTTTGCAAGGTAGTTTTGATTTGGTGTGTAATTCTACTTCGCAGCTCTGGACTTGGTCAATAAAAAACAAATTACGCTGTTCTTTAGAGATCTTAGTAGAGTTATACTGCAACATCTCTCCTTCCCAAGTTTATCTGAGTTTGAAATTTTGAATAGGATCTTCCCGTCCCAGAGAAGGTGAGAAGAATGACAAGCACAGGAACTTAATTGAGAGAGGGTAAACGTTTGAAACTAAATTCTCCAACATTAAAAGCTGGGTCAACCATCCTGACTGCAGGTGTTGGGAAGCCTGTCTGATTGCATTTGAAACTAATTAAAAATAAAATTCACCAGAATTAAGTGATTATTCCCAATTAAGTTCTACCCCATTGAGAAATCCATCCTGTTGGATGCCTGGTGGCCTTTACTTCTTCCTGGGCTTTGAAATAACCACTTGTTGCTTTGTCCTTATGGTTTTAGATTATTGTATTGAGATGCCAATGTAAGATGTCCAAGTATAGTTGAAGCAGCAAAGGGGAGGAGTTTGGGATGACTGTGTCTGCTGGGCAGGGTAGAGTAAAAGTGGCTGAGGGGAGAGAGGGTTCGGCAGTTTGGGATAGAGACTGAGAGCTTTATATCATTAGGTCACATGCTATGATATAGTGCTGACAGTAGCAGAATAACAGACTATTTTTCATTGTTTTGTAAGTTCAGGTTCTTCGGTTATATTGTATATTAATTTGTTTTATACTGCTGTTTACTATCTCTTTCGTTGGTCATGTTGTATATTAATACTTCTCATCAAACATCTTGCTTAATATTTCTGCAATAGGTTTTTTGCATAACTTGTTCAGTCATATTTATATGATATTTTATCAGTTTTGTATGTTTCTTTGTCATTTTACCATTTCAGTATATATACTTCAACATTAATTTTTACGGCATTTTATCAGGCATCTTGTTTTCCATTCTATTCTATTCTTTCTATACTTTATCTGCTCTATTTTACAGCAGTCTTTTTTCCTGTTCATTACCATTGTTTCATTGATCAATTCTTTTATGTTTCATTATGGACCTTGTCTCCAATTATGCATTTCACACAGTATGTTATGATCATCATGACAATAGCCATTCAGTGTAGCATATATGTCATATTTTGGTTATTATTTCTCCTCTATGTAAGGATACAGTGATGTAGCAATCACAGTGTTTCGAACAATCCTAGCCCTTTTTCTAAAGTAGATTGTTTTGATATTCTTGTTGCAAGTTAATCCTGTGAGATCTTTGCTGAAAATGAACGATAAAATTACTGGTATATCTATATGACAATGAAATCTTATAAACACTAGTATCTCCTGCCATGGTATAAAACAAATAAAACGGCAGAAAGATATATCTTCAGAGGTCCTTGTCAGGAAACATGAACTCTATGGGCTTAATCTTATGTTTGTTTAAGTCTGAATTGCATTGAATTTTTTCAAGGTTTCTTGCTGTGAGGCCCAGTAACTTTCCCACCCAATTGTACCCGAATTCACTTCATTAATTACCTACCACTTCCCTCTGACATTTCTCACATTTCAGTTTCCACCTGAACTTTCCATACAACATTCCAACATGGCACTCATCAGATAGTCACTAAAATATCAACATCCATTGCACCTATTTTGTTCATCCAGCATTCCAAAGCTGAACTGGCCAGCTAAGGACAGAGATGAACATATTAAAGAAGGGGAAGATGGCACTGTGATTTTCAGATAGGGATTTGCAGGCTCTGATACACAGGGAAGTCCAGCAAGATATCTTTATCCCAGAGTCCTGCCAGAGGAGAACCCACCAATCTGGCCTGAGGTCATCATCTCCAGTGGACACAGAAATTGCCAACAATGCAGAAAGAAGGTCAATGATCTACTCTACTCTGCCTGGGTAGATGCCACATTCCTCTCTCTATCACCTCACATTGTCTCCACCTCTGCTACTGCACTCATCGACCACCAAGTAACATGCTCTTCCACTCTCACTTTTGCATGGAACACCTTCCCTGACTCACTCCTGATTTGCCTCTCCCAACCTCCCACATCACCAATATCACATGTTCTCTGTGTTGCCTCCTCAGTCCCTTGGTACATGTCAAAAACCTGTCCTCCACATGCACTAACTGTCATGCCACGTACTGTAATCACACTTATTTCCTACCTTTGCTGGTCTACTGGAGAATACAGCTTAGAACAGTCAGAGAGAGACTGTGCAATAGGAGGGGTGACCAACATCCATGTTATCACCTTCTAGGAGCAGACAATTTTGGTCTTCGCTGGAGAAGACCAAACTGCTCCTGTGGGAATGCAGAAAAATCCGTGTGTCCCCAATTAAATAAGTCTCACTCCTCATTCTACAGCAACAGTCACATTAACCCCTCCATCAGCCTCGATTATTATCACTTCTAACTACATGCTACGAGGTCTTCCCTCTCTCTATCTCTCTCTCTCTCTCTCTCGCTCTCTCTCTAGCTCTCTGTCTTGCTTTTCAGGTTTCGCTTATCTGTCTGTGACATCTATGGAGAAAGCTCAGCTTCTCCAGAAATGTCCACCTTGACATCTGAGGATGAGAATTCGGAGGCCCAAAAGGAAGATTCTGCATCTGCTTCTTACCACAGATGCTGAGAATCAGCTCCTTTTATTTTAGTTTTATAGCATTGGCTGTGTTTTTATTTTTATTTTATTGTAGACCTGGGCAGAGGGGTGGAGGAAGCACACTGAGTGAGATGTGAAGCTCTGGCCTCCAGATGGGCACAGGTGAGTCTGTGGACTCTCTGGAGAAAGGTGAATGTGGAGTCTTTAAGGGGAAAGCTACCCTTTTTAATGGCAGGCAGGTACTAAGTGTTCTGGTTGAGGTGGGCACGTAGTGGTTTCTGTAATGGCCCATTCAACTGGCATCCTCATACAAGTCAGGTGCCTCCTACAAAGTAACGTAGCCAGTACTGGCTGGCACCAGTGAGCACAGTCCTTGTGGCTATTAGATCTTCAGGATAACTTGCCTTATTTATTTACTTAACTTGATGACCCCTGTTGACAGCATTGGCAGGCATGGTATTAGATTCATATATACATGTTCACTAATGTCCTTTAGGGAAGGAAACTGCCACTCTTACCTGGTCTGGCCCTCATGAGACTCCAGGTCCACAGCAATGTGGTGACTCTAAACTGCCCTCTGGGCAATTAGGGATGGACAATAAATGCTGCCTAGCCAGCGACGCCCTCATCAATGAATGAATAAAAAACATCAATGATGCCGAGCTCAAACTCTCCACATTCTTTCAACCTCCTTCTGTATTGCCAAGTGGCCCAATGTACAGTCTTAAATAAGGTGCACTTTCTCCTAGTTAAAAAACAGAAGGCTAAGGTCTTTGGCCCTTGCTGTACTTCTGTACCTTCACCATTGGCTTCATATCATTCACAATGTAATCAACTCAACTGGAAACAAACTTGGTAGTCTGTGTCCTTTTGACTTCTAAGCGTTTGATCCAATACACTCTCCATAACAAAGACTGCTCTTTCCAATTTCTGTAGTAAAGCTGTCACTGTTCCTGTTTTAATCCATATGTTCCCAAAGCTCCCATTCTAGCTTCTCCCACCACCAGATGTGAATTGTCCAGTTCTCCCCTGGAAAATGTTCCACTGTTCACGTCCCTTAAGCTTCAGCTCATTCAAAACTCCCCTTCCCGTTTTTCTTTTCACAAAGTAATGCTTCACCCATAAAGTCTAAACTTCCACAAAGTATTTTGTGACTTTTTTTCAACATCAGAGAATCCACATAAACGTAAGCAAATAAAAGCAAAATACTATGCATGCTGGAAATCTGAAATAAAAACAGAAAATGAAAGAGAACGTCAGCATATCGGGCAGTATTTGTGGAGAGAGAAACAGAGTTACTGTTTTGAGTAGAATATGAACCTCCTTCAGAACTGAAAGAGACTGGAACATTGTGTTCCTTTTATGCTGAGGGCTAGAGGATGCAGTGGAACAGACGGTAAGGATGCCCAGAGAAAAAGACAAAGGGGATGTTAATGGTAGTAAGGGAGGGATGGAGATGTAAAATAAATGTAAATGATACAAGTGTACAGGAGGATTGAGTCCACTCTACATGAAAGCAAAGCTAACAAGACACAGATAAGACAATCCATTTCTGTTAACAATTGCTCACCCCACTATGACACATTCCTATGATATCACAGAAGATTTCCCATTCACATTCTCTGTCCCCAAATTCCAGGTGAAACAGCATTTTCCTTGTGCTTTTTTCAGTCTATTCTACTATATTCGCTGCTCACAATGCTGTCTCCTTTGCAAAAGTGGGTTGGCTGACTGCTTTGTGGAACATCTCTTTCAGCATCAACAAATGATCCCTAGTTTCCAGTTGCTCGCCATTTCAATACACCACTAAAGGAGAGTCATATCAGATTCAAAACATTATCTCTGCTTCTCTCTCCACAGATATTGCCAGACCTGCTGAGGTTCTCCAACATTTTCTGTTATACAAATGGATATTGTTTTCATATAATACATTTAGAAGCATCTTGATGCAAAGTTAGGAAATTTGAAGTTAATATTAAATAATTATTAATAATTTCACTTCCAGCTATAATTATTTAAAAGAAAAATATGATTGAAAATGTTTTTCTTTAATATTTGTGAAAGGCCTAGCTTATTTAATAATAGAAAAGTTTTTGAGTTGTTTGTTACCTTGGGAATAATTGCATCATTCTGTTCACTTGTGATTAATCAGTTTTCTTCAAATCCATTCAACAAATAATCTGAGTGCAGATGAATAATAATAAAATTCTACTTTCCGGAAGTGGTCTGAGGTTATTTCAGATATAAGCTGTTGAATCGGGGCAATGTGCTGAGAAGGAAGAAGGCTGTATTTATTACACCTTGTACTAGTAACATAAAATTACTTCTTTATTATATCAGATCCGCCATTGAAACAGATGCAAACTTTTATGAACAAGCAAAGCAGTTGTTGATCTGCTTTGTCAATTTATTGTTGTCTAAACTCTGCGCTACGAATACATCCTGAATATTTCATACTTCCCTTCTCTCACTGAAAGGGTGGCACAGCTTGATGTGGTGTGTTCTCTCAAAGGGATTTAACACAGATTTTTCCTGGCTTAGTTTAAAACCTAGGCAAAGTGAAAATGAATCAGTCAGTTCCACATTCACTGACACAGGAGTTTTCAATGAATAAATAATTCCTACTACAATTTGAAGGAGCTCCATCTAAATTTCTCTGATGGTGGGCCTGTCCTACAGCAAATGGAACACGTAATGAGCATTCACTTCAGCTATTGGCTGCTGAGGAAAACGATTTATGTGCTTGGTGCTAAGAGCTTGTTTTTTAAGCTGAAGCTGATTTGCTGAACTTAATTCCATTATACATCTATAAATAGTTCTGAGCCAGTCTTAGTTACTGTGTGACAAGGCACAAAGCACTACCTTTGAATGAAATGTCTTTAATGAACTCAGATTGATGGCGGGTCAGGAACTTATTCAAATGTTTTTCTATCAAAGCTCTTCTTCTTGCGTTCTCTGTCTGAAGACAGTCCCTAAGTGATTACCTAACTATAGCAAATTATCATGAATGATTTTTACTTCCATGTCAAGTGAAGAGGTAGGCCCTGAGTCTAACCTCAGCTTGAAACATGATTGAACTTCATCTGTTATTGCTGTTATATTTTATCGAATATAAATAAATATTCTGATTTATATTTATCTGGCTCACACACTAGCTATCTAGCTAACTGAGCTAACCACCACACCCATCATTCCACTATCAGAATACTAAAACCAACCAAAGTCTTTAATTCAGGTTGAGATTGGAGCTTGGCATCTAACTGGCATATTCAGAGGTATCATTAATTGTTTTACAGATTACTGTGATTGCAACAATGACCTTCAATTTTATCACTAGAAGGTTTTAAGTAATAATTCTCAATAACAATAACTCAATAACTTTAATTATATCTTTGTGTATATAGTTTCTGTGGTTTGGTGGTTTGGTGGCTAAGCCTTGCAGAAAGTTCCAGGTTAATTCTTAGGTCCGTGCTAAGTTTGTTCAGCTCTGTGGAATATCAGTGTGGGTATTGTGAGAGAGACACTTTCTAGCCATTTCATATTCCTGGGTGCCATTCAGTATGAATGTGCGAATGTTGAATAGGAGCAAGATCAGCATCAGCTTTAATTTCCTTCAAAGTTGAGTACCCTACAAAAAGAAGAAAGAAATGCCAGTTCCTTAATGTGACTTTCGTTGGAGGCATCAAACTGAATAGGGAGACACCCTGTCAGCTGTCTGCCACCTGCCTTTACTTCTGGGATATTCCCCAGAAATTCCGTTTTTCTGTTCAATACCTCTGCCAAACTGTGTACTTAGCATTGACGTCAGGTGTGAATTGCAGCAATATGTTGTACTCTGACTCCTCAAATTAGAATTTGTTGTACTTAAGTCATGTCCAACCACTTCATTTGATTGGCATTTAAATTGGAATGAAGGAATGCTATAAGTTTTTGGTGTAAGTTCTTGGTGACGTCTCTAGTATTTATTCGCTTTGCTGTAGATACCATAGCAAAAGAAAACTTACATTTTCTCCAGTGAACAGTTAGATCTTTGGGAACGACCAGTCTCAATAAACCCAAATCTCACTGAGACTTGGCACCTACAAGAGAGGGAAAAGCCTATTTTAAAAGAAAATCAATTGTGGTTCAATTAAACTGTGTCAATGTACCTGTTGATATCAGTAATTGATCTGTGTGTCAGCTCAGCTTAATTTTATCTCTCTGTAAAAAGGCTGTGTATTCAATCCCCATTATAAACTAAAGTGTTGAATCTTGATTCCCCGGTGCAGTAATAAAGATGTATTATATTATTAGATCCACTATACCTAATTCAGATTGACATGAGGATTTAATTGTATTATTCATAAAAAAGCATAATGTGTTTTAAAACCTCATCTTTCAAACAGCAGCACCTAGAAACAAATCTGGTGCCACATTTGCATTGGTAACACATTATTTAACTCCTTTGGATGCTGTTTCATGATCAAAATCACAACTGTGACATCTGTACAAATTACCAGAACTTAGAAATGTACCATGCATGCACATGTGCCTTCTTCTGTACTCTATCCCATTGAAGTATCAATTTAAGTCCTTTTGGTCAGAATATGCATGAACTTGTCCTTCAGTAAACTGTCATCTGTGCTATCTTTGCTACCTGTTGAGGCCATTCTTGTCTGGTGTCTCCCCACATGCAGATCCTTCTTCTACACTTTCCTCTGAGCAGCTCATGGCCTCAGGAGTGGGTGTCCCAATAATGGCCAACAACTGTTTCTTCCATGGTGGTGCAGATATGCAGGTGCACCTAAGTACTTCCAGTTAATACCCACTACTTTGGGTGTATGTCACCTTGTCCAGAGATATGATAAAGTGTCAATAACTGTCGAGTACTCTGTTTCTGTGATGAGGCAGTCATAGTTGAATAATTAACAGAATGTCAAGGTTACAGATGAGGGTAAGAAAGTGTGAAGTTTGTGAAGCTCCAAATATTGTCAGGTATGAGTATTGAATAATAGAGATTGTTGGTATTTCAGAGGTGAATTTAAAAGTTACTAAGGCAAATCATGCAGTTATTGCAATATGAGAATTGAAGCTGCATTCATTAAATTTGGCTATTCATGCAAAGTCACTGAACTTATTGTAGCATTGCATTGAGGTCCTTGAGGTTTGATTTCCAGTCTTGATCTCAATGCTATCTGCTCCCTCTGCCTACTGGACATGTGACTTGGTCAGAACTCTTGCAGATACAAAATGTTTCTTCTCTTCTCCACCTTTTCCACCAAGGCTTTTTTTGCAATCTCCAAAAACATTGGAACCATCTTACTCTCATGTTTTGTAACTTAAGAGATGCAGGCTAGTTTAAGCAGTACTGGCTAGCTTTAACTAGTGCAAGCTACTCAAGATATTGTCCCCCTATTCAGATATCTGTCCAAATAATAGCTTGGTTAGTCAGTTTGCTGTCTACCTTGTAGTTAATGGGGCACTGTTTAATCATATATTATGATTCCGAGACATCAAGGACTGTACAAATTAACCCCAGTTGTCTATTATTATGTTCAACTTTGCTGCGTGCAAATTGGCCAGAATGTCGACTGACTCTATTGTACATCAAAACTGGATTAAGTCCTTTGGAATGTGATTAGTATGTGATTCTCCACTATAAATACAAGGAGAAAAAAATCTTATCATACCATAATAATGCAAATGTGTCAAATTGACAGTTCTATTGACATAATAGATCCTTAACGATCCCAAATCTTAAAAACAAATGTCAAACGACTCTAGGTTTCATTTCTGAAGCAATGGGCAAGTGTCTAATTCACATCACTGACCATTTAACCAAAGCTTGCCTGGTGGTAAAACCAGCCGAAAGTTTGTATAATGTTTGTGGATACATTTAAATACTCGCCTGTTTCTTAACTTTATTTTCTGGACCAGGTTTTCTTTTTCCGACTTATGCCAACTGTTCCATTATCTTAAGTATGAACTGTATGAATCCCACATTGACACATACCTATTAGCTGATCCCACATTATTAACTCTAAATTCCTTATTCACTTTCTCAACGTATGCTGTGAATTCTGAATATTGAGGAAGGTGGGGCATTAAATGTTCATATACATCTAGTTTTTTCGAACTTGTTTCTATATTATTCTTGTGCTTAAGGGAAACACTGATGGCTAATGCATAAAAGCAATTCAGCCCATTTAGTCCGCTCCACCATTGGATCATGGCTGATATGTTTCTCAATCCCATTCTCCTGCCTTCTCTCCATAATCCTTGAACACTTTACCATTCATTTCTAGATAACAAGCATGCGGCTGGATGAACACAGCAGGTCAAGCAGCATCATAGGAGCAGGAAAACTTGACGTTTCGGGCCTAAACCCTTCATCAGAAATGGGGGAGGGGAAGAGGGTTCTGAAATAAATAGGGAGAGAGGGGGAGGCGGATAGAGGAGAGGATAGGTGGAGAGGAGGCAGACAAGTCGAAGAGGCGGGGATGGAGCCAGTAAAGGTGAGTGTAGGTAGGGGGGTAGGGAGGAGATAGGTCAGTCCAGGGAGGACGGACAGGTCAAGGGGGCGGGATGATGTTAGCAGATAGGAGATGGGGGTGTGGCTTGGGGTGAGAGGAAGAACAGGTCAGGGAGGTGGAGATGAGCTGGGCTGGTTTTGGGATGCGGTTGGGGGAGGGGAGATTTTGAAGCTTGTGAAATCCACATTGATGCCATTGGGCTGCAGGGATCCCAGGCTGAATATGATTTGCTGTTCCTGCAGCCTTCGGGTGGCATCACTGTGGCATTGCAGGAGGCCAAGGATGGACATGTCATCTGAGGAATGGGAGGGGGAGTTGAAATGGTTCGCGACTGGGAGGTGCAGTTGTTT
>JAHRHZ010000032.1:2044097-2163622 GCA_024137785.1 Ginglymostoma cirratum
GATTTTGAAGCTTGTGAAATCCACATTGATGCCATTGGGCTGCAGGGTTCCCAGGCTGAATATGATTTGCTGTTCCTGCAGCCTTCGGGTGGCATCACTGTGGCATTGTAGGAGGCCAAGGATGGACATGTCATCTGAGGAATGGGAGGGGGAGTTGAAATGGTTCGCGACTGGGAGGTGCAGTTGTTTGTTGCGAACTGAGCGCAGGTGTTCTGCAAAGCGGTCCCCAAGCCTCCGCTTGGTTTCCCCGATGTAGAGGAAGCCACAACGGGTACAGCGGATGCAGTATACCACATTGGCAGATGTGCAGGTGAACCTCTGCCTGATGTGGAATGTCTTCTTGGGGCCTGGGATTGGGGTGAGGGAGGAGGTGTGGGGGCAGGTGTAGCACTTCCTGCGGTTACAAGGAAAAGTGCCGGGTGTGGTGGGGCTGGAGGGGAGTGTGGCGCGGACAAGGGAGTCGCGGAGGGAGTGGTCCCTCCGGAAGGCAGATAAGGGTGGGGAGGGAAAGATGTCTTTGGTGGTGGGGTCTGACTGTAGATGGCGGAAGTGTCGGAGGATGATGCGTTGGATCCGGAGGTTGGTGGGGTGGTATGTGAGGACGAGGGGGATTCTTTTTTGATTATTGTTGCGGGGACGGGGCGTGAGGGATGTGTTCCGGGAAATGCGGGAGACACGGTCGAGGGCGTTCTCGACCACTGTAGGGGGGAAGTTGCGGTCCTTGAAGAATGAGGACATTTGAGATGTGCGGGATTGGAAAGTCTCATCCTGGGAACAGATGCGGCGGAGGCGAAGGAATTGGGAATAGGGGATGGCATTTTTGCAGGAGGGTGGGTGGGAGGAGGTGTATTCCAGGTAGCTGTGGGAGTCAGTGGGCTTGAAATGGACATCTGTCTCTAGGTGGTTGCCCGAGATGGAGACAGAGAGGTCCAGGAAGGAGAGAGAAGTGTTAGAGATGGTCCAGGTGAACTTCAGGTTGGGGTGGAAAGTGTTGGTGAATTGGATGAACTGTTCGAGCTCCTCGTGGGAGCACGAGGCGGCGCCGATGCAGTCATCAATGTAACGGAGGAAGAGGTGGGGTTTAGGGCCAGTGTAGGTACGGAAGAGGGATTGTTCCACATAACCTACGAAGAGGCAGGCATAGCTTGGACCCATGCGGGTACCCATGGCCACACCCTTTGTTTGTAGGAAGTGGGAGGAATTGAAAGAAAAGTTGTTGAGGGTGAGGACGAGTTCGGCTAGGCGGATGAGGGTGTCGGTGGAGGGGGATTGGTCCGTTCTGCGGGACAGGAAGAAGCGGAGGGCCTTTAGGCCATCGGCATGGGGAATACAGGTATATAGGGACTGGACGTCCATAGTAAAAATGAGGTGTTGGGGACCTGGGAATTGGAAGTTCTGGAGGAGGTGGAGGGCATGGGTGGTGTCACGGACGTAGGTAGGGAGTTCCTGGACCAAGGGGGTGAAAATGGAGTCTAGGTAGGTGGAGATGAGTTCGGTGGGGCAGGAGCAGGCGGAGACAATGGGTCGACCAGGGCATTCAGGTTTGTGGATTTTGGGGAGGAGATAGAAGCGGGCGGTGCGTGGTTGGGGAACGATGAGGTTGGAGGCGGTGGGTGGGAGGTCGCCTGAGGTGATGAGGTTGTGGATGGTTTGGGAGATGATGGTTTGGTGCTCGGGGGTGGGGTCATGATCCAGGGGGCGGTAGGAGGAGGTGTCAGAGAGTTGGCGCCTGGCCTCAGCAATGTAGAGGTCAGTGCGCCATACTACGACTGCCCCTCCCTTGTCCGCGGGTTTTATGGTGAGGTTGGGATTGGAGCGGAGGGAGTGGAGGGCTGCACGTTCTGCGGTGGAGAGGTTGGAGTGTTTAAGAGGGGTGGAGAGGTTGAGACGATTGATGTCTCGACGGCAGTTGGAGATGAAGAGGTCGAGGGAGGGTAGGAGGCCTTGGGGTGGTACTTTATATTGACTTCTTCCACATGAGGTTGGCCTACTCCTGATGCAAAAAAAGCTGCAAATAGTTCAAGGACAATGTCACTTTCCTACAAGATTGGCTGAAGTGGTTGAGTTGAAGTATTTACAAATTCATTCATGCAATTAAACAGGTCCTCTTGGGGCAACAGTGCAAGATTGTCAATAACAGCAAGAAACTCTATTACAAGAAAGTGTAGCTGTAACAAGAGGCGCCGCTGAAGGAATAATTACAACCTGCACTTTCTCAAGAACTTCTCATTTATTACATTGGAGTATCTAAGGTAAGTTTAAATTGTGGCACCAAAACACTTCCTCTACCATTCGGAGAGTCTTCACCCATGTCTCTATGACCGTCTGCGAAACAGTCAAAGTGCATCCTTTACAAAAAACACACACACATTCTTTACCCCACACCATTCATGTAACTCATGGTCTATAGCTAGTCCACAAGGGCTCTATATTTAAAGGTACCAAATTTGTCCATATTCTTTTAGGATGCGCATAAAGACCAAATATTTCTTTACCACTTATTTGCTGTTGCTGTCAACCTCTTTTTCAGACAACACAAGTATCAATAAACAAGCATTTTATATGGCCAAGATGTCAGGTGGAAGTAATGCAATTCTGCAAAACATGTCATACATGTCGGATGGTAGGAAGACCTCAACATGTAATTAAACTGGCAGATTTAATGTCTATACAAGTTATTGAAGAACCATTCAGCTGAATGTTAGTAGATTGTGTAGGACCATTACCAAAACTGAAAGCAAGACATCAGTATATTCTTATCCTTATGGATATAACATCTCGAGAAGCTATTGCATTAAAGAAAATTATAGCCAAGGTAACAGTGGAAAAGGTAACTCAGTTTCTTACTTATTGTGGTCTACCAATTGAAATGCAGCCTGATCAAGATACCAACCTTATGTCTAAAGACATGATCATCAGTTTGGATATAAAACAATTGAAGTGAATTGCATATAATCTGCAAACACAAGGAGCTCTGGAGAGATACCATCAGACTCTCAATACCATGATTAAGGCATACTGTCATGAATATCCACAAGATAATACTACCAGAGATTCTCCAAATGAATCTGCTAGATTTACCACATTTGATTTTATCTCAGGCCATGAGATAAGAGGTCCATTAAAATTACTTAAAGGAAGGATCTTCAGATATAAAGACAAAATTTCAATGTTGGATTACAAAGTCCATATTTCTATAAGGACTGTGGGACCATGCCAAGTAGCTATAAAGCAACAATGAAAGAATGGGCAGAAAGAATGGGTAGTTCTGGAGCGTTGTGGTGTGTCATGGCCCATTTAAATAGTGTCCTAATGCAGCTTTGTTTGTGGACGTTGGGCTGTTTGCTGTGGAAGTTGAGGGTTTGATCTGTATGGGTTGCTTTTCTGTAAACTGAGGTTTGGAGCTCCCCGTTTGTCAAATGTTCTACTTTAACATCCAGAAACGTTAAGTTGATTGTTGGTTTCTTCTTCTCTCGGGAATTTAATCCCTGTGAATATGCTGTTGATGTGGTGGTGGGTCTCTTCTAATTTGTTACGTTTAGTAATGACAACTGTGTCATCTACGTACCGGATCCACAGTTTAGGTTGAATGTGGGGGAGGGTGGTGTGTTCTAGTCTTTGCATGTCTGCTTCTGCAATGATTCCTGAGATGGGTGACCCTATTGGTGTACCGTTGATCTATTTGTACATTTGACCATTAAAGATGAAGTGTGTGGTGAGGCAGATTCTAGTAATTTAAGTATGTTATCCTTGCTGATGGAGCTGCTGATCTGTGGTTTGTTTCCTCCAGTAATATGGCCACTGTTTATTTGTAGTGGGATGTCAATTGATGTGAATAAAGCTGTGATGTCAAAGGACACCATAATCATAATTGAAAAACATGAGGACAGATAAGTGCCCTGGGCCAGATGGGATATACCCACGGTTTCTACGAGAAGTGAGGGAAGAGATTGCTGTGCCTTTGGCGATGATCTTTGTGTCCTCACTGTCCACTGGCATAGTACTAGATGATTGGAGAGTGACAAATGTTATTTCATTGTTCAAGAAAGGGAATACGGATATTCTTGGGAATTACAAACCGGTCAGTCTTACTTCTGTGGTGGGCAAATTATTGGAGAGGATTCTGAGAGATAGTATTTATAATTATTTGGAAAAGCATAGTTTGATTAGAAATAGTCAGCATGGCTTTGTGAGGGCAGGTCATGCCTCACAAGCCTTATTGAATTATTTGAGGATGTGACAAAACACATTGATGAAGGTCGAGCAGTGGATGTGGTGTATATGGATTTTAGCAAGGATTTGATAAGGTTCCCCCTGGTAGACTCATTCAGAAAGTAAGGAGGCATGGGATTCAAGGAAATTTGGCTGACTAGATACAGAATTAGCTGTCCAATAGAAAACAGAGGGTGGTAGCAGATGGAAAGTATTCAGCTTAGAGCTCGATGAGCAGTGGTTTTCCACAGGGATCTGTTCTGGGACCTCTGCTTTTTGTGATCTTTATAAGTGACTTGGATGAGGAAGTGGAAGGGTGGGTTAGTAAGTTTGCTGATGACACGAAGGTTGGTGGAGTTGTGGATAGTGTGGAGGGCTGTTGTAGGTTGCAACGGGACACTGACAGGATGCAGAGCTGGGCAAAGAAGTGGCAGATGGAATTCAACCCGGAAAAGTGTGAAGTGATTCATTTTGGAAGGTTGAATTTGAATGCAGAATACAGGGTTAATGGCAGGATACTTGGCAGTGTGGAGGCACAGAGGGATCTTGGGCTCCACATCCATAGATCCCTCAAAGTTGCTACCCAAGTTGATAAGGTTTTTAAGAGGGTGTATGGTGTGTTGGCTTTCATTGGCAGAGGAATTGAGTTTAAGAGTCGCGAGGTTATGCTGTAGCTGTATAAAACCCTGGTTAGACCACACTTGGAATATTGTGTTCAGTTCTGGTCGCCTCATTATAGGAAGGATGTGGAAGCTTTGGAGAGGGTGCAGAGGGGATTTAGCAAGATGCTGCCTGGAATGGAGAACGGGTCTTATAAGGAAAGGTTGAGGGAGCTAGGGTTTTTCTCATTGGACCGAGGAAGGATGAGAGGTGACCTGATAGAGGTGTACAAGATGATGAGAGACATAGACAGAGTGGATAGCCAGAGACTTTTTCCCAGGGTGGAAATAACTATTACAGAGGGACATAATTTTAAGGTGTTTGGAGGAAGGTATAGGGGGAAGTCAGATGTAGGTTCTTTACACAGAGAATGGTGGGCGCGTGGAATGCACTGCTGGTGGTGGTAGTGGAGTCAGATACATTAGGGATATTTAAGTGACTCTTGGATAGGCACATGGATGATAGTAAAATGTAGGGTATGCAGTGTAGTTTGATCTTAGTGTAGGATAATAGGTTGGCACAACAGCATGGGCTGAAGGGCCTGTACTGTGCTGTGCTGTTCTATGTTATATGTTCTAATCTCATCATCACTGACTTTTATGTTCTTGAGGGTATTAAGGAAATCTTGGGTTAAGTGGATAGAATGAGGTGATCCATCTACTCGGTGTTTCAATCTCTGTTGTAGGTCCTTGGCCAGTTTGTGTGAAGGTGTATCTGGTAGGGAGACAATGGGTCTGAGAGGGATGTCTGGATTATGTACCTTAGGTAGTCCATAGAAGCGGGGGGGTGTTTGTGCAAAATACCATACAATGACTGCCACAAATATTACATCAGACAGACAGGAAGGAAACTAGCCATCAGAATACACGAACATCAGCCAGCATCAAAATGGCACGATGAACTTTCCTTAATATCCCTACTTTCAGACAATGAAGGCCATCAGTTTAACTGGGGCAAAGTAACCATAGTAGCCCAAGCCAAACACAGACACGCACGGAATTCCTAGAAGTATGGTTCTCCACCCATACTTCAATCAACAAACATATAGAATCCATATATAAACCCAAACAGATCGAAACCAGAAATGATACTACTCACCATAACGGACCGGACAGTATAAATTCCAAGCGGAATAGAATAACATCGCTTCATCAGAGGCTCCACTGATGATGTCACCTCGCATGGTGATGAAACGTCTGAATAAAAACAAGTCAGCTCGGCGAGCAAGTCAACAACCTCAGACTATGAAGTATTGGCATTATTGCCTTTTCAAGGTGAGCCTCTAAAAATGAAATTCTGTAGTCCATATGAAATAAATAGGAGGGTTAGTAAAGTGAGAGATAAGGAGATAAACACTCCTAATCATGGGAAGAAGAAAGAGTTGTAAATATGTGGAAGTCATATTGTAGGGAAAAGGATGAGGAGGAGTACAAGTGTCAGGTGGTAAGAATAGTGGAGGATAATAGAGACAATAAGACTATAGTAGAAGCAGTATATAGTTCACAAAGTGAACCTAAGATAATTTCATCAGCCAATATGGAAATACTGGGATAGTTAGACATTGTGTTCTTATATTCACAGGTGGGAAAATGGAAGATCTAGTAAGATTACTTAGGAAGTATAAGGAAATCTGTAGAGATACACCTGGATATTTTACAGTATTGAGGCATAAGTCAAAGGAGAGTCAGCACTGATAAAACAACATCCTTATCAGCTGAGTCAAGATAAAAAAAAGCTCAGAGTGGAAAGAGAGATTCAATACATGCTGAAAACTCACTTGATTGAACTTAGCCAAAACAATCGGAGTCCATCCAGCTCCACACCTTGTTATCTCGGAGTCCACCAGTCATGTTGGTTCTTAACCTGGATGGATACACTAGATTCTATATAGCCTACAGCCAAATAAATGCAGTCACAAAAATAAATTTGTATCCAATTGCTTGGTTAGACAATTATATTGATGGGGTTGACAATGCCTCAAAGAGATATTCACTTCCGTCACGCCAAATGAGTTTTTCAATGTCGAGTCATGCCATTTGAGTTACAAAACATCAGAGCCATGTTTCAACCATTTGTAAATCAAGTCACAGCTGAAGTACCTAACTATGTAGCTTATTTAGATCATGTTGCAATAAACAGTAACGTGTGCGTGGATACCTGTTTATGGAACTACAGTTAACTGACTTTGTAATAAATTTGGCCGAAAGTGAATTGGTAAAAACAAGGATAACTTACCTAAGAAATATCACAGGACATGGGCAAGTGTCACCGAGAACAGCGTAAGTGAAGGATTTAAGAGAGCTCCCTAAAATTTAATAGGAAGTCCTGAGATTTTTTAGGAACATGTGGGTTTTAACAGAAATGTATACATAATTTTAGTGCGATAGCTGCACTTTAAAAAAAAATTGCTATAAAAAACAGTGGCATAATATCAAGCAGCCTTAGAGAAGCTGAGGATCATTCTATGAAATGAATCATTTTGGCCACCGCTGATTTTTTAAAACTTTTAAAATGAGATTGAGACTCGTGAAGTGGGACAGATGCAGCCATATCATAAGATAATGAGTCACAAGTTGAGATGGGCTGTATGGGTTTGGAGTCCTCAGTATGACAACAACTCTCTGATTGGCTCCTAGACAGGAGGACCATCTGTGTGTGAAACCCGCCAGACACTGAAAAAAATCGTCTCTCTCTCTCTTTCTCCTTGTAAAGAAGTAGCAAAAATCTTGAATGATAGCTAGCTAATCTTGCTCACGATTGGCCTATAAAAACTGTTGTCTCTAGCTGACAGGCTGAACATTTAGTGTGCCAAATTTTATAAGCCTACAGTAAAGAACTGAAATGACTTGGAAAGAAGAAGAACAGAAATCAAAAGGACTCAGAAGATACAAAAGGACTTCTCAATGTATCCTACGTGCTGGTGTCATTGAAATGTGTTCCGTTGATGTTTGTTCTCTAACCAGAATATCTTTGTTTTTTCGTTTATGTATGCATGTCTGTGTAAGGGTTTAAAAGAAGATAAACTTTAAGTTCATTTTATAATTTTAGCAGCAATATTTTGTTTGCTTGTAATTAGAAATTATTGATTTGTAATAAGCAGTAGTTAATCACAGAAACTGGTCAGTGTTTTCTACCAATATGGGTTTGTCAGGCAGGTAAATTGGCACTTCTGAGTAACTTGTTGAAGCCTTTAATTTCTGTGACAGCCCCAGCAATAGCATAGCTCGAGTGTCAATGTGTTGTCCCAAGTGAGTTGTGACAATGTATAGGAGGATTGGAATTTTTGGAGCAGGTATCTTCATAAAATATTAATGTAATGAATATTGCTTGTGCGCAATGATTCTCTAGATTCTCACTGTGGGCCTGCACCAGATTTATCCTGTTTGCACTGAAGTGCTTCTTGTTGCATCGTTCTGTGGGTTGTAAAAAATATCCCTAATCATCAATCAATCCTTAAAATACGTGACTCCAAGATCCAATGGTTAATATTACAGGATTTCCATTCAACAAAGTTTCCTCCTATGTGGCATTAATGTGTAGAATAAGGTGATTGCCTCTGCACAAAAGCTGGATATTGATAGAACTTAATCCATAAAACGCATATTCAAAATATTAAGACACTGATCCTTTCGGTCAAGGATGTCTCAGAGTAGTTGCAGGACATTCTGGAGTGGGAGGGCCAAAGCTAGTGGTACCAATGACAAAAGGTAAATAAAAATGGGATAAAAGCCTAAAAGTAGAATACAGTGAGCTAGGAAGCAAGTTAACATCTACGACCTCAAAGGTTGTGATGTTAGGATCACTACCAGTACCACATGTTAGTCAGAGTAGAAATAGCAGGATATAGCAGATGATATGTGGCTGGAGAGATAGAATGAGGAGGAAGGTTTCAGATTCTTGGGGCATTGGGGAAAGGGGGATCGATACAAACTAGACAGGTTGCACCTGGACGAGACCTGGAACTGATATCCTAAGGGATGTATTTACAAGTGTGATTAGAGTAGATTTACACTAACATGGCATAGGAATGGGAGGCAATAGAGGAAGAGAGAAGAGAGGGAAACAGAGGCAAATACAAATGACAGAATGAGAACTACGAAAGGTAATCGGCAGAGAATTCAAGAGCAAGAACTAAACAGGGCCACAATGCAAAATAATGCTAATGGACTAAGGATGTGAAAAAGTCTTTAGAAGTTGTATTTTACCATTTGGAAAATTTGCAGTAAAGGGGATAGATTAGTCACACAAATAGATATGTACAGATATTACATAGTTGAAATTAGGCAAGTATGGTTGCAGGGTGGCTAGGGAAGGGAACTGAATATCCAGGGGAATTCAAGTTTTAGGAAGGACAGGCAAAAAGGAAAGGAATGGAGTAGCATCCCTTCTAGTGTGGATAATATCATGCAAGCAATGTTAGAGAAAATCGATGTTACCAATTAATTATTAATTTACTTACAAGAGGCCAGACTGATTCCAATAGCCCACACAGGGAATCTATACTTTTTCTGAGATGATATTAAGGTGTAGTTCCTGTTGTGAATTTGATGCCATCGAGTGATAAAACTATTTCAATTAATTTACCCTGCTCCCTCCCAAAAAGAGCAGTTATAATTTGCCCGGAAATCTCAGAGTTAATTTGACTTTACAATGACCTTAAAAAATATAAAAGGGATGGAAACATTTGAAAGATTGTTGCTTTTAAATGAGAAAAATCACACAATATACTGGAAATAACAATTAAAACAAATTAGAAAGATCAATTTATACAGCCAACTTTCCAAAGAGTACTTAACTGCTAACTAGAAGGAGAGGAAAAGCTGACCAATAGTTTCAAAATACTGACATAACTTCAAAAGCTCTGGTAGCTCAAAATCAGCACTGAATCAGGCATCATGACAAAAAGGACCAAACATTATATGGATACAACAAAGGGTTGTGGATTTCTCAAGGCTTAATCTACAAATATATCCAACGTTCCATAATGTATTGTCATAGAATTGTTACGGTGCAGAAGGAGGCCATTTAGCCCATCATGCCTGCACCAGTTCTTCAATTGAGCATCATTACCTTGTTCCAATCTCCTGCATTTTCCCCATACCTTTGCCCATTATTTTTATCCAAATGATCATAAATTGCCTCGAATGCTTTAATTGAACCTGCCTCTACCAGACTTCCACGCAAAGCATTCCATTTCCTAAATATTCACTGTGTGAAAAAGTTCTTCCTCATTTTACCCTTTCTTTCTTCACATATCATCTTCTTCTTCTTGCTCCATTTATAAGCAGGAACTATTTTTCCCCATTTACTCAGGAAAAAGAAGAAGGCGTACATTGGTTTTCAGCTATCGGGCTCAAGCGAATCTCTATATGACTATAATAAGTGTAGGAGCACACTTAACAGGGAACTCAGAAGAGCAAAAAGAGGGTTTGAAATGGATCTGGCAGATAAGGTTAAAGATAATCCCAAGAGGTTCTATAGCTGTATTAAGAATAAAAGGGTTGCAAAGGAGAGAATATGTCCCCTTAAAGATCAGCATGGCCATCTATGTGAGCCACAGGAGATGAGATTTTTAATGAATATTTCTCCTCAGTGTGTATTGAGGAGAGAATCATGGATGTTAACGACATAAGGGAAACAAGTGTTGATGCTTTGGACCGCAAACATATTACCAGAGAGGTGTTTGCCACCTCAGATCATATTAAGGTGGATAACTCCCCTGGGCTTGATCAAGTCCATCCTCAGATGTTGTGGGAGTCTAGGGCAGAAATTGCAGAGGCCCTTGCAGATATTTTTGCTTCATCTTTAGCCACTGGTGACATTCTGGAAGACTGGAGGGTGGCTAATGTTGTTCCATTGTTTAAGAAAGGTAGCAAAGACAAGCCAGGGAACTACAGGCCAGTGAGCCTGACATCAGTGGTAAGCAAGCTGTTGGAGAGGATACTTAGGGACAGGATCAACCTACATTTAGATAGTCAAGGTCTGATTAGGGATAGTCGGCATGGATTTGTGTGCAGGAAGTCATGTATGACAAATCTTTCAGAGTTTTTTGAAGAGGTAACCAAGAGGATAGATGAGATAGTAGAAACTGCCAATGCTGGAGAATCTAAGATAACAAGGTAGAGCTGGATGAACACAGCAGGCCAAGTAGCATCAGAGGAGCAGGAAAGCTGATGTTTCAGGTCTGGACCCTTCTTCAGAAATGGGCGAGGGGAGGGGGATTCTGAAATAAATAGGGAGAGAGGGGGAGGCGGATAGAAGATGGTTAAAGGAGAAAATAGGTGGAGAGGAGACAGACAGGTCAAAGAGGCGGAGTTGGAGCCAGTAAAGCTGAGAGTAGATGGGGAGTTAGGGAGGGGATAGGTCAGTCCAGGGAGGATGGACAGGTCAAGGAGGTGGAATGAGGCTAGTAGGTAGGAGATGGGGGTGGGGCTTGAGGTGGGAGGAGTGGATAGGTGGGAGGAAGGACAAGTTAGGGAGGCGGGGATGAGCTGGGCTAGTTTTGGGATGCGGTTGGGGGAGGGAAGATTTTGAAGCTTGATGGGGAACTATCTCTTTGGTGGTGGGGTTGGATTGCAGGTCGCAGAAGTGGCGGAGGATGATGTTCCGGATGTGGCGGTTGGTGGGGTGGTATGTGAAAACCAGAGGGACTCAGTCTTTACTTTTGTTGACAGGAGGGTGTTTGAGGGCAGAAGTGTGTGAAATGCAAGAGATGCGGTTGAGGGCATTTTCGATCAATGGGGTAGGTGTGGGGGGGTGGGTGCGGGTGTAGGAGGTGGGCGGATGTTGCAGTCCTCAAAGTAGGAGGACATCTGGCATATCCAGGCGTGGAACACCCCATCTTGGTAGCAAATGCGGCACAGGCGGAGGAATTGAGAGTAAGGGATCGCATTCTTGCAGGAGGGTGGGTGAGAGGAGGTGTAGTAAAGGCAGTTGTGGGAGTCGGTGAGTTGAAATAGATGTCGGTGCTGAGACAGTTACCAGAGATGGAGACAGAGATGTCCAGGAAGGAGAGGGAGGTATCGGAGATGGTCCAGGTGAATTTGAGGTTGGGTAAAAGGTGTTAGTAAAGTTGCTGAACTGTTCAAGCTCAGACGGCGCTGATACAGTCATCAATGTAGTGGAGGAAGAGGTGAAGGGTTGGTGCTGACGTAACAGCAGAAGAAGGACTGTTCCACATATCCTATGGGAGAGGTAGGCATAGCTCAGACCCATACAGGTTACCATAGCCCCTTTGGTTTGTAGGAACTACTTAGATGACCAGAGAAGATTTTTGGACACCTTTTTATGTCAGGTGCTAGTCATTTCTCCTAATTGCTCTTTGCTTCTCTTATTTGCTTCTTGGCTTTCAATTTTATTTTCCACTTGACACCTGCCATAAGCACACTTCTTCCTCATTATCTTAATTTCTATGTTGTTTATCATCCAGGGAGATCAGAATTTGTTTGTTCCAGCTACCCTGTTTATGGGAATAACTTGCAACAGGTAGAGAAAAAGGAGACCTTTCCTCTAGTGGGAGATCCAGAATAAGGGGGATGAAACTTCAACTTAGATATTTAGGAACTAAATCAGGAAACATATTTTTCACACATAAGGCTACGGATGATTAGAATTATTTCCCTCAAAATGCAAAATGGAGTTAATGCAATGGTGTTAGGTCAATTAAAATTCTGAAGACTGAGATTGGTAGATTTTTATTGAGTAAGTAAATAGATTTGGAATAAGGAGAGTAAATGGAGTTAACAAACAAATCTGACTGAATGCAGAACATGCTTGAAAGCTGAATAGCCCACTCCGTCCCAGTGTTTCCAGTTTACAAAAGCACAGTTAGTAACGGTAAATTAAAAGTACAATGACACATAAAGGCATGATATTTATTTTCTATGGGATCACGATTCTTTCAACTCACTGAGTTTAACGTCCGATTTAATACAGTTATTGACATTTTGGAGCGCACTGTAATTCTAAGTGTAACTTTCTGTGCAAATGCTTTTAATTAACTGAAATGCGTCATCATTTCAACTCCACTCTCTATTTAATTTTGAAACCCTGGCAATTTCACAGAGGTTTTCAAATAAAAATAGCTGATGCATTCATACCAAGGAACATTTGCCTTATCTCAAAACAGCAGCTGCAAATGGACTTGAAGAAAACACATTTTCACATGAAACAACTGCTGGGTATGCCCTAGAAACTTCCTTTGAGGTAAATAAGACAAAGTTATTAAAACATTGTTACAGCTGATTGGTTATGATGAACTTAGAAATAAACACTAAATAAATTCTTCAGTAACTTATCAAGGAGTACTTTTTAATTCATGATGTGCTGCTCCTCATTTTGAATTTTCACCTTAAGGTGCGTCGATAATGAGAGGAAGTTTGATGGAAGGCAGCATTTGTACTACAGATAATCTGATCTGACCTGTGTGATTGAGTCTGACAATTTCCAAGCCCAGTCAAAAAGTGTTGATTTTTCTGGTGAACTTCAGACAAACTGACACTTGACTAAAGATAACTCACACCAAGTTTTAAATGCCGATGATTGAAGCATTTGGGATTGTGTGATTCGGTCTCTTATGTGCTGTTAGTTGGCGTATCAGGAACTCCTCAGAATGTGACTCATCCGCAATGCCCTTTTTGTCAGGAAATTATTTATTTTTAAAGGAACACTTTCTTCAAAGGTCAGGATGCTTTATTGACCTGAATTTCACCTTCAGTCAGAACTTGTCATGTCTTGACTCACTGTGCTCCATCGATACAGTTACCTCTTGGACTGCTGCATTTTCTGCATGGCCTGACTTACCTCCTCCATGATGTTATAGAGATGGCGAATGAACTCTTCCAACACATCCATCATGTTTACGATTGTCATGAAGACTACCTCCAATGCCTGGATCAGTTTTCTCTTGAAATCCCTAACCCTGCTAGCCAAGGAAAATTGTTTCTCTTCTGTAACATTGTTAGTTCCTCCTCTTCACCACCCACCCATCCCAGCACCACCATGCCCCAGAGATCTTCATTCACAATGGGGGAAATTGTATCAGCAACGGTATTTCTACTTCATAACTTTATTCCTAGCATATCTGTTTCTGGAACTGGAGCTCAAGTGACAAGACTGAGACATGAGTACTGTACTTGAATTTATCTTCGGGTTGACAATCACCTTTAGGAGGAACGAAGAAGATCATTTTTGGAAAGTTAATTCTTGCACATAACTTTAGCAGAGAAACATAATTGATTGGAGTCCATGAAATGAGGTTGAATGTTGAAGACCGTCCTAGCAGACTGTACTATGCAAGATCCGTTTACTACCTAACTGCTCCAAACAACGACAATCACATTTTCTATTTCCCACCACCTCCCCAGAGTGCACGCTGAAGAGATGAAACATTACCCCTATCTGTGCACAAATTGGTCCAATGGTAAATGTTACTCTTTCTACAGCAATTTGGTTGATAATTTTAGGCAACCTTTTCCTTTAAAAGGAGAATTCAAATTGAAGAAGGTATAAGATCAATATTTCATTAAACATGTGACTGCAGCCATTCCATGTTCACATTTTTTGAGATGAAAACTACCTCACAGTCTCTTCTATGTTGAGTTTACCTCTAGCATCTCTGATGTTAGTTGCTGGGCCCTATATTTCTGCAGCGACAAAAGCGGGTGTGTGACTTAGCCAAAACGGTGAAGTCCTACCCCTGAACATGGCCCTCAGCATTTTCACTAGGTTGGGGAAATGTGCCAGACTGTAGTTTGCACATGAGTGGTTCACAGAGGCAGATCCACATGTAAAAATGCGCCTGCCTTCAAGCAAATGTAATTTCTATTAGTTGACTGTGTAAAACATTACTCATGGTCTTTAGACATTTGAGCAAAGTATTAAACATGCTGAAGTCTCTTGGAAAGGTCGGACACTCATTTGGATTGGTCCAGGGATGTTTAATTGGAGAGATTAAGTTCTTGTTGGGAGGAATTAAGTGCCCTTTGGAATTGTTAAAAGTAGACATGAATAAGCATAAAAATGATTCAGTGAAACTGTCAAGGCAGTTAAGCCTCCAAGCTCTTTATTTCGCTTAAAAAGAAATTGCAGTCGAGAAAAATCAATGCTTGCAATTTCATTCAGCAGCCTGTTAACAAAAGCCTGAGGGCTATCATTACTGGATTGGTGCTGCATGGCTGATGTCACAATCTATTATTTGATTGGATTTTTATCTCAAGTTGTGAGTGCAGAGTCAAGAAAATTCCTGATGCCACATTTCCTGATGGAAAGAGCCCTGGATTTATCATTTTCAGTCTGAGGCATGTGTTAATAAGAATCAGGCCCATTCCCCTGAAAACAGTATGGAGACAAACACAGGGCCAAGGTGTGGAGGCAGGCTGTGTAAAAGGTTCACATGGGTGCTCAGAACTTGGAAGAAAGAGGAGAAAATGAAAATGAGCCCATTATTTCTCACCCCTCACATTCCTGCAAGCTCCAAATTCTGCATCCACGACAACTATGATCATGACCTAAGCCAACATATAAATACCAAAAGAATTACAGATGCTGGAAGTCAGAAACAAAAACAGAAATTGCTGGAAAATCTCAACATGTCTGGCAGCATCTGTGGAGAGAAATCAAAGGTAACATTTCAGGTCCAGTGACCCTTCCTCATAACTGCTGGTAGCTAGGAAAATGTTGGGTTTTATGCAGAAGGTAGCGTGGGGCAGGCGTCAGGAGCAAATAATACGTGGGAGTAAAGGCCAAAGAGAGAGAAGAACAGTTGGACAGACAAAGGATTAAATAATGATCAGCCTGGGAGAATGAACAGCTACTAATGGGGACAATTAGTGGCAAACAATGGATTGTATGCAATAGCAGACTATGTGATAACAAGGCCTTGTGTGTGAGAGTTGGGATAAGGACATAGGAGAAGGTGCCTCAAGCCCTGAAATTGTTGAACCCAAAATATTGATTCCAGAAGGCTGTAGAGTTCCCAAGTGGAAAATGAGGTGCTGGTCTTCCAGCTTGCGCTGAGCTTCACTGGAGCACTGTAGCAAACCTGAGACAGAGATGTTGCCCAGGGAACACGGTGGTGCTTTGAAGGGGCTATCAAGACACCAAACACAGGTATAGATTACAAAAGGACAAGTGTGGCTAGTTTAAAAGGAAAGATTGGATAAACCAGGGTTACTTTCTTTGGAGCGGCGTAGGCTGAGGGGGAATGTGATCAGCTATGACCACATAAGGACCAAATGGCCTTACTCCTGCACTAATTTTCTATCTTTCTATGTTTCCTAGTACAGGAGTCAATAAATACAGTTTTAAGGTAAAGAGTAGGAAATTTAGTCAAGATCAGAAGAAAAGGTTTTTCACCTAGAGGTTTATGAGTATCTGGATTTCACTGTTTAAAAATATGGTTGAGGCAATAATCATCAAGACATTTATGAATAAGGTGAACACTTGAAACACTATAACATACAAGGCTATGGGTGAAGTGCTGGAAAATGGGATTAGAATAGATGGATGTATGATGACAGGCAGATTCATGATGGGCTAATGGGCTTCTTTCTATGTTGTAACAACTGTATGACTGTGAGATCACAAGTATGCAGTCTAAAATATTTTTTTCAGTTCTTGATGCATTAAGTTTTAACCTGTGACTGTGGCTGTTTAATTGGTGATTTTCATTCGCAGCAACAACAAAACTTATAGAATATTTTTGCATTATTGCTGAATAGATATTTCTCCAGTTTGATTTTCACTGGTTATTGTCTTCTGAGATGTGAAGACAAAGAGAGAGATTGTATGGTTTTGTTGTTACCAATCTATCTTCTCTTCTCTCACTGCCCAAAGGTCGTAGCCTGAAATACAGCTCACTTATATATTTCCATGTCTAGCTTCCTTGTTTTTTCAAACTTTAATCTGCAGACAAGTTTTATCCCCATAGGTGAAACTTCAAGAAGCCTACTCATCAGCCTTGAGATATGGATCTGAGCCTTCTAGCAATGATGATTCATTTTTATTGAGAATTTAATGAGCTTGGCTCAATCTGGTCAGACAGCCAAATTGCTGGAAAAACTCAACAGGCCTGGCAGCATCAGAGAAATTTCAGAGAGAAGTCAGAGTTTCTGTTTCAGGTTAGTGACCCTTTTTCAGAATTGTTTGCAGCTAGGAAAAGTTGAAATATACACTAAAGATAGGGTGGGGGGAGGGGGAAAGAGTAAACAATAGATGTAGATGGAGCCCAGATGGAGAGAACAACAGGTGGGCAAATGAAGGAATAGGTACAGATCAACCTTGGAGAATGAGTAGCTGCAAATGAGGCCTTTAGTAGCTGATAAGGTGATGGTTGTGGTTGCAGTTCAAGTGGTAACAAGGCCTGGTGTGTGGGGTTTGGGGTAAGGACATGGGAGAAGGTTCTCAGGCCCTGAATTCAATATTGAGTCCTGAAGACTGCAGAGTTCTCAAGTGGAAAATGAGGTGCTGTTCTTTCAGCTTGTGCTGAGCTTCACTGGGGAACTGCAGCAAGCCTGAGACAGTGATGTTGGCCAGGGAACATGATGGTATGTTGAACTGGCAGGCAACAGGAAGCTCAGGGTCATTTCTGTGGACAGAAAACAGGTGTTCTGCAAAGTGATCACCCAGTCTGTGTTTCACCTCCCCAGTATAGAGCAGACTGCATTGTGAGCAGTGAATACAGTGGCCTAGATTGAGTGGTGCAGGTAAATTGCTGCTTCACCTGGAAAGTATGTTTGGGAACGTGGACAGTGAGGAGGGAGGAAGAAAACAGGCAGATGTTATGTCTTCTAAGATTGCATGGGAAGGTGCTTTGGGAGTGTGGTCGGGTGTTGGGAGTAGAAAAGGAGTGGACCAGAGGGAGCAGTACCTGCAGAAGGCTGACAAAGGAGTGGAGGGGAATATGTGTCTGGTGATAACATCCCACTGGAGGTGGTAGAAATGGTGGCTAATGATCCTCTGGTTATGGATTCTGGTGAGATGGTAAGTGAGGACTAAGGACTCTATCGCTATTGTGGAAAGGGAGAGGTGAGGGCTGAAGGGTGGGAGATATGTCGGACATGACTGAGGATCCTGCTAATAGCAGTGGTATAGAATCTTCGGTTGAGGAAGAAAGTGAACATTTTGGAAACCCCCTTGTAGAAGATGGCATCATTAGAACAGATGAGATGTAGGCAGAGAAACAAGGAGAATGGAATGGAATCTTTACAGGAAGTAGGGTGTGAGGATGGATTGTGAAGGTAATTGTGGAATCATCAATTCACAGAGTCATAGAGTCATACAGCATGGGAATAGATCCTTTGGTGCAACCAGTCCATGCTGAACATAATCCCAAACTGAACTAGTCCCACCTGCCTGCTCCTGGTCCATATCCCTCCAAACCTTTTCTATTCATGTACTTATCCAAGTGTCTTCTAAACATTGTAATTGTACCCACATCCACCACTTCCTCAAGAAGTTCATTCCATGCACGAACTACCCTCTATGTAAAAAAATTGCCCCAATGTCGTTTCTAAATCTCTGTCCACTCACCTCAAAATGTGCCCCCAAGTCTTGAAATTCCCCATCCCAGAGAAAAGACACCTACCATTAATCCTATCTATACTCCTCATCATTTTTTAAACCTCTATAAGATCACCTCTCAGCCTCCTACGCTCCAGTGAAAAATATCCCAGCCTATCCAGCCTTTCTTTGTAACTCAAACCTTCAATACCTGGCAAAATCCTGGGATTCAATAAGTTTGTAGTGCATGTTAGTGGCCAGCTTATCCTCAGTAATGGAAACAGAAATGTCACGGAAGGGAAAAGAGGAGTCAAAGATGGAAATGGGAAGGGACAACTGAGGGGCAGGAGAAGGCAGGAACAATGGGTCTACCCAGGCAGTCCTGGGTATGGATTTTGGGAAGGAGGTAGAAGTGGGCTGTGTGGGGTTGGGGAACTATAAGCTTGGAGGCAGTATTAGGGTCACGGATGAAATGAGTTTAGTGACTGGTTAGTGACACAACCCTGCAGACACCACTGCATAGAATGGTTTGAAATGGGTTTCTAAATTATTTCTACAAACCAAATGCAAAACACATTCAACTTTCTGTTGCCTTAAGTGTAACTGTACATTGGAGGCCATTCTGCTGGATCAAAAAAATTTAATGAGGTAATATGTCAAATGAGTGTAAATCCATTGGTACCAATGTGACCAGATATGTCCTCCTGACAGAACAAACGTTAATTTCTTGAAGCCATAGATAGTAAACACTAATGAATACAGTATAAAGTATTCAGTATTTTATACAGTAGAAGGATCAAGGCATACAGGTCCACAGTTCCCTGAAAGTGGTTGCACAAGTTGATAAGGTGGCCACAAAGGCATTTGGCATTCTTGCCTTCATTGGTCGAGGCATTGAGTATAAGTCTAAAATGTTACAGCATTTGGAATGCTGTGTACAGTTCTGGTAACCACACTACCAGATATGGAGGTTTTGGAGAGGGTACAGAACGGCTTATCAACAGTTTATTTCTGAATGTTGAAGGATGAGGAACAACCTAATAGAAGTTTATAAAATTATGAGAGGCATGGCTAGAATGGATATTTGGAGTATTTTTCCCGTAATAGAAATGTTAATTACTGGGGGACATAGGTTTAAAGTAAAGGGGGATAAGTTTAAAGGAGATGTGAGAGGCAAGGCTTTTTTACACAGGAGGGTGGTGAGTGCCTCAAATGTGCTGCCAGAGGAGGTTATGGAGGCTGATACAATAGCAACATTTAAGAGGCATCTTGGCAAATATATGAATAGGCAGGGAAGAGAGGGATACAGTCTGCGCAGAGGCAAAAGGCTTTTTAGTTTAGAAAAGCCTTAACATGCGAGCACAGTTTTGGTTGGCCACAGGGCCTGTTCCTATGTCGCACTGTTCTGTGTTCTTTGTTCTTTTTTCTTTGAGTTTAAGTGAATTAGCACTTTTAACTTGGGTGTGGCTCAAAGGCTATATAAAAAAATCACAATATTTGCAATGCGGAATGTTCTGTAACAGAGTGTAAAAGTTACCAAATTTGGGGAGAATGGGAATTTGGTGTTGAGGATGAAGGAGGTGTAACATTTTCTTCTAATATATGTTATAGCTCATGTAGATTTCAGGCAGTAAGTATTTAATTTTTGTCTGTTGTTTTAGTGCTTAGTGCACATTGGTGTGCATCAAATAAAATAAACAACAAACTTTTTCTTCTTGCGTGAGACATCTTGCAACTTTAGAAATTCAAGATCGACGTGAACAACCATGTCACAGCTGTGTATGTTGTCAGGGAGATTGTCTTCAATCCTGAGGCAAATTTACATTCATTCATAGTCCTGTGGCCAGTCTGATCTGGATCAATCCCACACTGGGCACTGCTTGAAATTCCGTATGGAAAGAGGCTAAAATGATTGCATTCAATTAATGTGGGGAGAAGTAACATAAGTTCTCTACTTGAGCTCTGAATTCCACTACTTTTTTCCATGGATTGGAACAAAAAAAGGCACATTCTCCATCAACTACTACTTTGATCCTAGAAGAATATATTTACAGGCATTTAATTAGCAGGGATCAAACAGAGATTTGTTTGCGTCATAATGTATTCATTTCTGGATGCCCAGGGTACTATCTGCTCTATCTGCTTTGGATGAACAATCTGAAACAATGTATTACTATGATGATAATCATGATGACAATTAATATCGTTAATGAGGAAGTAAAAGACTGATATGCACACGTGTGATTTGCCAAACTGAGATGAATAGAGGGAACGAAGGACAAAATTGAAGGTTGAATCTGTCAATCTGTCAACCAGCCTCAGTTTGACAGGACAGCATTGTTCCTGTTGAATAATAAGATATGACATTATTATTTTTTTCTAAAATGATTTTTCAATATTTGTGTATTATGTTTACAGTTCGAACATGATCAATTGGATAATGTTCATTCCATTGTAATGTTACACAGGCAGGCATCTGAAATGTTGACGATATTTCTTTCCACAAAAATACTGCATTTCTAATAATAATAAACCACCTAAAATAATTCATAGCATTTGTAGCATTTATTTCATCCTTAGAGAATATTCATTTGGTTTAAATTGAAGTTAGAGATACCAATTAAGTTCACAGCAATTACCTGGGAAATTAGTTTATGTATATTGCATCTCTATATTTTTATCTTATTACAAACGTGGTATATAATGTTCAATAAAAATTCAGCACTGCTGGAAATAGCAGGTCAGCAAAGTAAAATGACTGCACAAAGAAACATAAATCACTTAATTTAGTTGGAAATCATTTTACTAATAACTATGCTGCTGATGACATCAATTCCCCCTTCCTTCCCCCCGCCAATCTGACCAATAATTCTATGTAGTAGCAGGGAATATAACATTGGCATATTAATGTGTTATGGAGTCTACGTTTAGATTCAAACTAAAAGAATTGGATGAAACAATTAAAACTGTAGCAATGTTGTGAGAAAGTCGACATTGCAAGTTAAAGTTGATGGACCTAAGATGTGTCATTTTGCTGGGAAAATGTTACAGTGCAATGAAATTTATGTGGTTCATTTTGACATTCTTCTAACTGCAAAAAGTCAGCAAACCAAATTTCCTAGCAATTTGAATGAATCATTTCACCATGTCATTTTTAAAAAAACATTATTAGCATAATCCTGTATTTTCTGCATTCTACTTAGGTCAAAATTAAATCAAGTAGATATGCTCTCACTCTGCCCTTTTATTAATTTCTCACCAGATTAATAATAGTAAGGGACTGCTATATAACAGATAAATGGTACTGAGGATTAGCTTTCAGATAAAAATAGAAGGTTAATCAAACTTAAAATATACTTCAGACTAAATAATTTGTAGACAAAACAAGTCATTTTTATATGTTTGCAGTTCAAATGAATATCCCTTCATTTCACAAATTTACAAAGATTAAATTAATCAGGTTTTAGTTTTAGTTGTTCATTGTGAAGTATAATTAAAGCATTTCTTGAATCATTATTTAATATCTTCATAATGTAAATTTTTTTTTTACCCATATGTACTTTAGGATTCCTAATCCTTCCTTAACAGTATATTAATTTCATACACTGCTGAACACCCTGACCAGCCCTGAGGACCTAATTTTATATTCATGGAAGATCAAATTTCTTCATTAAGCTGTATTTATAAAATCATATTATTAAATTGTTTTATCAATATTTTAGCTTCTTTCTTAATCAAATCAAATCTAAGAAATTAAATTAAAAATAGCTTTTAATTTAGGTTTGCTTTCCGTAAAAATATTTCGAAATGATTGGCTGCTTATCCTGCTCACTGGTATCAATGCTGTTGCCTACCAGGAGATTGCCTTGAGATGGCACCAGATTTAAACTGCTATTAGGAAAGGGAAATGAATGCCACAGTGATCGCTACATCTTTGTGGGCAATATTCTTGCAAATCAGCAGCGAGCCTCATTGCTTTTATAAAAATAAAATACTGCAGATGCAGCATTTCAGAAATAAAAAGAGATAATCATGGAGAAACTTAGGAGGTCTGGCTGTATCCGTGGAGGAAGATACAGGGTTAATGTTTCAAATCTAATTTGATTATTCTTAGAAAGTTTTGGAGAAGAGTCCATTTTGGGCTCGAACTAATGGCCCAGATTTTCCAATGGCCACACAGTCTTTATGTTAACGTAGATAGGAGATGCACACAGGGACCCTGCAGAATCGTCACCATAGCAGAATACTAAGGAATCATCTGGGAAATTGACTTTTCCACTGTTAATTCCCCTAAGCCTGGAATCCTCCAAAAGTTTCTGTTTCAATCAGATAATTCAGAAGGTTGCAAGGAAATCAAGTAAAACAGTTACTCAAAAAAGTTAGATTATTAAACACATGGTCCAACTCCATGTAACTATTCAAAGACCCCACTCTTACCTCATACATCCCAAACTACACCATCCCCACATCCCTTATACCCTTCAGACCCTAACATGACGCACTCCAGAAACTGTCCCACAATGCTCCACCCCACTCCCCTGCAAGCACAATCAACCCAACGCCTCTTCTCCCACTTCTTGATACAATCCACCGTTCCCCCATTCTGAGCTGATTCCCCTTCTTTCCTATTGGGCCCAACTATCCCTTTCCTCTACTGGACTGGACCAGACCAGACATGACCTGAGCCCAGCCCACTGCTTCCAGATTGCACCCCCCTCCCCCCACTGGACCATCCCCCAACCCCTGCCAAACTGACCTAAATTAGCCCTACCAGCATGCTGCCTCTAATCGTCACGTTGACTGCCCATGGAACGTACAGTCAGATGCTGGAGATTGCTGTCCATGGTAAAGGAGCAGGGAACAAGCAGAGCCTCCATGTCCCTGCTCAGACTTTCATGTTGGGAATTGACACTGTCTAGTTTTATTTCTCCAGCGCCTGATAAAATAGCAAACTGCAGAGAAATGAAGCGAGATTAGAAATTAATCAGATGTTGATGCATGCAAATTAGCCCCTCAGTGCTCAATAGCAAGATTTCCATCTTGCTGTTAAAATGTTGAGTTACTTTGCCATCAAGAACCTCATTTATCCCCCCCTTGCCATGTTTTATCAACTGAGTCATCATTGCCCAAGTAGGTCGGGGATGTTTCCATCCAATCTTTTTGAGCAGATTTACATTGAACAGCATCTTGGGATCTTTTATATCCCTCTGTACATAGGGCCTGAATTTGATGCCTTCTCTGAAAGACAGTCCTTCACCAGACCCATACTCTTTCAGTCCTGTACTGAAGTGTCAGCCTTGATGTCTGTATTGAAGGCCTGGAGTGGAACTTGAAGCTATAACCTTACAATTTAATGGTAAGGTCACTACCAACTTAATTCACAGCTTAGGGGACAGAGGAGTTGAGTTAAATTAATCTCCAATGTCTCTCCATCTTTGGGTTCTCACCAGCTTAAACAGAAAAATAAGCCATAGCCACCCAACAGTTGACCAGTAGTTTAAAGGGACAAAGCAGCAAATAATTTTGGTGAAATGAACAGATCTTTTAAATGGGACAGCTGGCGTGTTCTTTTCATCTGTTTGTTGTACAAGTTGCTGAGCAAGTTGGTCATATGGTAGGTCAGTTACTGAGTAGACGTTAATTTATAAAAAGTTCCCACAACAAGCAGAGACACCTTATTTAGATATTATAAGATTTTTAAATGACTCTGGTGCACTCTTGATGCCTACAGAGGGAACAGATGGAAAATAGTGGACCTTTCATTTCTAGCACAGCATGACTCAATTAATTTACAAAGTTTTGTAAAAATTTTCATTGTTTTCTATTGATGTTGTTTATCACGAGTCTCTCCGAAAGTAGACTCAACACACCCAATCCTCTGCCTAAGTTGTTTCGGAGATAACAGGAACTGCAGATGCTGGAGAATCCGAGGTAACAAGGTGTAGAGCTGGATGAACACAGCAGGCCAAGCAACATCAGAGGACCAGGAAAGCTGACGTTTCGGGTCTAGACCCTTCTTCAGAAAGGTAACTTCTTCTTTTCTGAAGAAGGGTCTAGGCCCAAAACGTCGGCCTTCCTGCTCCTCTGATGCTGCTTGGCCTGCTGTGTTCATCCAGCTCTACACCTTGTTACCTCTGCTTAAGTTGTCAGGCCTTTCAAGCCCCAAAGATAATTCTTTTAATGTGATTTTTATTCAGCTTCGATTTTCAAAAAGAGTCCATCCCATTATTTATGCCACTGCTGTGGTGACCCAGGTTTTTTTTTTATTCATTCACAGGATGAGGGCGTCACTGGCTAGGCACCATTTATTGCCCAAAGGGCAGTTAAGAGTCAACCACATTGCTGTGGGTCTGGAATCATGTGTAGGCCAGGCCAGGTAAGGATGGCAGTGTCCTTCCCTAAAGGATGTTAGTGAACCGGATGGGTTTCTTCCAACAATGGATTTGTGGACATCATTAGATTCTTTATTCCAGATGTTTATTGAATTCAAATTCCACCGTCTGCCATGAGATTCAAACCTGGCTCCCCAGAATATTATCTGGGTCTCTGGATTAACATTCCAGCAATAATACCACTAGGCCATTTTCTCCCCTACTATGATTGATCTCCGTCTTTTCTACTCCCATTTCTATTGACCTACTTTCACCCATTCTCACCTCCTACTAGAGGCCTTCACTCCGTCACAGTTGCTATCGACCTCCCTGTCCCTTTCTATGTTGTTTTCTCAGATCCCTAGTTTTAGCCACACCATATTTGTGTCTCAGGCTTCACAAAAGTTGCTGAACTGCTGTCCTCACACTAACACTCCAAATGGTCTCAGAATATTGCAATATTTCATGTCTTATTGTTTACCATATTCCTGAAACCTCCCTTGTTACATTTATAAATTTGAGCAACATTCGCTGAAGGGCACATAAGGTTAGGGTGATTTTTAGGATGATACATCTGACTACCATAGAAAAAGAACAGGAGTTGACTGTTTAGCCCTTCTGTTGGTCAATAGCATCATGGCTGATCCAACGTTCTTCACAACTGCTTTCCTGCCTTTGCCCTATGAACCTTGATTCCCTGACTGATCAAGAATCTATTTATCACAGCCTTAAATAACACAAAGATTCTGCCCTCACAGCTCTCTGTGGTATGGAGTTCCAAAGACTCACAACCCTCTGAGAGAAGAAATTTTTTCTTATCTCAGTCGTAAAATGGTACTCCTTTAATCTGAGACTATGCCCTCTGGTTCTAGACTCTCCGATGAGGGAAAACATCCTCTAAGCATTTACCCGTCACTACCCTGCCTAAGAATCCCAATGCTTCACGAGATTACCTCTCATTCTTCTAAACTTCAGTAAGTAGATCGGATTCTCCAGCATCTGCAGTACCTTTTATCTCTAAGTAGATCCCAATCTTGTTTAATAGATAACAAGGTGTAGAGCTGGATGAACACAGCAGGCCAAGCAGCATCAGAGGAGCAGGAAAGCTGACGTTTACCTTTGCTCATAAGACAATCCCTCCATAGTAGAGGCCACCCTCTTGATCCATCTCTGAATTTCCTCCAATGAAATGATATCGTTCCTTAAAAAGGGGAAACAAAACTGCTCTCAGTACTCCAAATGTGGTCTTGCACAATTTAGTAAGACTCCTATACTCCAACTCCCTTGAATTAATGTCCATTTGACGTTCAACACTGCCTTCCTCACAGTTTACAATGCTTCCAAACTTTGTTTCATCTGCAGACTTTGAAATTGTCCCCTGTACTCCAATATTTAGATTGTTAAACTAAATTAGGAAAGGTAAACGGACCAAAACCGACCCTCAACAAACTTTCCTCCAGCTTGAAAATACTGATCAACCATTATTCTCTGTTTCCTATTACTCAGCCACGTCTATATCCCTGTTTCTATTGTCTCTTCTATTCCATAACCTGTAACTTTTCTCATGTGTCTGTTGTGTGGCACTGTAACAAACACATTTTGAAAGTGCTGATACACTACATCAATCAGCATTACCTTTGTCAATCCTCTCTGTTGCTTCTTCAAAGAAATTTGTTAAACATTATTTTCTCTTAATAAATACATGCTGGCTATCCCAGATTGAGCCACATGTGTCTATGTGACTATCAATTCTGCCCCGAGTTATTATTCCATAAGTTTTCCTGCCTGACTGACCGGTAATTTGTTGAATTTATTCTTACAACCTTTTTAAAACAAGATGTATGATTTGCAATTCTTCAATTTACTGGCACCATCTCTGAGTCCATGGAAGACCAATAGATTATGGCCCATGCCTCTGCAATTTCCACTCTTGCTTTCTGTAATTTGTTTGCATACCTTTTGGGGGAAATATACTTTGACTGCGTTTAGACAAGCTTTTCTTTGAAGGTAGTCCATTGTTCAGTTGCAGTTCTTCTGGCCAACCTTTGACGCCAGTCTATCTGGCCCAGTTCCATTCTTGCCCATTTGAAGTCAGCTTGTCCTCACTTAATATTCTTATTCTGGATTGTCCATTGTTCTTTTCCACCATCATCTTAAATCTTGTGCATAATGACCATTGTCACCTAAATGTAACCATCTGTCACTTGGTCTACTTGACCTACGTGGTTGGCAACACTGTGCCAAGCTGTGTTTCCTTTCTTGCTGTACTGGATACAGTCTGCTGTAGAAAATTCTCTTGAACACAGTCTAAGAATGCTTGCTCCTCACTTCCCCGAACACAACCACTATCTCAGTATATACCTGAGTAATTAAAACCATTATAGCTACTTTATAAAGTTTGCACCTCTCTGTAGTTTCCTTGAAGATTTGCTTTTCCACATCATTTCCACTAGCCAATAGCCTGTGGACTATTCAAGCAATTTTTATTTTCCTTAACTCTAGCAAAGTTGATTCTGTTTTTGAATCCTCCAAAACATCCTCCTTCACCAGTATTGCAATGCTCTTCTTAACCAATAAATTATCCTTTTCTTCCTTTCCTGAATACCCTGTAACCAGGGATATTTAACACTAAGTCCTGCCATTTTTTTAGCCTAGAATCTGAGCTGGAGTCATGCAAGATTCTTATTTCTAGTGATCTAGATCTTAAATATCCTTCCCACTTCAGATATTAAGTAGTAATTGAAAGCATATAAATATAATCTAGATACGACAGATTCCAATTGAATGGATCTGGCTTGAAAAGATATATTTATTAATCTCATAGAGGGCAACCTTAACTATAGTGACAATTGAACATCTGCTGCTCTTTTCATATCCAAAAACTATTTTGAATGGTTCCCAAAATCCATTTTTGTGAACTTTTTATGTTTTCCTTTGTAGCAATTTATCTGTAATCAAAATTGCTGCAGTGAAATAAATTATTCCTGTCAACCTAAGACAAGATTTGTAAATTCTAAAATTAAACCCACAGAAAAAAAATTGAGCACAAAACATCAATGCAGTACAATTTTCCAAAAAGAAAGCATAAAATATGATGTCAGTAATTGAGCATTACAGGCCTTGTAAATTCATAACCATAAATTCTAGATTATGTTCTATAACCTTCTCAATTTTTTATCCAACACATATTGCAGTATTATCAAGTTATATTTCATGTTCAATTTTGTTCATAGGATCATTTTGACTTCATTTACAAGCCAGACCTGATACAAATAACAAAACACTAGTCCCTAAATTTGGAAAAGTTTTAAACATTTTGATTTTATTTAAATTTAAAGAAAGTTTGTTAATTTGAAATAAAGCATAAGTGCAAATTAGGAATATTTGTTAGTTATTCATCAATTATTTCTGTAATATTTGTAAACAAAGGAAAATGTTGCCTCAGGAGTTGACTCTTCTTAGTCCTTACATTTAAACCCTACAGGTTGACTCGTGCCAGAAATTGGCTGTCATTTTTGGTGAGTTTCAAGGGCCGTTTTCACCATAAGGGCTGGCAGGTTTTCTTACACTATTTTCCCAAACTCTCATTATTACTGGCTAGTCATATTCTCCCACTCATCATAGGCGAAAATATTGATCCTTGCCAGAACCTCCCAGGATTCCCGGCATAGGCAAGCACTGGCAGTCCGCAGTTATTCTACACAGTTTCTGCCAATTCCCCCAGACATGTCAGAAGGAAATCAGCATCCTGCTTTGCTGATGGGGTCCTGGAGGTTCTGGCAGATGGGGATGTTGCATGCAATCTCAACGCAAAGAGCATGCCCTGAAATGTTTGTGCCCAGTGTCTAAGGTGAAGATCCAGAGGAGGAAGTGATGAGCTGGAGCTGCCAGGTACCGACTCTGACCATCATGTTGGGAATTGTCACTGTCTAATTCCTATGCAATAGGTGGGATAATGGGAAAAATGGTTATCAATAAGGAGAGTTGACAAAATAATGAGGATGCTGATGCCTACAGATAGGCCTCTTGCTACTCACTAGTGAGAATCTTGTCTTGCCATTCAACACTTGGTTGGAAAATGAGACTGTTTATTCTCAATATCGGGAACCTCCTTAATCTGATCTCACATGACTCTCCCAACATTCACATCACAACCCATATTATATAGTGGCTGGGAAGATTCTATCCTTTGTAACCAAACATATATCAAAGTATCCTGGTCTGGATTTTCCTGCATCTTTGCTCTTGGAAATTTGTATAATTGGATTAAAAAGCAAATTCATGTCTTAAAAAATACCACTAAAACTTTGGCCTATGTAATCTATGTGCAAAACCACAACATGCCCCAGTCTCCTTGACCTATTCTGTTGTTCAGATGGTAGTACGCTTGCCTTTCACTTCGATCATTGATGGTTTCAGTTTCTCGCCAGACTCTTCAGCATGAAATCTATGATGGAACTTATTACGGTACTGGGGTAGTTGAGGCATTGACAAATTGTCTGTTTAACTGAAGCCCTATGTACTCTCTCAGGAGGATGTAAAGATTTCATGCCACTACTTTGAAGAAGGTGAGGAGAGTTTTTCTTGGTGTCATGGCCAATAATTATCCCTGAAGCAATATCACAAAAGATCAGACTATCTGGTCATTATTATTTTCAGTTTGGGCTAGTCAAATATAGATAAATTGGATAACATTTCAGGTCTGGTGACCCTTCCTCACAACTGATGGTAGCTGGGAAAATATCGGTTTATTTGCAGAAGATAGGGTGGGGGGAAGGGGTAAGGAGTAAAGGATAGGTGGGGATAGAGCCCAAAGAGAGAGAACAGTTGGACAAAGGAGTAGGTAATGATCTGGCTAGGAGAGTGAATATCTGTTAATGGAGACTGTTAGTGGCTAACAATAGGTGGTGTGCAGTGGCAGACAATGTGATAACAAGGCCTGGTGTGTGGGGTAGGGGGCTGGGACATGGGAGAGTTTGGGCCCTAAAATTATTGAATTCAATATTGAGTCAGAGGGCTGCAGGGTCCCCAAATGGAAAATGAGGTATTGTTCTTCCAGCTTGCACTGAGCTTCACAAGCCTGAGACAGAGATGTTGGCCAGGGAGCATGGTGGTGTGTTAAAGTGGCAGGCAACTGGAAGCTCAGGGTTTATTTTGCGAGCAGAACAAAGATGTTCTGCGAAGTGGTCACCCAGGTGGGGGATGGACTCTGCCACTTCAACACACCACCCTGTACCCTGGCCAATATCTTTGTCTCAGAAGTTGGTGGAAAAGCTCGGCAGGTCTGGCAGCATCTATGGGGGAAAAAAATCACAGTTAATGTTTCAGGTCTGGTGACCCTTCTTCAGTTCTGTTAACTCTGACTGAGATTTTCCAGCAACTCCCGTTTTTGTTCCTGATTTACAGCATCCACAGTTCTTTTGGTTTTTATCTTTGTCTCAGACTTGTTGCAGTGTTCCAGCAAAGCTCAGTGCAAGCTCGAAGAATAGCACCTTATTTTCTGCTTGGGGACCCTGCAACCCTCCAGACTCAAATCGAGTTCAATAATTTTAGGGCCTGAACTCTCCCATGTCCCAGCCCCCTACCTCTCACACCAGGCCTTGTTACCACATAGCCTGCCATTACACACTACCTATTGTTAGCAACTAACAGTCTCCGTTAGCAGCTGTTCATCCTCCTAGCCAGATTGTTATCCACTCCTTTGTCTGTCCAACTGTTCTTCTCTCTCTTTGGGCTCTATCCCCGCCTATCGTTTACTCCTTATCCCCTCCCCCCCACCCTATCTTCTGCATATAAGTTGACATTTGCCTAGCTACAATCAGTTGTGAGGAAGGGTCACCATATTCAAAACATTAACTCTGATTTGTCTTCATAGAAGCTGCCAGACCTGCTGAGCTTTTCCAGCAACTTCTGATTTTGTTTCTAATTTACAGCATCCGCAGTTCTTTCAGTTTTTACACAAGTTAGTTGCTGTTTTTTCCAATATTATGCCAATGTCTACACTTGTTTGGCTGTAAAGTCTTTGTAACATCCTGACATTGCAAAAGGCTCTTCATAAATGAAAGTCTTATTTCTATTGTATTTATCATTATCATATTTGTCATTTCCACTCCCTGAATACTTCACTGCTGATAATAATAGCCCCATCCCCAAGGAGGTTTCCAGGTAGATTTCCTGCAACTGCACTTGTTCAATGACATGCTTCAAGCTACAACCACATTTTCAACAGCAACTTAACTGTAGAAATGAATGTCACCACAACCTCAGCTTTTATGGTCAGGATCATTTCAGGGATCCATGGGTGTTCCACACAGGATTAATTAAAGAGCGGTGATGATCTACATTAATCGGGTAACTAATATTCTTCTTCATAGGCTTGGAGACATCATCAGATTTGCTAAGTTTGCAAATGAGTATAAGGTACCTCTTTGAAGCTAAAATGTTGCCCCTACTGATGTTATACAGTAGTATGCACTTCCAAATGGAGGATTTTCATCTATTCACTAGTGAATTGCCCATGACCTTGCTGACAGTTAATCAAAGGAAACAGTGTGTCCTCTGTGTTGTTCTCAAAAGCTGGGGAGTTAACAATGCCAAGTAAAAATAATAGTCTCTTCCTGTAGAGCACCACACATTGATGTAAATGTACAGGGGTGTTACAGTATCACTAACTCAAGGATTTTAATACATATAATTCCGTATAATTGCTGTGGGTGAGTCAGCAGACACCCTGTTACGTAATAATAGGGCAAATGAGGTGATATGTCACAAAATGCAAAATAATTTATTGATTGTGGTGACTGAATACATCAAATCCTGTTGCTGTAACATGGAATGCCAAGATTTCTATTGATATTTTGAGCAATTAATTTGTCAACTGCTCATTGCTGTCTTTTGCATCTCTTTCTGTCTTTTTCTTCTTTCTTTCAGCTGAAAGGTGATGATTGCCTTCGTGATGTGGCCAGAAAAGATGCTACTGAAGACTACAGCAGATTGTGGGGAAATGAATGACTCATCTGTCTTGTCTCAAATCATCCCTTAGTCCCATTGCTTTCCATACTCCTTCAAATTCACACTAGTTACTCATACTTCCAACAATACCCTAATTTTTGCTACATTTTCTAAATCCCATCATTAATCCCACATTTTCCCCTTTGAGCTATTCAGTAAAACACTGCTTTATTCTCAGAATCACAGAATTGTTATGGCGCAAAAAGAGGCCATTCAGTCCAACATGTATGTACCTCTGAATGAGCATTCTGACTTGATGCCATTCTCCTGTCTTTTCCCCATAAATCCGAATACTGTTTCTATTTAGATAATTATCCAATATCCTCTTGAACGTCTCAATTGAACCTGCCTCCACCGCATTCCAGGAGTACGCTCCAGATCCTAACTACTCTCTGTGTGAAAAAGAAGTTCTTTCGCAAATTACTATAGATCTGCACCCTCACAATATCAATTATTTCATGAAAGGGGACAGTTTCTCCCTATCTACACTGTCCGGCCTCCTCATCATTTTGAAAATTTCTATCAAACCTTCTCTTAGCCTTCTATCCAAGGAAAACAGTCCCAACTTCTCAATCTTTTTAAATTCATTCATGGGACGTGGAATATGGCCAGTATTTATCACCCATCCCTAATTGCCAAAAGGGCGGAGTCAACCATACAGCTGTGGGTCTGGAGTCACCGGTAGACCAGCCCAGGTAAGAACAGCTGACGTCCTTCCTTAAAAGATATTAGTGAACCAGATGGGTTTTTAAACAACAAACAAGTGTTTTCATGGTCACCAGTAGATGAATTTTTTTATTCCAGATTTTTATTAAATTCAAATTTCACTCTCTGCCATGATGGGATTCAAATCTATGTCCTCAGAACATTAACCAAGGGTTCTGGGTTATTAGTCCAATGACTGTGTGACTGCCTCCCCTGAAATTTACCCTCATAACTGATGTTTTTCATTCCTGAAACAGTTTTGTTTCATTGTCATTCACCTCGCCCTTAGCTTTTCAGTTACTAGTCCTGCTACAATAATAAATTATAACTTTCTTCCAAGGCCTGCATAGTTTCATTCATTTTAAGTAGTCGATTTTTATCACTGCTCTGATTTCTGGACTTTGGTTATTTTACTGAGATGTGGGTCAGGGAGAGAGGTTATTTTCTTGGGCATTTGCCCACTATTCTCTCATAACTTCAGTGAAGGTTTGCTTTTGTAAATAAGCAGGGCTTCTGCCAAAGTTAAAGCAGTGGAGCAGAAGGTCCAAGCAATTTCAGTCAGTGACAGAGTGAAACCCTGATCATCTTTAGCAGGCCTGACCACATTCCACCATTTGAATTAATTCAGATAGCAGGCTGACAGAATTTGTAGATTTTGTTTCCCCAATGTAGAATTTATCCATCTTAACAAAAGCAAGTGTTGGTGTTGGAGTGATACACTTATATGGACAGAAATTCACAGGAAACAGAAAGTTGGAATAAGTAACTTTCAGGTTGGGAAACCGTATAACTATGGAAGTGTCACTGCAATTAGTGCTGGGCAATGTTCTTTCTAAGCTGCATGGTCAATGGGAAGCCTTGTAATTGTCAATTGTCATGCTGCCATCATGTAGCCAAATCTGCTGCAGGGACTAAGATAGGCAGCACATTGCAAGCATACTAAAAGTCTGCAAAGGGATATAGTTAATCAGTGTGTAAAATTTGGCAGAGTTAGACTAATGTGGGAAAATGTGAGGCTGTCTATTTTGACAGCATATATAAATGGAGAAAGACTACAGAACACCATCACACAGACAGATCTGGCAGTGCTTGAACCATGCTGGTACAGTGAATAATTAATAAGGCAAACGGAATGTTGGCTTAAGTAGTAAGGTGGTGTGAAGTATAAGGTTAGAGAAATATTGCTATAACTTGACTACTATTAACAGCTTTGGGCACCTACTTAAACAGGGACCTACTTGCATTGACAGTAATCCAGAAACGACTCACTGGATAGATTCCTGGGATGAAGTGCTTTCTTTTTATGAGGTAAGGTTAAACAGGTTGGTCTATACACATTGGAGTTTAGAAGAATGAGAGGTGATGTTATTCCTCTGTTGGAGGAATCAAGAACAATGGGACACAGTTTCAAAATGATGGGTGTCCTATTTAAGACTGAAATGAGGAAGTTTTTTTTTGATTCAATTTTACAAATTCTCTACCTCAGAGTGCAGTGGAGACTTAAGTCATTGAATGTTTTCAAGGCCACTTTGTACAGTATTTTATTAGACAAGGAAGTGCACACAGAAAAACTAAAGGCCACATTCGGATCAGTCATTACTGTACTGTACGGCAAAGGGCCTTCTCCTCACTTGTTAGCAATCTTCCGCTTTATCTCAATCTTCTATTCATCTTCTCACACCACAGACCATCAAGCACCTTTCTATCTCTGCCACCTTGTGAGATGTGATGCAATCATATAATTATACCAAATTCTCTCCAAATTGTCTAAAAGCATACTCAATTATCTGCCATGGGAATGATGCACATTGCATATTAATACCACTTATAGCACATTTATTATTAAGGCTAGTGAGGAACAAATGAGAATGCATGAATTGGTGTTTAATGGTCAGTCAATTTTCAACCAACCAGCCATTAATAAATGTTACACCCAAGGAAACAACCTGTTTTACAACAGATTCAACGTTACATGAGAATTCAATCACAAAAGATTTTAAAAAACTGAAAACAGATCACACCATGCTCCAATGTCATTTGAAAGTTGTCTTCAGAACCACAAATAAACAGATTGATAGATAAATTTAGAAATTCAAAGTAAAATGTTCATCCTAAAAATAGGTTAGAGATGAGAATTGACTTGTATATTTGAAATAATCAAGGGAATAAATGTAGTGCTATTAATCTAATCAAATAGCAACATCAAACTGCAAAGTCAGTAATTGACGGAACTTTTGCACTCGGAGAATTTTTATCAAAGAATAACTTAACATTCTTTGGGTTATTTCTCTCTAGCATGGGAGATCTGCTGCCAAGAAACTACTGAACTCAAAGATTGCTAATTGGAAACTTTACCATCCTGAAAAGTTTCTTTGCATTCAACAACATAAATGTGTTAAACAATAATGAAAATTATGAACAAAACCTTGGAATACACCAAAAGGGACTTTGTTAGAGTTATAAGTTTTAAGTGGTCTGTGATGAGCATTCAGGTGACAATTATATAGAGGGATCTTGCCATAATTTGCCACAGCAAATCATCGAACAACATCTGCCACCAACTGTACTTGCTTTTCTGTGTTAGGATTATTCAACTGTCTGCACAGCAAATTGTTGAAAGTGCAGTAATTAACATGATTACATTGTTAAAATGGTCCTTCAACTGAAATATAAAATATTATTTTCCATGTTGAGTTTAGCTCATATATATGGTGCAACATAGCAACATCAAATTTTTGATACACAGTGATGGAAGACAGATAGTGAGATGCCATTTTTGTGAAGCTGATGGTTAAGTTATGCATCTTGGTCAGATACTTTTAGATATTTGAATTTAAATAGACATTTGTCCCTTTAGCCTCATTATTATTTTGACAGCAAATCGTGGCCTATTATATTCACTAAATGCTGTATCCAAAATTCAGACAAGGTTTACAGTCTAAGATCTTTTGAATTGAAACTAACTCAATAATTTAATTTGGGAAAGTGTCACATTTTCAGGGGACACCAAAGGCGATCTGTTGTTCCTTGTCACTTGTGCCAGTGACCCCAGTCGGCAAAAATCACAGTTAATCTCTTGCTAATTTGTCTCGAACCATCTTCAGTTGTTGATCTGCATCTCACTTGATCCTGATCATTTCAGTTACCTGCCCATTAATAGTTTGCTCATTATTAGTCGAGTTCCTTCTTTCTCTTCCAGAAGTCGCTCAAGATTTCTATCTTGCGCTTTTCAGTACAGAGTCTAAGTATTTGCTTTTGCTCCGCAGATGCTGCCGAGTTTGTCCAGCAATTCCCATTTGTGTATTGTTAAATAAACTCTGCTATTTCCAAAGAAGAGTCACTGGGTTTGAAATGTTTGTGGTGTTTCTCTTTCCACAGATGATGTTGCCAGACCACGCTGAGTTTCTCTAGCACTTTATTATACTGCTATTTCCTTTTCTCCTATAGTAATCTCACTATACTCATTTTCAAGAAAGCAAGTCCCTTTAACCAAATGTGTTCATATAAACATTTATTATACTGTTACTTTGGCTGTAAGATTCTCCCCCCTCATATAGGATGTACATACCTCTATTTCCGCTTGTAGATTATCAAATTTGTCAAAACTCTTTTTGTTTTACTTGTGAACTGTTACAATTCAGCAAAACATAAGGACAGTTGAAATGAGATTTTATCCAAAATAACAACTGACAATTAACATAATGCAAAACATTTATTTCCAAATAAAAACAAACAAAACTGAATAAAAGCACCAAGTAAAATACACTGGTTATGGTTTTGGTTCTAAAAGGATATTTTCTTAAATAGCACAATTTCATTTTTAAATGTGAATAATTTACCAGTTCTGATAGACATTAACATTAAACTGAGTAACAATTTATTAACGATTTTGGACATGACGTGAAGTTAGGAAAATGTTCTTTTCCCCAGATCTTTTTCAAATGGGTCCTTTATTTATTTCCTGCCTGAGAATGCACAATGTTTGAGTATGTATTCTTTCCCCGATAATCTAGTACAGTTGTAAACAATGATTTTGTACATGAAGGAGTTATATAGCAGAACAAGTCTTCTGGCTTACACATTAAGAAGAAACTACACACCCAATAGTCCAAATAAGTTTTCAATTCTGTTGGATCCATGTACATCTACAATGGTAAATCATGTTTAAGCACAAGAGTAAGCGTAACTGAAATTGATTCAGTTTCATTCTATAGTGCTGTTTGAAAAAAATAGAGAAGTCATGTTTGAGAAAATCTGAAACCATAATTCTGTTTCATTCTTCAGAGATGCAGCCAGACCTGTTGGGTATTTCCAACATTTTTTTGTCAGAATGCATTTCCAGTGATGTGGACTGAGTGTTACAGAAACTGTGCTTTTCATTTTTTCTATCAGGATGGAAGACAGAAATCTGCTTTTATGATCTTAAAACCAGTTGCTTACATTTATTCAGAGATAATACGTACTGCAGATGCTGGAGAATCCGAGATAACAAGGTGTGGAGCTGGATGAAGACAGCAGGCCAAGCAGCATCAGAGGAGCAGGAAGGCTGACGTTTCGGGCCTAGACCCGTCTTCAGAAATGGCATTTCTGATGAAGGGTCTAGGCCCGAAACGTCAAGCTTTCCTGCTCCTATGATGCTGCTTGGCCTGCTGTCTTCATCCAGCTCCACACCTTGCTATCTCTACTTACATTTATTCATTTGATAGTATGGTACAATCTAAAATTGTAAATGGTAATTGTATTCTGCATGCACAGTATTAGGGCCAATTTTTATTGGAATGAGACTAAGGCATTCAATTTAGCGGCATAAAAAAATTTCAATTGACTTTGTGACATGTATTTAATTTGTGTAAAACCCACGACTGCAGTAAAGAGCAGCAATGTACTTTGTCACTGCAGTACTTGATGTTTGCCACTGGATGCTGCTAGTAGGTTATCTACATACTCCAGTAGACTCAAAATTTCCAGTGCCCATCAGACTTGCCTGGATTCTTAATTCTTGCCTGGTCTAGATTTCTTCCCCTCAAAAATATAGATCAGAGGCATTGATCAGTTAATTGAACAATCAGCAATTGTTAAATAATTCCATGCAGTTTTTATTCCCTTTAGGCATTAAGCTCACAATATGTTGATATTAGAATAGCACCAATGGACTATTTGGTACTTTTGTGCACTAGTGAAAGAATCATAGAAAAATAGCAATGGAACTGATTTATTCCATGGATGGCAACAGTGGAAAACTAACCTGAAAGGAAATTTTGTGAGAAAGAATGAACAATTCAGTAATATCCAATTAACTACATATATATGATACAAAATTGTTATTTATTGCAAAAGAAATTTAATCATTGAAGAATTTGACTTAACCATTGAATTAAAAGGGATAGGCTGAATATTACCCTTCATATCTAATATTTATGACAAATGGAAACAATAATAGTTGTCTGCAAATCACTAAGTGTAGACACCCATACAATAAATATTGCTTTGCTAACAGCACTTAACAGTGGCTGGTTCATGCATGAAAAGAGCAACATACAGTTCACTACACAGGTGTAACTATTTATAAGATCAGAAAAGAATGCTTCCTTGCAATCCACCAAGAGTTTCTTAGAAACTGGTAGAAGTGGCATCAGTGCCTTTTTATGACTATCATGCATCATAAGACAAAACGCATTACCAGCTTCAGAAAATGACCTAGTTTCACACAGAAATTAACTTGTTTAGAATAGATGATACAAAAACAAACAAACAGTCAGTAAGGTGCTAATTTGAAGACGTGTTTCCAGGATTCAGATTACATCACTAGTCCAGGATCTCTCCCAGTTTAGTTTTAACCTGAATCTTCTGAATTAGATTACGGCATTGTAATCTATCTCAAGTATTCACTGGACTGATGAACAGTAATAAAAATACATTGCATGATGTGACAATACTCGATAATACGTCATCTCTTCCCTGTTAGAAAAGCTTCTTTAACATTAATTAAACAGTTATGACTTGGCAAATACATCTTCTAGTTTTCCATTATGTATATTTCCATGACCCTCTATGCGTTTCACCCAACCAGTGTAGATTTCAGGAGATGGAAAGATTAAGAGTGGATGAAATTTCCTTTCACTTTTTATAGGCTGTCATATTAACCTGGCTGCAAAACTAAACTGCAGATCCCCAATTACAATATCTCTCTGATATTCAAAAAGATTCCCCAGTAAGATGGTGCATGTTGCTATGGGCTGTAATGAGTTACATAAAGACTTAGATTACATTGACTCTGATGTAAATGAAAACATGATGGAACACACAAATAAAGGTTAAGGCGTACATTTCTTTTTCCATAACAGATAAATTAGAATAGCTAAAACAATAGTAAAATACTGCAGCTGTTGGAAATCTGAAATTAATGTACAAAATGCTGGTAATGCTCATTTGATTAGACAGCAAGTGAAAAACAAGTAAATGTGCCAGATTTATTTTTTTTTTCCTCCAAAGATGCTGCCTGATCTGAGTATTTCTAGCATTTTCAATTTAGAGTACAGTATTTCAATCTGTTAAAACTTTTAAAAATTAACTTTATAGTAATCATCTGCTGCATAGATACCAAGAGAATAAAACTCGACTGAACTATTTTGAAACATGAAACGAAGTTCTGCCGCTGGAGCTTGAGAAAGCAAAACACATTTGAAGACCACTTTCATACAGTCTAAGAATTTAAGCTTTGTCCCTGATACTTATGACAGAGTCACAATGGTTTGGCACTTGTCCAGCTGATTTTAAAACTGCATTACTCTATAATATTTTCATTTCAAATAAAAGCTACTCATTTTGCTTAGATTCAAACAAAATCATGTGATTAATTCTTCTCCCCTTCTTTCCTGAAGGTAATAACTTCCAGTGGTAAAATTCCAAGCTAACAAGCATCACTAAGTATCCACACCTTGACACTGAACACTAGCAGCTGTCTGACTACAGACGACATTTCAACTGGTCCTAATCCTCACCTGTCATCCAGACGTACGCACTTTCAGCAAAGACAGCTGAGTCGGGATCAGAAGCAGAAGCTTTAGCTGATTTTCAGATAATTTAGCTGCAGAGCCCCAGCTAATTAGACTTCTTATCTACTGTTCCAGCTAAGATCAACTAACTCAATAATAGTTGCAAATTTAATCTGGAACATTTCTGTTCTGCGTGGCAGGGGGTGCTGAACCACAGGAGCAACTAGATTGATAATATTTAATGAAATATTTTAACAAGTTCAATCAACATTCGCTTTACCTGCAAATATGAGAAATATTTACAGTTTACAAATTAATTTACAGTTCCTCTGCAGTGACATAGCTCACTCAGTTTTAACAAGTCTGTCTGCTCTCAGTCTTGCTTATTGCAAATGTTAAAACAAAGTATTCTTTAAAAAAACCAAAAACAAATTTTGTACCATGCGACAAATATTTTGTTTGATTTTATGATTTACTGCTGAATTTGGTAGTTCAAGTGAATAAGCTACTAACTTCTAACCAACAGCTTCCAAGCTTGAATCCCATTGCTGTTCAACACTTAAAAATTTGCCCGTTGTCACAGATGGGCAAGTTTTATCGGTAATTATCCACAAAGCTTAATGTAGCATAAGGGGGTCAAATTTCTACTTGGCAAGGGCCCAAGACATTATGCAGCAAAACATTTTTTCTTAGTTGAACAAGATGTATCATTGCCTCATTCAACTATACTGGCTCAAAGGGTGTTTCATGAATTTAAGTGTCACCTAGACAGGAGGGGAACAATGCGATAAAATTAAGAATCCTGTGAAGTACACAGCTTTAAAATTAATCGAGCACTGCATCCTTTTAATCTCTTAAAAATAATACTTATGATTTGAAATACTTCTAAAATCCAGCCTGTAATTTTGTTTAGAAAGCAATGCTAGCTCTTAACAATTTGGCAGATACAATTAAAATTGTGGAAACACTGACTAGTAAAACCTTAGAAAATCTACGATTGTGATTTTTAAAATGTTATTGTATTATGACAATGGTCAGTCATACATCTCCTGGAACATTCTTTGCCCCATGGCAATATATGCTTCCTTCTCTTCAGCAGTCATCTGTGTCACTAGCTCAACGCATTGGCTGACCTGGCTATACGAATATGGCTGACCTGCTACCATCACAATTGGCTCATCCTCCACTTCTTCAAACTCTTCATCATCTTCTGCTGCTGCTGCTGCTGCTGGGAATGACGCAGCAGGTGCCTGTGGCCGAGGTGATTCATCCTCTGATTCACTAGTATCACTTTCTGAATCACTGGCATTTGAAGTTGGGATTGCAGCAGCTGCTGCCACAGTTGCAGATGTACTCTTCTTTTCATGGATAAGCAGGGTTTGCATGACTTCTTCATTTGCTTCCATTGGATTCCCTTTCCCCTCACGATCATGGTATGAGTCAACATCATTATTACCTACAATACACATAGCAGTGAAGAAATGCTTTTAAAAATGGATTTCCAAAAAAAGTTCATTTATGCCTATAGCAACAGTCTGAATATGAATAGCATGATTACAGCTGCTTATAAACTTTAAGGATAATCACAAACCAAATACATAGCGTTAATCGGCTGGCAGTCTTTTCTTCCTCATTTAGACAGTTCTGGCTTAGTCTCTCCCAGACTGGTCCAAAGTGCTGCTCTATTAAAGTCAATGAGCCACTCCAAGATGCTCACATTCTCACCAACACACTGCTATATCAGAGCAGTGAGATAACAGAGGGAGAAAAAAGCCACACTAGTGTCAATGATAAAAATAAAGTTGACAAAAATCAATAGAAGGTAATCAATATAAATTAAATTATCTCTTTATAAAAGGAGAATTTCACTCTTCCCCTTATTTTAAGCATATTTTCTAATTAATCTCTTTAGACATGTTATGATGCACTGCTGGAGCTTGAGAGACTCGGGCCCACAGGAAGGGACACGACTGTTCTGCCACAAGACCCTTTTCCCCCTGCTTAATCTAGGCATTTTCAAATCAGCCTGTTCAGAGATGCTATTATACATGTCTGGAACCATGACTTAGGATGCTTTTGAATACAGCAACTATCTGTGGCTGTTATTTTAAAAGCATTTGGGCGAACTGATGACATTCAGCATAATTCATTTAATCAGCAAATGCAAATTTTCAGAGCTGAACAATAGCCTCATCATTTGCTGAGTGCAAAGCGATGAGTCTGCCACTTAGTAAAGGGAACATAGCTTAGTAATGTGCAGCATTGTTTGTGTCTCTACAAAAGGGGAAAATGGGTTTGAACTGATGCCGCAGTGGTTGTGCTTGGCTGCACAGGGGCCTTGGCTTGTCCTGAACCCATTTAGCAAGGACCGCTACGCTGTAGTAATTCAAACCCGTTATTTGACAAGTGGGGTTTGTCAGAAGAAAGATGGCAGTGACTTTATGACTTTGCCACTCCTTGATCCAAAGGATATGTGTTGGCAGAACTTGTTCAGGAAGGTTGCTCCCCATGGAGTGCTGAGATGGTAGGCAGGAATAGGTGGATTGAACAGGTCATCCTAGAATGGTTAGTGAGGTACATCATGGATAGCTTTAACCAGCCTATGGGCTTTCTTCAGTTGATGGATGTGTAAGGGAGTGATGTTTGCAAGGATACCAACAGAGGGGACATTAGGTCAGCATTCATGCTGCACTCTCCATCAGTGCCCCACGGAAAGTAAATGATCTTAGGGGATGAAAGGTTATCAGGGGTAGATGGAGTGCAGATTTGAATTTGTCATCAGATTACTAAATGACAGAACAGGACCAAGCAGCTGAACGGACAGCTGCTGCTCATGATTTGTACGTTCCCGAGTATGTTCGTATGTACCCGAAGACGAAATTCCAAAAAAGATTAAAAGACTCTGGAATAACTCTTTTGTGGAATTCCAGTCACCCCTGAATCACCAGTCTCAACATTAAGTTACCATAAAGGCAAAAAGTTGCTCAATATTGACAGCCCACCAACCACGAACAGGCTCGTTGGGCGTCTTAGCACCCATACTCCATCATCAGTGGCTTACAAAAGACCCATATAGAAAATGTAGAAGCAGTCTGTCACATTAAAGGTTTTGGCCTGCTGTGCTACTCCCCTTATGACAAACACAGCCACACCATCTAGGTTTAATCCAACATTGCTGATGCTGCCATCCTATCATCAACCACATTCAGCATTGTATTAAAATTTTTTGAAGTCAGGATGGTGTGGAGCTTGGGTGGGCTACTTGCAGCTAGTGGTGTTATCACATATCTGCTCTTGTTTTTTCTAGGTGGTTAATGTTATGGGTTTGATGGAGATTGGGTAAGCCATTGACTGCACCGGCTGTGAGGCACATAATTTGACATTATGCTTGTGCTGTATTCACGTTATTTTACAGGAGTAATCTTGTAATGGAAAATTTTTAAAAGTTTGCAATTATACATTGTCTTTCATAACTTCAGTGCCAGCTATGGTTCAGTTGATAGCATTCCCACCTCAGAGTCAAAATTAGGGGATCATGTCTCACTTCAAAAGACTTGAGCACAAAAATTTAAGTCGACACTCCAGTACAGTAACGTGGGAGTGCTGTGCTATTGGAGATATTTATTACAAATGAAGTTTTAAACCTCTTAGATGTATGCAAAAGATCCAGGACTATTTTAAAAGAGGAGAGTTTCTCTGAGTATCCTGCCCAATATTTATTCTTTTGTTGATAAAACTAAAACAGTTTATTTGGCTAATAAGATATTGCAGTTTGTGGCAGCTTGGTGTGCACAAATTGGTTTTCATATCTCCTACTTACTACATTAACTGCATTTCATAGGCTATAAAATGTTTTGCGACACTGGAGGTTACGAAAGAGATGGTATAAAGAAGTGGAAGTTTTGTTTCATGAAGCCCCGAAATACGTCAAAAAGGCACTGTTGTCTTACTAATTACTTTTGAGGACTTAAATTTGAAGGATTGAGATACTTTGATTTTTTTTAAATGGAAGTGGTCAATATAGGAACTTTTTTTATTAAGACATTTTTGGTAGTCACTTTTCTTGTGCTGGCTGATTTTATTTTTCACTAAAAACCACATACCTAGGACTATGACTAAAAAAGCCTGCTAAAAGAAAGCTTGCCAGTTCAGCTCTCCTATTTCTATAAAGAACATTCACTGTGGGTTCAATATGGTAACTGGAGTCCTCGTCCAGCTGCTCTTGCATGAAAAGTCTCAAAGTGTTCATCTCTACTTCTTGAGCAAAGTTGACAAAGATCCATAGAGAAAATGGTATGTGTTTAGCGATATCTTTGTCTTTGTATACGAGAATGTGACACTGACAGCCATCTAAACATCTCAAACTTTATACTTCTTGCATCCAAGAACTAAGATTTATTGGACCAAAGGGCTTTGTACAAGTGAAGTGGTTTATATTTTCCTATTACAAATTAAGTGTGTTAACCGGTTTTGCATCTGAGTGGAATAAGTTTTGTTTTACGATAATCAATAACCTTTTATTTATTAAACAAATTGGATGACGGACTTTTTCATTCTAAATCTAGAGAAAGCACATGATTGGTCGTATCAAGAACTGAGCAAAACAATTAAACATACGCTGCAACTTGTAGAGTAGTGGGATTAGAGAGAGAGAGACAGACAGAAAGACATAGCACTCATCCTACCTCAGTTGTAGCTGTTATAATGTAAGAAATGCAGCAGCTACTTAACACAAAGTATCTTCCTTGTGTTGAAAATAGTGCCACACAATCTTTCATGGCCATACAGAAGGCAAATGGGCTTTCAGTTTGCAGTCTTATTTGAAAGGCAGCACTCTGACAGTGCAGCACTGACATAGCACTACACTTGAGCATCAGCATCAGTAATCAGCCGAGATTACAAGCTCAAACTCTGAGAGGGGCCCTTGAACTCTCAACCTCAGATACAGAGGCACGAGTACAAGCACTGAGCTACACTTGATATCACAACAGAAAACAGTATAAGTTTTGGAATAGAGATAAAAGGTACTGCAGATGCTGGAGAATCCGAGATAACAAGCATGGGGCTGGATGAACACAGCAGGTCAAGCAGCATCATAGGAGCAGGAAAACTTGACGTTTCGGGCCTAAACCCTTCATCAGAAATGTTTTGGAATGTTATTTTCCAGGCCATTACATTTTATCCTTTGGTTGACTATAATTATAAACAAAGCTGCTGGATTCTTATTTGTCACCCACTTTTGTAACACAATACTGAAAACCCTTAGCTTCAAATAACTTGTACACCTTTTGAAAAATATTTTTAAAAACTAATACAGAAAGTTAAAGAATTGGGCAACAAATTACACTCTTTACACTGAACAGCTAAAACAAACAAGCCAAATTCCATGCTTCAGTACAGTCAGTACTCACTCTGATGAACTTACACACAAATCAGAACAAAAGACAAAATCAAACAGATACCTCACCTTCCACTTCTTCTAAATCTTTAAAGCTTCCTCGGACAGTGCTCTCCCTCATCCAGATTGGTCTCTCTTTAGCAGGCTTTCCATCAGATACAATTTTATGCTGAGCATCATGTTCTTCCATGTTAATGATGACATTCTGAGTGTAGAGATCCTCATACGTAGGCCCTTTGTTTGCCCATGATTCTTTTTGAAGGTGTGTAGCTCCACTGCCAGCACCAAGTGCCCGTTGACTGAAAAGGAGGTCAGTAAACATTAGCAACTATAAATACAACAAACAGTCCAAGGGAATGAATTCAATTCAGTATTATAAACAAAGAATGAAAAACTGACCGAGAAACATGTTATTCTGCTGTACCTGTGCCCACCTTCATTGTGTCATGTTGAACAAATAGAGCCTAGAAAAGAGGCTCCACATTTAGAATTTTGAACATTTTCTGCTGAAAAATGCATGCCTTCAACAATTAGGCTATTTTCTGATTTCTATTCATTTTCAGTTTTTGTGTCCAATCATGTACTGATAAAAACGTTTTTAAGTTGTATTTATTTTTATCTGGATTTGAATAATAATGCTGCTCTGACGTCCTTACTCTGATTAGGTTAAGTGTGCTTCAGTTGCACTTCATACATAGAAATTGATATTGAAAACATATACAACATGTGTTCAACTAAAATACCAAAAATAAGATGAAACCTGAAGTTTTTTATTCTGTTTTAGTTAAATATTACTGTGGATTCTTACACTTATCTGATCAAATTGGAAGAGAAGTTCCCACAATATTTTAGGAAGGGTAAGAAGTATAATTCATTTTACATGTTCAAGTCTTCACGTGACGTGCGAACATATGGCTTTTGGATTCAGGGTTAAGTATGCTATTCATTAAGTCAAGCCAATAAGTAAGCAGCGCATAGAAGAGAAACCTATGAATATATAAGGAAACAGGGAAATGTGTAAATACATTGATAAAGAAAAGTGTTAGAAGTATACATAGTGGAATACAAAAGAGGGAAAAATAAAATGAAGGCCATATAAAATGTTGGGGAGGCAATGGCCCAGTGGTATTATCGCTGGACTGTTAATCCAGAGACCCAGATAACGTTCAAGGGATCCAGACTTAAATCCCACCATGGCACGTCTGTATATCTGTAATATCTGTAAATATCTGTAATTAAGAATCTAATGATGATCGTGAACCCATTGTCGATTGTCGGAAAAACCCATCTGGTTCACTGATGTCCTTTAGGGAAGGAAACTGTCTTCCTTAACTAGTTTGGCCTAGATGTGACTCCAGATCCACAGCAATGTGGTTGACTCTTAACTGCCATGTGGGCAATTAGGGATGGGCAATAAATGTTGCCTAGCCAGCGACTCCCTCATCCCATGAACGAATAAAGAAAAAAAAAGTACGTAGAATTGGTGATGAAAATAGGTAACATTTAAAACTGTGAAATGGAAAAGACTGCTGAAAATTCAGTAACAGAAAATACTAAAGGCATATCAAGATATAACATTATATACCAGGAACATATTTGGCTTCAGGTTTATGAAACATTCAAAATTTTACAATGAGTAGATATCCAAAATAAAAGATTGTATGGAACTTCCATAAAGTTTTGGTTGGACAACTTTGGAGAAGATGACAATCTCTTACAAAGGGATGAAAATGCTGGACAGATTGAAGAAAGCAAATAAGACTATTCTCCAAAACCAAATTAGCAAAATCAAATCAACAGAAAGATGATTTTTATTGAAAAATGAAGGGAAGTTGTAAGGTAGATGTTCTTCAAGTTGAAATAGAAGAAATGTGATCATTAGCAAAAGCAAATTTAAGTGAAATAGAACTCATAACTACTTCATATTGAACTGTTTAAAATCCTAATTTTCAATTCAATTCTTTTATGGGAATGTGTGTATCACTGGCATGGCCAGCATTTCCCTAATGTCTCTTGAGAAGGTAGTAGTAAACCACTTTCTTGAACAGCTGCATATGGTACACTCAGTGTCGTCAGGAAGGGAGTACTTAGGAGTACTGTAATAGTTTCTACATATGTCTCATGTCTACATTGTACTCTGACAGATTTGGCTGCACCACCTATGAACTGAAGCAAAAGTGTCTGTGCAAAGGATAAAATCCAGACTAGATCTGATGGGCCAAATGGTCTCCTTTTTTAACTTCTGATACATGACAGATAAGAAGTCAGAGACACACTACTTAGATAACTAGGTGCCATGGAATGATTAGATACAACTTATCAGCCTATGTAATTAAAGAAAGAACGAAACGCTTGCATTTCTATCGTACTTTTCATGACCACCGGAGATCTCAAATGATTTACAGCCAATGAAGTACTTTTAAACAGTGATCATGTTTGTAAGCATTTCTTCAGTCATTTGCACACAGCAAATTCCCACAAACAGCTATGTGTTAATGAGCAGCTAATATGCTTTTGAATAAGTAATGGAACAGGACACCAGGGATAACTCCCATGCTCTTATTTGAAATAATGCCATGGGATCTTTTACACCAGAACAGACTAATGAGGCCTCAGTTTAACACTGTCTGAAAGACGGCGCCCCTAGTAATGCAGCACTATCTCAGCACTGCACTGGAATTTTAGCATTGATGTGTGTAAACCCTGAAATGCAATTTTAACCCAGAAGTAACCAAATTAAAGTGATCAAGCGCAAGATTATATTTAAAAAAGATTTCCACCTAGGGCTACAAACATATCAAACATTCAAATAAGAAATTATTATACTATTTAAAAAGAAATACTAGAACAGGATGATGATGGTAGCCACTAAAGTATATACACTAAAATATATATATCTTATATACACACTGTTCCAGCTGAATTACTTTCCCATTTTTAACCTAAAGGTTATGTTATGCTATGCTATGAATATATTCAGATTTATACTGGAAATTCTGATTATCTGGGGAGTTAAGTCAAAAGTAATTCACAAGTAAAGTAAAAGCTGCTCAAAGTTCAACTTTTACAAGTCTTGCAGATCTTGTTTTACTTTGTTATGATAAAAATATAAAGAAAAATTAAAATCACAAGCTAACCTTGCCCTAAGCGATGGAATTTCTGTTGGTTCTGGCTCCAAAATTTCATAGGCCAAATTAACATCTTCAGTTTCTCGCAATAGAGCATAGATTGGTTCAATCTGTTCATTAAATCTTGCCAACAGTGTTCTGGCATCCTTTTTTGGTAATGCAGATTCATCCTCTTCCACCTCAGTGTGACAGAAGGTGCATCGGAATGTTCCTGCAAGGACAGAAAAGACTTTTCTATTAACATTCACCACATTATGAATACCACGTTGTTAATGAATTATCAAAAATTTACTCTAAAAGATTTCTGTACGACTTGTTTCTTCCCCTTGTGATAATTACGCTATAAGTTCATCGATGGAAAACAGTGGATCCAGTGACATTGTTCACAGATCAAGAGAACATGATGGTGTAAATAAATCAGGACAGGCAGGACCTATATAATGATATCAAGTAAGCAGTCTTGAAGGCGTCAGTGAAGAGTCGAGGGGTGCTACGCAAGTGGTTCTTCTTTTGAAAACCAACATAATACAGATGGCTATTTACTCAAAAACGACATTCTGCAGTTTCCTCTTTTTAGTACTGCTTTCCTTGCTTTTCCTTCTGCTTAATTTTCTACTTTACATCTGCATCCAAGGTTTTGGCTGATTTTATAATTCCAAAAACATAATAAGCAAGCTCAGGAAGAGACAGGCAATACAGGCATATGTCACATTTCAGACGGGTTCTCAGTACTGGAGACTGCTGACAGGGAATGATGACACTTTGAAAGAGTGCAGATCAAACCACACAAGCAATAATCCAGGGATTCAACAGAAAATAACTGCAAAGATTAGAAATGTAGCTGTCATAGTTAGGCCAACTCCAGCATGGTGTGTTGCTTTACTGGTGCCAGAATAAAGGATATCATGAAGAGGGTATAGAACATTCTGCAGGAAGAAAGGAGTGAGCTAGAAGTTGTACAACATGTCCGTAGCAAAGACAGGGAACAGGTAGTGAGGATCTACACTCAGACTATCAGATCCTAGATTGGAAGTTAAAAATTAGGACCCCAAAGCTAGTAATTGCTGGATTACTGCCAGTGACATGTGCTAGCAAGAGTAGGAACAGGAAGATAGGATGGATCAATACAGGGCTACAGCATAACACAAGAGATGGGGTTCAAATTTTTAGGGCATTATGAGAGGAGATTTTAGCTGGAATGTTATTTGACTGGAGTGTGAGAAGAATTTTGTTGACGACCAATTTAGGATTGTCAGTGGACTCGAATTTACATAAACCAGAAGTTACATATATTAGTATCCGAGGCCCTGTTCTCTGCAAGGAGAAATTTGTTGTACACACACTTCATCTGTTTCAAATCAACAAAATAGGTGGCAGGTATTCTGGTTCATTTCTCAAGGAAATCCTTAACCAGGGTCAACCTGCCTTGTTTATTTTTTTTAAAATTTAGCAATTAACTGTCAGCTGTTATTAATTGGTGCGTTTTCTATGGCAATACCGTGACCTGTCTGATCATGTGCAAGACAAAATAAAGTTTTTTTTCAGAAATGATCATGTTTTTTATGACCAAATGACTGTTTATATACTCTTGAATTTTTAAAACACAAACAGTTTTAATTATTGTGTGCGCCACTAGAGAATATACTCATGTAACGTCTTCTAGCAACTAGCATTGTTGGGGTTTGTCATACAACAGCCCATCTCAGGCCTATTAATATTAGAGTTACCAGCTACTGATTGTTCCTCACCTCCACACCCCCTTTCCTTCTCTATTGCTGTTTCAAAGTTTCAAAGCCTTGGTTACTGATCAATTTAGATCTAATATTTAGGAGGTGGCTCTATTGTCAGGTGTTGCTATTCACCATCCTGAGTGCACAAAACATTAGTTCTGACGAAGGATCACCAGGCCCGAAATGTTAACTGATTTTTCTTCACAGATGCTGCCAGACCTGCTAAGCTTTTCCAGCAACTTCTATTTTTATTCCTGATTTACAGCATCAGCAGTTCTTTTGGTTTTTATTTTGCAAAAACATTCTTCGCCCCACCTCATATTGGGGTGTAACACTACAGCAAGTCAAAGAACAATACCTTTTTCATGTCTAAATGTGATAAAAAGTATGGATCCCACTGCACTTCAGCAGAGCATTTTAAAACAACACAAAACATGGTCTCATTGAGGGAGATGGTCAAAAGCTTAGTCAAAGAGGTCATTTTCTTGAGGGCTGTTGTGGCACAGTGGCACTGTCCCTACCTCTAGGCCAGGAAGCCTGGGTTCAGGTTCTGCTCCAAAAGTGTGTAATAGCATCTCTGAACAGGTTAATTAGAAAATATCCAGAGAACATTCCTCCCCGTACTTCACACTGGAGCGTAACACCAGAACAAGTCAAAAAAAACCAATAACTTTTTTCATAATTAAACACGTTAAGTAAGCATAGGTCCCAAAGCAGATCAATGGATCATTATTAAGCAATGCAAAAAAGTTTTGTAAAGTAACATAAAGGCACAGTCAAAGCTTAGTCAAAGGGGCAGGTTCTTGGGGGTCTTTTGTGACACGGTGGTTGTGTCCCTACCTCTGGGCCCGGAAACTTGAATTCAAGTCCAATTGCTCCAGATGGCATATGTCTGAACAGGTTGATTTTAAATATCTGAATGTGTATGAAATATAGAGGCCATGAGTTCAATCCTCACCTAGAGGGGATTTTTAAAAAAAGGTAGGTTCTAGGGAATACCTTAAAGGAAGAAAGAAAGATGGAGGGGTTCAGAGATGGGATTCCAGACCCTAGGGCCTTTGTAGTTGGTGACCTAGCACTAATATTGGAGGAAGCAAAATATTCTGTAGGCAAGAATTAAAAGAGTGCAGGTATCTCAGAGGAACGAGGAGTTGAAAATTTACTGAACTGTAGAGGAATAACATTATTGTCAGGTTTGAAAACAGGGATCAAAACTTTAAAATTAAGCCATTGCTTGACAGACTAGGTAAAACAAGGATATTGTCCACAGTGTTTATGGGTTTATTGAAGTCTAAATAGCAGCCTCAGAAAGGCCTGCTAGAGGATGCAGGAAAATGGGTAAGTTTGCTTTCCTTATTTTACCAAAAAATCTAAAATAATACTTTAATATTGATGGAACATTTACATTCCTCTTGTCACGTGGAGCAGAGCAGATACAGTTATTGAGAAATACTGCATCTATGAAATATATCCAAGTTGTGTCATTATTATACTGATTGGCTGTTGGCACTGAACAAAAATTTTTGTATCAAGGTGACTTGATCATCATTGAAGTAAACAATTTCAGCACATACCAAAGTTATCAGCAAATTTCTGGAGAATTTAACTTTGTTACAAAACAGCAGCTTTTAGTACATTGTCATGAAGTGAAGTGAAGTGAAATTAGAAGGCAGGCTGGAAACAATACATTCACGGTAAAAGCTGAAAATGGCTTTCAGTTAAGGGGGAAAATAGAATATTTTTCTCAATCAACCTTTTAAAGCTTTTAGAATGTATAACACTATACTTAAGACCAGCAGACAACAGGTCACATTAGTCTGTCAGGATGTGAGTTATACACTTTGCCATCTGTCTTTCATTTATTTTAGGACAGAGCCAGAATTTGTCAAATGAAGACACCGCACGTACTAGAGCTCCCCTTGATTCTGTTCTCTGCAGGAATGAAAGCACCAGTCCTTCTCATGTGCATAACAAAGTGAGAGGGACGGAAAACAGATGGTACAAACCCCAAGACATGCAAGCCAGACTGCCGAGGATCCTGCTTCCTTCCCATCTGGAGTCTCAGCATAAAGAATATAACTGCAATAAGCTACAACTTTAACAGTATCTCTGTCATAATACGAATCTGAAATATCACTAAAATTGCACTGAATATGCTTATACATAAGCACAATGAAATATGTTTATACATTCCATTAGGAAAGTGGAATCAGTACAAAACGCTTATCTAGCAATTTTAATTTAAATGCAAACAACTTGAATTTCACAAGATCTAGTAACAGTACTTTTGAGTATTGTTGAGAAGGTGTTTCGTTGAAGCTTCTCATCATGCATTCACCAGGACAATTTGAAAGAATATCAGTGTACAAAGGCGTTTGATATATTTAGCAATACTCAGAGGGTTGGTACCTCAGTGCTCAACATCAGTGATTCTTAAAGCTTTTATCTGCAAACAGAAAATCCTGCGGATCACCTACACGTCCTACCACATCCACATTTGTTTGTCATCGCAAAGCAACTTATCACAATTAGTGAGAAAAATGCTCTTCCGAAAGGAAACTGGTTCCAAGCTAAGGATTTTTAGTCTCGTTTCAGATTCCACATTCAGCCAGATTTCTTTGTTTCCAGCCCCATCAAGTATTGAAAATCTGATCCTGCAGGTGTCCCTCTCAACAGCACCGTGTATCTTGCTTAGTAAAACAACATTATTGCTTCTCATGCTTATGACAGGTCATGCTGTGCATGCCGGGGTCAGTCTGGCTGTTTGATATTAGGCAAGTAGTGAGGCAAAGGTTTTCTCCTATCTAGTATGGTCTTGTTGCTGCACATCAGTGACATGCATTTTGGACTAATCAGAACTACCCTATTTGAATCTCTCAAGTAAACTTCTTAAGATGTAGCATAATAATAAAATTTTCAGAGAATACTGCAATTTTCAACATTAACGAATGGAGGTAGAATCCTTTAAAAATGCCAAATGGTATTTTTAAAATGAAGTTTCTAGCAATCCCAACTTCTGGGAAAACGGAAACAGTACACCTCAAGGCACTTTTGCCCAAGGTGAGAAAAAGGATCTAGCTGATTCCATTAAACAAATTCAATCTAAGACACTCACCTTGGGGGTCTTGTGGTACAGTGGTAGTATACCTACCTGAGCCAGGAGGCTTGGGTTCAAGTCCCACTTGCTCCAGAGGTGTGTAATAACATCTCTGAACAGGTTGATTAGAAAATAGTTTTTAAGACACTCACTTTCATAACAACTTTGGACAGGTTGATCGGAAAATATCTAGAAGAAACTCGCCCTTGGTGTACAGTGGTAACGTCGTCACCTTTGCACCAGGAGGCCTGTGTTCAAGACCCACCTCCTCCAAATATGTCTAATAACATCCCGGAACAGTCTGGTTAGAGAATATAAAACTCTCATCATGGGCTTTTGTGGCACAATGGTATAATGCTTCCTGCTGAGCCAAGACACCCAAGTTCAAGTCCCACCTAGACCAGAGGTACCTAATAACATGACTGGGCAGTTTAATATTTTTAAAAAATCTAGAAGAACCACTGTGAACCTGCGTAGAGCTATGAGAATGCACAGAGAAAGTTTGTAAATAGAATGTTATTCTAAGCCCTTGTCAGGCTTTGATGTAAACTAATCAATTGGAAACGTAGGTGATTTAGGCTGATGGATAATAGATAAAAAGTACTAGAGGTGATTTAGTGTCGGGAAAGATGCCATTTAGTTGTGTATAAGAGCACTTCTGAATATAAATAGATACAGTGAAGACTCTAGAGGATCATTAAAAGTATTCCTACCTCTGAGCCAGGAGGTCCAGGTACAATTCTCACATGGTCCAGAGGTGTATAACAACATTAGAAAATATCTAAAACACTCATCTTATGAGTGGTTCTTGTGGCACAGTGGTAATTTCCCTACCTCAAAAAGTGGAAGGCCTGGGTACTTGAATCCAATCCAAAGGCGTGTCATAACATGGTTGAACAGTTTGATTAAAGTTACCTAAAACACTTGACCTAGGGTTCTTGTAGTGCAGTGGTAGTGTCCCTACCTCTGGGGCATGAGGCAGCAGTGCTAACCACTGAGCCACCATGTCGTCCAGTTTGGACATGTTATGACATATCTCTGTAGCAGGTGAGACTTGAATTCAGACCTTCTGGCTCAGAGGCGAGAAGTACTACCACAAAGCCACAAGACCCTTCGCTCATGTGGATACGGTGATAGTATCCAATTCAATAAGAAAATACAATGCAAATATTACAGAAATTGAATTTAGATAAGTTTGATGTAGCCTGAATGGAGCTTCAGTACAACTGTAAATAAAAAAAACTATTTTATGGGTGGAACAACGTACTCTTGTTGGCAAAAGGGAAAAACAAACAAAAAAAATTCAGTATTCTATTTTAGAAAGGCTGCTATGTTTAACGATAAATAGGGATTTTTGGCTTCAGCAAATCAAGAATTGCTACTGACATTTAAATGCCACATAATTAGAACATTTTAGTTAATTATAATTAAGTAAATTAATTAAACATGCCATAAACAAAACAAGGTAACAATTCCTTCAATAAATTCTAGAGCTCAAGTCTAATACATGGGTGTTCAATCTCAAGCATTTCAGCTGAACTCCCTGCTGCATTTTCAAACACTTGTGAACGGTAAGGAATCAATGACATCAGCTCAGATAGAAAATTAGATTTTACTGGTCTGTTGTTACTGCAGAGCAAGTGCAGACAAATAAGCAATTTCTAAATGCAGAATGGCTGTCGCATCAGCAACAGGGATATGTTTTATCACCTTCTAAATTTATTTACTTTACAGAGCACACACACAAAGCAAGTAACAAATTATTTAATATTGCCTATCACATGTTCCTGAATAGAAAGAGAAATCTTATTTTTCAGTGTAGCTTCAGAATATGTGATTTTTTTGGCAGCTTGTTGACACCCACAGTCAAGCACCTGCCTACCAATTAGATGCAAGGGTTCAATTCTAAGGTTGTCATCTGTTTCCATCTGCCACCACAAGGAAAAGGTATTTGTCTATTTTCTTCAAGACTAATGGAATAAATTCAATGGCCATTTTACAACGGCAAGAGTGGAAGAAGAAACAAACTACTAACTCTTCCTTGAACCTAGCACACTTTTTATCCTTTTATCTCCCCAAGAAGGCACACAGGAACAGGAGGCCATTCAGCCCCTTGAGCCTGTTCTGTTATTCAATGAGATCATAGCTGATCTGTGGCCTAACTCCATATACCTGCCTTTAGCCCATATCCCTTAATACCTTTGCTTAACAAAAGTTTACCAATCTCAGATTTTAAATTAACAATTGATCTAGCATCCACTGACATTTGTGCAAGGCTGTTCCAAATCTCGACCACTCTGTGCGCAGAAGTTGGAGGTCAAGAAGAAAATTGTGAGCCTGATCAGTTTTAAAAGCATCCCCCAGTGGTAGGAAAGATAATCTGTGATAAATTTGCAGTGTGAGTGATAAGCAATTTCTGCAGAGAAGATTAGGAATGAATGATAAACCTCAGGTGATTTTAGTCATATTCACAGTAGATCAAAATCTTTCCACATTTCTGTTGCACTTGTCCTACGGTCATCATTATGTCTAAAGTAAAACTACACAGTTTTAAACATTGGACTAAATCTCTGCTGTTTGCATATTATATATTCCCCAAGTGATACTGAATTGCCAGTTCTGTAACTGATTGTCATTCTTAGAGCACAGATTGTTAAGGGGAGCTTGAAAACAGGCTTATTGATAGTTACTCCCCATTCACTGTCTCCACTGGGTCAGCAAGCTGAAAACACAAAATTAAAGCAGTTATCAAGACTTAGAAAAGAAATACTGTTACATTGCATTCCAAATGGAGTACCCAATCTCTGAAAAGGTAATGCTAGCAAATTCAATAGTAACATTCAAAAGGGAACTAGCTAAATAAAGAGGAAAAATATTGCAGGATAATGGGAAAAGAACACTGGAAATGGAACTGTTTGTTAAAAAGCAGGCTCCTTCAGAAATGCAAGATTCTATAACTTCGATATATTTTCCTGGTCACTTTACTCATAGTGAGCCATTACTTTGTTTTAACACTTTCACTGAGGTGATAATTTACTTGTATCAAGATGAAGTACTAAGGGACTTTTTTTTTCACTGTGATAGTGTATCATTCAATACCCATTTATACACCATGGTTATACCAGCACATCATGTCATCTCAGAACTGACATGCTCCACATGGATAATGAAATGTCAGGACCTCCACGACAATAATGAATTGAATCAAATAATCCAAATAGAGCTATTGTTCCATCAGTAGGACAAACAGTAGAGTAAGGCTGCAAGACTCCCTAGTACACAAACTAGATCTGAAAGCCCTGCAAAAGCATTAGGCAAAAATATGGGCAAAATTTTGAAAAAAGAACGTTTGTAAAAATGGAATACATGCAACACTAGCTTATCGCTTTACAAAGGAACAACTTAACAAAATTAAATGTACATAATTATATTTACTTCAATTTAAATGTGCCAGAAGTAAATAATATGCAAAAGCATTGTGAAAGATTAATAGTGCAACTCAAAGATTAATTAATTGACCTGTGGGGGACAGGTCAATGTAATGAAAAGGTTAACCAGGACTTACTTCATACATTTTGGATTTACAAGACTATTTTCTGGTCTGTTTATGGAATTAATATAAGGGAGGGGAAAAGTACTTATGGGCTCAGGTGAAGCCCAATTCTGTGGAAATCATTTCAGATATTCTTCAGGGGCTCTGAAAATCTACATTCTTGACCAATATGCAAAAAGACTGTTCAGACTCTAAATGTGTCCTGTTCAACCACATAACACTATGCATAGAAACACAGAAAATAGGAGTAGTCCATTCGGCCCTTAGAGACTGTTCCACCATTCAATTTGGTCATGGCCGATTATCCAACTCAGTAACCTATTCCCACTTACTCCCCATTCCCTTTAATCCCTTTAACTGTTGTGAACAATATCTAACGCCTTGAACTTTGCTATCCTAAGCACAGGAAAAGGATTGTTTTTGTATTAACTACTAAACAAAATGCTGGTGGGGCTAGATTCCCTGTTTAAAGAGATGAGTCTTGAAGAAATGTATGGAACAAGGTGTTTCCAGAAAGTCCCTTGTTACTGAAATCCATTTGATTATGTTCAGAAGATTGAGTGAAGAAAGGACACTGGAAGATTCAATCTGGTGGAAGAGGGAGAACAGACCTGCTGAAGCTTTAAGAAGCATTATATATAAGCCTACATTTCCAATAAGAGTACACTGTAATCAATTGTTATGGCATGGGTGTTGCAATGCATTAAGGCGTCAGTGGGAAGCACCTTTTCTGTAATTTATTTTCTTCATCCCTGTCTAAATAATGCTTAATTGATGTTAATTTTAGTTTGTTAGTTACAATAAAATTCTTAAAACACAAAAATCTGTATGATCCTTTGTGCAGCTACTGGAAAATATGGTTACTGTGGCTTTATTTTTTGGGGAGGGGCAAAGAGGGGAAGGGTAGCATTAGGGATGGACAGTTTACAAAAAACGTAGTGAAAGTTCCGAAAGAAAAGACAATTAAATTGCAGTTATTGCTTATCTTCTGAAATCTAATTAAAACAAGAGCCATGTTCTCCATAAGACATGTTTCAATGGAACTAACCAGAACTGATCCCATCCATCCTCTCCTTGTGCTACCTGGGGGCAGCATGGTGGCTCAGTGGTTAGCACTCCTGCCTCACAGCACCAGGGACCCGGGTTCAATTCCATCCTCAGGCGACTGTCTGTGTGAAGTTTGCACATTCTCTCTGTGTCTGCGTGGGTTTCTTCCCACAGTCCAAAGATGTGCAGGCTAGGTGGATTGGCCTTGCTAAATTGCTTGTAGTGTTCAGGGGTATGTAGATTAGGTGGGTAATAAGGGGATGAGTCTGGGTGGGATGCTCTGAGGGTTGCTGTGGACTTGCTGGGCCAAAGGGCCTGTTTCCACACAGTCAGGTTTCTATGATCTGCTCTAAATAGTTTCCCCCGACTGATGCGGCAATTGGTACCAGATAGATACAGCATTTAAATTTAAAATACAGGACGGTAAACTTGCAGTGCTTTAAACTAATTTGTGGTTAGTTAAAATGCACTAATTGGTAGCTAATTATATCAAAATGTTAAGATTACCTGCTGTGTTTTCATCTACTTTATCCTTTTGAAATTTTGTTCAAAGGAAAGTACAGATGGTCATCATCCAAATAAGAGGAGGGAAAACTATTACAGCATTTATTTTCAGAGCTTGGTAGCATATAAGAGCTTTGCATGTTAACAATTACGATCTTGTGCAAATACCCAGCTCTGAAATATATCTTAATTTCCAAAAAAAAGTTACAGCAGTGGGGCTAAGCTATAGCAAAGAAGAAGATTACTTATAAATTTCAGAAATGATAAACATTTTCAGATGAAAAACAAATTCTGCAGTGTTAGAACCAGCACAGAATACATCCATTGTCAAAACTTCCGCAATCTTTTACAGTCAGATAATAATTAGTGAACATACTTAGTCAAATATCATTGAGAAATCCATGACACTTTTGTGCTCATTAAGGTTACTTCAGATTGAAATGTGGTTTAATCTTTCTTGAGGTTTTTGACAAGCCATATATGTTTTACATTCCATTCACTGACACACTTAAGAGGCAGTCTTCCAGAATTTTATTACTGAATGAAATTGCCTAGCTAAGTAACTGTCAATTGTACTGAGGTAAAACCAATGACCTAAATTTTGACTATGGCAGATTCCATGACGTGAATGGTTTTGGTTGGGAAACACAGAAGTTCAGCTTTCCCTGCATGCTGTTGGTTTCCACGACATGAAATTTTTTGTTCCAGCAGACATCTGCCTAAATTTATCAAGTGCCATGCGATCACAGAAGGTGCAACACTTGCCTGTTTACCTCCTCCCTCCTCACCAACCAAAACGCCAGACATACCTTGCAGGTGAAGCAGCGATTTACCTGCATTTCATTCAGTCAGTACTGTATTTGCTGTTGAGAACAGAATCCCCACAGTGTTGAAAGAGACCATTCGATCCTTTGAGTCTGCACCGACCCTCCAAACAGGGCCTCACACAGGCCCCTACCCTTCCTGTAACCCTGCATTTTTTATCGCTGACCTACGTAGCCTGCACATCCCTAGACACAACGTACAATTTAGCGAGGCCAATCCACATAATCTGCACAGCTTTGGGCTGTGGGATAAACTGGAGCACCCAGCAGAAACTCACTTAGACAGGGAGAATACATGAGAACTCCACACAGTCAGACAAGGCTGGATTTGAACCTGGATTCTTGGTGCTGTGAGGCAGCAGTGCTAACTACCGAGCCACCAGACAATGTCATTTCCTCAACACTGGGGAGACGAAGTGCAGACAAAAATTCTGCAAAGCGGTTACCCAATGTTCCATCCATAAAATTGACCCCAAGCTTCCAGTTGCCTACCACTTTAACACACCACTGTGTTCCCACATCTCTGTCTCAGGCCTGCCACAATGCTCCAGTAAAGTTCAACGCAAACTGGAGAAACAACACATCATCTTCTGCTTATAGCCTTCAGGGTGCAAAGTCAAATTTAACAACTTGAGAGCATGAACACCTTCTTCCAGGTCGATTATTCATGCCCACAACCCCAAATCTTGTCATTAAGTAGGTTGTTTTCAGCACAGCCAATCCATTTTCAACTAGTCATAGTCTCCATTATCACCTATCTAGCTTCTCTTCTTCCCTAGCTTACTACCAACAATCCCCTTGGTCTGACTCCCCTTTTCTTTAATTTCTCTCTGGGGTCCATGTGCACCTATCCACTCGCTCTGTTCCTCCACCCTGTCATCAGCACAAATAGTACCTTCTCCCAGCTGCTTCCAGTTCTGAAAAGTGGTCATTGGACTTGAAACATTTACTTTGATTTCTCTCCATAGATGCTGCCTGACCTGATGAGGTTCTCCAGCAATTTTTTTTGTGTTTCAGATCTCCAGCATCTGCAATTCTTTGTTTTAATGTATAGTTGATGGATATTTTTGTGAACGGAGAATAGATTCTAGTGGCGGTCTACTGGCTCAGTATTGGGTCACTTGCTGTTTGTTGTACAAGTTCACAATTTGGACTCAAGTGTAACTGGGAGGGAGGCATGATCGGAAATTTTACAGATGACAAAAACATTGACCAAATAGTTGACAAGTGAAAAAGATGGCTGTCAACTCCAGGATTATGGCTTGGTTGAGCAGGCAGAGAAGTGTGAAGTTAGCATTTGGTTAGGGCAAACAAAGTCAGGGAATACACAATTAAGAGAAGGATAACGAGAAGGGTGGACGAAGTGAGACCCTATGAAGTGCAGGTCCACAGGTCCTTGAAGGAGGCAGAATGGGTAGTCGAAATGGTAAAGAAAGCATGTGAAATGCAAAATATAGATGGGAGCATTAGGAGGATTGGAAGGGACATGAGGGATAATGTTTCACTCAGACGATGGTTAGTATCTGGAATTTGCTGCCCAATTCAGCAGTACAGGCAGAAACGCTCATCAATTTTAAAGGACCTAGATTTGCACCTGAAGACCTGTAACCTACAAGATAACAGATCAGCTGCTGGAAAGTGGGATTAGAGAAAGTGTGTGGCTTCTTTCCCCTCAGCCAGCGTAGACACAATGGGTTGAATGGACTTCTTCTATGCCATGGCTTTTCCATGGTTGTGTGCGTGTTCAGAAAAACAAAACTAAAATAACAAAATGAAGAGTGGTAGGAGAAGTCTCTTGTGAAATATTATAGAAGGCCTTTTGAGGTGAATGGTCTACTTCTGTGCTGTATCTTTTATGTAGTTGCATGTAGATCGTACATATTAATCCACATAGTGCTTATATAACCCTGACCTGAAGTAGTCATTGAAACCGCCGCCAAGTCTGGCCTTTGTAAAAGAAGTAACGGCTCACTCCCAAGGAAAATTTGTTCTGGCTTAAAAAGAGTGTCACTATGAATTTCAGGACAGTGAATTAGGAGTAAACTAGGGAAGGAGAAGATTATCAACAAGAACAGAGAGTAAGAAATGTACCTTCACATTTATCCACATCATAATTTTATCTGCTACACTTATGCCCATTCACTTAGCCTGTCTAAACCCCCTTGAAGCATTTTTGCATTCTTCTCAGAACTCTCACTCTCACCTGGTTTTGAACATTTCAAGCTTGGAAACATTACAATTGGCCCCCCAAATCCAAATGACTTACATATAATGTGATCAACTAGGATCAAAGCTCTTTTACCTGTTAACCAATCCTCAATCCATGCTAACATAGCATCTCACTCCCATACATTTCAGTTTTGAGTACTAAACTCCTGTGTGGGACTATGTCAAAAGCTTTCTGAAAATCTAAATACGCTACATCGAGTCTACTGGTCATATTCTTAAAACCTCAGGTTTGTCAAACATTATTTCCTCTTCACACTGCATGTGAATTTTATCCAATCAGACAATTGGTTTTTAAATATCCAATAATTAAATCATAATATTCTCATATCTCCCCTTATACTCATATTTGGTATATAGTTTCCCACTTTCTTGCTCCTTTTTTTTTTTTAGAAACAGTGGGGTTACATTTGCAACCTTCCAATCTGTAGTCACTATAGTAGAATTATTAGAACTTTCAAATATGATCACCAATGTATCCACCATTTATTTCTGTAGCCATCTCTTTCAACACTCCAGGGTGAAAGTCATCAGGTCCTGGGATTTGTCAATTTTCAAAATCATTAATACTAAGTTAGAAAGTAGTCATTGGATAAATTAATTTCTTCAAGTTCCACACAATTGTGAACTAGATTATATACTGTTTCAGGGAGACTCATGTATCTTCCTGCATAAGGAAAGTCACAAAGTTCTTAGAGATAATAGGTACTGCAGATGCTGGAGAATCCGAGATAACAAGGTGTTCATCCAGCTCCACACCTTGTTATCTCACAAATTTTCTATCTAGCTTCTCAGCTATTTTTCTATTTCCTTTTATAAGTTCTCCTGTCTCTGCTTGTAATGAAGCTACATTGTCTCTGCTCAACTTCTCATTTGCTTTTACGATTTGTTTATATTTTTCTTGCCATTTTACATTCATATTCTATTTCCTTTCATATCAAATTCTTGGCCCTCTTTTGCTGAACTCCAAAATTACAACGTATTTTGGCAACTTTATAAGCCTTCTCCTTTGGTCTAATGCTATCTTTAACTTCCCTTGTTAGTCATGGCACTTTAACTATATCAGTTGGGTCTTTTTCCGCTATAGAAACATATGCTTTTGGAAAAATGAACATTAATTCTTTAAATATTAGCCACTGCCTATGAAACTTTTTAATGTTTTCTTCCAATCCACCATAGTCAGCTTCCACCTCACATCTTCCTAACTGCCCTTGTTTAAATCTAAACACCATTCAAACATATCATAGATAATCATTACAACCCGTGCATCCTGAAATTACTACATTAATCAGCTTAAGCCAAAATGTTGAAATATTGATATTTCATGAAATAACTTGCTTGATAAAACGCAATGGCAAAAGCAAAGCATTTTATCTAAAATGCACTGCATGGTATTGGGTTCTTTATGCCAATATTACCACCCCCATCCTGACAAATGAGGGTCCCTGATAACAGTGCTAGGCACAACATCCCTGTTGTTATAAAACCTCTGACTCACTGAACACCCCCACAGAAGATCTGTTAGTGTGCAGAATTATGCAGCACAGAAGAAAATCATTCAATCAATCGTGACTGTAGGAGTCTATGAAACAGCTACCGAATTAGTCCCATTCCCTCCTCTTCGCTAATAACCCTGCAAATTTCTCTTTGCAAAGTATAAATGAGTTAAATGTCAAGAATACAGGCTAGTGACTCAATGAGTTAAATATTTGCTATTTAGTTGAGTAACTGCAAGATAGGTCATTTTGTTAATGTAGGTTCTGACAAGGGATTCCAGATTACTTTCTAACCACCAGTGTGGTGTTGCCCTCTATTGGGTGTTCAAAGTAACAACAACATTTCAAGACTTCTAAAGCAAACTGCTGTTGAAACCAAAATGTTCTCGAAGAAACGAAACAGAAATTAATCTGAATAGTATAAGAAAAACCTCAGACAGGACAACAAAAGTACAGTATTATGGTTTGTGTGCATGCGCATGATGGTTGTGTGGGAGGTGAGGAGGGTGTGCAGAGGTGGAAGAGGAGAAGGGAGATGAGCCCAAACTGAATCAGAGATAATAGGTACTGCAGATGCTGGAGAATCCGACACACAGATGCTGCTTGGCCTGCTGTATTCATCCAGCTCCACACCTTGTTATCTCGAGCCCAAACTGAATTCCACTTCTGAACTGCAGCACTAAATCAACAAAAGAACAAAGTGAGAAGTCATCAACGTAATATTCCATTTAAACTCCGTTTAATTAACTTATTGCAACATTGCCCTGGGAAGCCATGTTAACATGAGGAAACAAAAAAATTAAGCCGTTAAAACAAAAATGCATCTATAATGGAGGTGTATTGCCTGACTTTTTCACATCACGTCTTTCTTTATTTTTCATTTCATTACTCTTTCTTTCTTGCTTTCATTGAGGGTCATTTTTACTGCTGTTTTATTTAAGACTTTTTATTTTAACAGCGTTTTTCTCTTTTTGCCGTACATTTCCAATTGGTGATCATAAATAATAGCAAATGACAACAAAAATAGCTATGTCTTTGAGGCAGCTGAAATGATCTTAAATTATTTAAGGGCAGCACGATAGCTCAGTGGTTAGCTCTGTTGCCTCACAGCACCATGGACCCAGTTCAATTCCAGTCTCGAGCAGTCTCTGTAGAGTCTGCACATTCTCACCCTGTCTGCATGGGTCTACTTTATGTGCTCTGGTTTCTTCCCACAATTAAAAGATGTGCAGGTTAGGTGGATTAGCCCTGGAATGCAGGTTTAGAAGGATGGGACAGGGCGGGTCTGGGTGGGATGCTCTTCACAGGGGCAGGGTGGACTCAGTGGGCTGAATGGCCTGCTACCACACTGTGGAGATTGTGATTCTTCTAATTATCACCCCAAGAATTCAAAATATGGGGCATCAGTATCCACTCAAAACAAAATGTATCATTTCAACTGTAGTTTGCAGCAAAAATTATTCAATTGTATCTTGAGAGGTCTTGAGAATGGCTCGTGCAAAATTATTGAGACTTTGATAGGACTACTGCAGACACGGGACTAAGCATAATTCTTCTGGGTCAACTCTATTTCTGATTTACCCAAGGCCGTTGCAACTGAATTACAAGCCCTGGTTTTCATCTCTACAATGAGAATGTTTTTCATGAACAAATCCATAACAAAGAAAAAACCATACAATATTCTAGGCTTTTTTGGGGTATCTGAATCTGAACATAGAAAATAAACTACATAATCTCACTAAGGAAGCTGGCATTCCCTCACACTTAATTTTAATGTACCGTATCAAATACCTCAAAAATATTACTTTGCTCCAAAGAACACATCACATTTAAAGAATGGTCACTACTTGAAGAGTAGGCACATTGCTACAATTGCAGAATGTCACATATAATTAAGAGTCTAACAATGCCAATGCACTATATTTGAGGTACATCTGATAGTAATTCTCAATCGTCTACAAGCATTAAGTTCAAATCATAAGCAATGTTATTTTATAACCAGACTAAAGTTACATATTGGAAAAATTTATCTTAGCATTATTTTTCTATCTACATCATCTTCTGAGGTAATCTCTCAAGATCGAGGATAACTTTTTTCCACTCCAGAGCAGTCCAATGCTGGATCCTAGATAAAAGGTACTGCAGATGCTGGAGAATCCGAGATAACAAGCATGGGGCTGGATGAACACAGCAGGTCAAGCAGCATCATAGGAGCAGGAAAACTTGACGTTTCGGGCCTAAACCCTTCATCAGAAATGAGGGGAAGAGGGTTCTGAAATAAATAGGGAGAGAGGGGGAGGCGGATAGAGGATGGATAGAGGAGAGGATAGGTGGAGAGGAGGCAGACAAGTCGAAGAGGCGGGGATGGAGCCAGTAAAGGTGAGTGTAGGTAGGGGTAGGGAGGAGATAGGTCAGTCCAGGGAGGACGGACAGGTCAAGGGGGCGGGATGATGTTAGTAGATAGGAGATGGGGGTGTGGCTTGAGGTGAGAGGAAAAACAGGTTAGGGAGGTGGAGATGAGCTGGGCTGGTTTTGGGATGCGGTTGGGGGAGGGGAGATTTTGAAGCTTGTGAAATCCACATTGATGCCATTGGGCTGCAGGGTTCCCAGGCTGAATATGATTTGCTGTTCCTGCAGCCTTTGGGTGGTATCACTGTGGCATTGCAGGAGGCCAAGGATGGACATGTCATCTGAGGAATGGGAGGGGGAGTTGAAATGGTTCGCGACTGGGAGGTGCAGTTGTTTGTTGCGAACTGAGCGCAGGTGTTCTGCAAAGCTGTCCCCAAGCCTCCGCTTGGTTTCGCCCGGCTCGTCCTCACCCTCAACAACTTTTCTTTCAATTCCTCCCACTTCCTACAGACAAAGGGGGTGGCCATGGGTACCCGCATGGGCCCAAGCTATGCCTGCCTCTTTGTAGGTTATGTGGAACAATCCCTCTTCTGTACCTACACTGGCCCTAAACCCCACCTCTTCCTCCGTTACATTGATGACTGCATCGGCGCCGCCTCGTGCTCCCACGAGGAGCTCGAACAGTTCATCCAATTCACCAACACCTTCCACCCCAACCTGAAGTTCACCTGGACCATCTCTAACACTTCTCTCTCCTTCCTGGACCTCTCTGTCTCCATCTCGGGCAACCACCTAGAGACAGATGTCCATTTCAAGCCCACTGACTCCCACAGCTACCTGGAATACACCTCCTCCCACCCACCCTCCTGCAAAAATGCCATCCCCTATTCCCAATTCCTTCGCCTCCGCCGCATCTGCTCCCAGGATGAGACATTCCAATCCCGCACATCTCAAATGTCCTCATTCTTCAAGGACCGCAACTTCCCCCCCACAGTGGTCGAGAAAGCCCTCGACCGTGTCTCCCGCATTTCCTGGAACACATCCCTCACGCCCCGTCCCCGCAACAATAACCAAAAAAGAATCCCCCTCGTCCTCACATACCACCCCACCAACCTCCGGATCCAACGCATCATCCTCCGACACTTCCGCCATCTGCAATCAGACCCCACCACCAAAGACATTTTTCCCTCCCCACCCTTATCTGCCTTCCGGAGGGACCACTCCCTCCGCGACTCCCTTGTCCGCGCCACACTCCCCTCCAGCCCCACCACACCCGGCACTTTTCCTTGTAACCGCAGGAAGTGCTACACCTGCCCCCACACCTCCTCCCTCACCCCAATCCCAGGCCCCAAGAAGACATTCCACATCAGGCAGAGGTTCACCTGCACATCTGCCAATGTGGTATACTGCATCCGCTGTACCCGTTGTGGCTTCCTCTACATCGGGGAAACCAAGCGGAGGCTTGGGGACCGCTTTGCAGAACACCTGCGCTCAGTTCGCAACAAACAACTGCACCTCCCAGTCGCGAACCATTTCAACTCCCCCTCCCATTCCTCAGATGACATGTCCATCCTGGGCCTCCTGCAATGCCACAGTGATGCCACCCGAAGGCTGCAGGAACAGCAAATCATATTCAGCCTGGGAACCCTGCAGCCCAATGGCATCAATGTGGATTTCACAAGCTTCAAAATCTCCCCTCCCCCAACCGCATCCCAAAACCAGCCCAGCTCATCTCCACCTCCCTAACCTGTTTTTCCTCTCACCCCAAGCCACACCCCCATCTCCTATCTACTAACATCATCCCGCCCCCTTGACCTGTCCGTCCTCCCTGGACTGACCTATCTCCTCCCTACCCCCCTACCTACACTCACCTTTACTGGCTCCATCCCCGCCTCTTCGACTTGTCTGCCTCCTCTCCACCTATCCTCTCCTCTATCCATCCTCTATCCGCCTCCCCCTCTCTCCCTATTTATTTCAGAACCCTCTTCCCCTCCCCCATTTCTGATGAAGGGTTTAGGCCCGAAACGTCAAGTTTTCCTGCTCCTATGATGCTGCTTGACCTGCTGTGTTCATCCAGCCCCATGCTTGTTATTACGCGGGAAGTGTGCTCTGTTACACCCACTGAAAAACTGTTCTGTGTTCCAAGATCTTTTCAAGTCAGATGGCTCAAAATTACATTGGGCTCATCTAACCAAAAAAACTTGGTTCCAAAGGTAATACCAGAGGTTACAACAGGGCACAGGCAAATAAAAAGCATGTGCAGCATACTGGCAGCAACAACAGAGTGTGCACCAGAGGCTTGCATAAAGGGAAGCACATATACAAGGTTAGCAGCAAGACTGACCAGGGTGAAGATTCACAGTAAAGGGTGAACATGCTTTCCGCATACTGAATATAACAATTCCATCCCAGAAGCAGTTCACTATGCAAGTTCCCCTCCAAGTCACACACAGCCTATCTTGGAACTACATCATCATTCCTTTCACTGTTGCTGGGCCAAAGTTATGGAACTCTGATCCTAACATCTGTGATTGTCCCTTTACCCCAAGGACTGCAGATCAAGTAGATAGCCCACCGCCACCTTCTTCAGGGCAGACAGGGATAGGCAGGACAAGCTGGCCCAGCCTGCCACACCCACAACCGTGCACAAAAAACAATGGACAAAGTCAAACAGTTTGAAGCTTTTGCCATTATATGGTTGAAGAAAATTGGTAAACACAAGCTCTCGACCAAAGTTGACAGCTAATGAAAACATCCAACCAGTCAATCAGAATTTAAGGATATGTAGAAGGATTGTTGGAAGTCATTTATACAATCTACAACAGCAAACTTGACTACATAGAATGGATTACTGCATATAATACAGTGGTACATTGATGACAAAGTGCAGTTACGGCACATGGAAATCACAAGTACTCTATCCGATAGACACAAATGGATCACCAATAGTCCAGCCATCATTGTGTCTGGAACGCAACACTGCGAACTTTCACAAAATCATCAATTAGATACAAATCACATGAGTTTAACCAGGCCTTACAACAGCATACTCGACTGATTTGATACCATAAGAAACTTCAAAGGTGATGCTGTTTTGCATCTCAGGGAAGGTGCAATTTCACTAATCCTCCTAGAAAGTGCAGGGCTGACATAAAAACGCTGAAGAGTGAGTTGGACCAAATGGAACATTAAGATAATATCCATTGTGTACATCACTACAGGCTGGTGCAACTAAATTACAGGAGCGCTAAAGAAAGATGACACAATCCAGGTACGTTTCAACAGAAGACATCTTCATCTTTAGAGAAAGTGATGCCCAGACAAAATTCCAACTTTGAAAAAATGAATCCCAAATTCACGAAAGCCAAGTTATTTTCTATGCTGGATGCCATGCATAGACATTGGTTGGTCCATTTTACAAAGAAACCTCAAGCAATCATTGTTTTTAAAAACACTGTTCGAGAGATATTACTTCCACAGATGAACCTTTAGACTGTCAGTCAACATTTCTTCCGGAAGCATATGAACGGAATAGCAAAAAGATTCCCACAGATGAATGTACTGGTGACGATATTGCGGTAATGGGTAAAACCAAAGAAGGGCGAACCAAAATCTTTACAAGTAATGATAGCCACTCACCATTAAGGACGTGACTTCAACAAACCGAGTGTCAGGTGAATGTAGGTCAGACCTACTGAGGGGATGGTATCTGTCCTTAACCAGGCAAAGTTGAAGACGTACATCACATATCTAATCAAAAAAACCTCCAAAAATGCCTCAAATTCTTTTTAACTTCCTAGGCCACGCACACCAAACCCTCTCTAAAACGTTTTGTGGTTAAGAAGGTTCCTAAGGAAAACACACCATATGTATGGCATCAGGACAATCAACACATGTTCAAATCAAACAAACATTGTCAGCAGAAACTTGCATCTTACAGTACTGCGACCCTTGAAAGATGACAATCCTGGAAGTTATGTATCTCAAAGAAGTTGGAGCATGCTTTGTCAAGATGGCAAGTCTACTGCATTCAGATCCAAAAGTCTATTGCAAGTAAAACCAAACTACTCCATTATAAAGCTCTAGCAATCAGTATCACAAGTTTCCGTACCAGTGTGGTAAGCAACTCACACTGAAAATGATTTGACGCAAACTACTGACAAGTACACCGCTAGAATGCAACTACCTCTAGTTGCCATGACTTCATCACTTGCTACAAACTTGGTACAAAGATCCTTATCTTTGATACAGTGAGCAGATTATTAACTCCAAATAAGAATGCAGAAATTTCACAAGATTTACAAATAGACATTGTTAATACCAAATTGGAAGGTGTACTTAAAGTCAACAAATTTTTGGAAGAAACAGATAATGATCCACGACTGAAGGCACTATGGGAAATTATCATAGAAGGATGGTGTGACATGATACAAGAAACACCAGTCACACACATAATTTTGGTTATAGAGAACTAGGCATTTCAAAAGTTATAATTAAATGCATCAAGCTCTTTGCTAGGAAATATCGTCAGAGCTACATCAGGAACATTCTGGCACAGGGAAATTCAGACTGTATTCCACAGTATACTGTGTATTGGCCAGGGATCAACAATGACTTCAAGAACACAATGAGGATGTGCAATGATTTTCTCAGAGTCACCACTGACCTTTTAAAATTTCCAATTGTTGGATAATAAGAGATCACTTCAAGTGTATCCACAGCAGACACGAGTGCAATATCAGTGTATTTGATACTCCCAGAAGCTTATATCATCCTGAAGGATCGTCAAGCCATTACAGGAGGTCCCCAATTTATGAACCCTCATGCTTACAAACACAATCTCGTATAGGGATGTAATTTTAAAGACTGACATACGAATATTATCTGTCCTTTTGAACAGCTCCTTTATATTGTACTCTATTGCATTCTGACTTAAAAATCAACTTGCAAACAGAATCAAGAACGGAATCCATTCTCGACCCAGGAACTGCCTGTAAACATTATAGAAATCTTAATATTGAAACTCGTAAACTGTTCAATTTTTTTTGTATATTATAAATAACATATACGTACTCCCATTTTTAGTGCATATAATTTTATCCTGGAAATACTGGATTAAGAATCTAATGGTGACGATGCAACCGTTGCCAACGGTAGGGAAAAACCAATCTGCCATCCTTGCCCTGTCTGGCCTGTGCGACTCCAGGACCACAGCAATGTTGTTGAGTCTCAACTGAAATCTGGGCATTTAGGGATGGGTAATAAATATTGCGACATCCATGTCCCATGAATGAATTTTTAAAAATTAACAGCTGACTATACTACTGAGACAAGTGTCAGGATGATAAAACATGGCCAACATCTATGCGGTATCTACCATGTTATTGCTTGGATTGGGTACATAAGATTCTCTGCAACTGCACAAAATAAGTTTGTAGTTCAGCAAAACTATTCAAGATTTCCAAGTACATTAAACTTACATTACTTAACAATCCAGTATAACACTGTTAATTCAGTGTTAAGAAACACAAAGGAATATGATTACCAGTCCTTGAGGGAGAAAATCCCGGCTTCACACTGAGGACACCCTCCAATATGTTGGTTGACACCACACAATGGCCTAATAGTATTAGAATTAGGCCGTTAATCCACATACTCAGGTTCAACTGAGAGACTCGGGTTTGAATCTGCATGGGCAGATCATGGAATATGAATTTGAGAAATAAAAAGATCTGGAATTGGTGGAAAAACCCATCTATTTTAATAATGTCCTTTAGGGAAGGAAACTGCTATCCTTGCCTGCTCCAGCCTACAAGATTCTTAACTGCCCTCCGGGAAAGTAGGAATGAGCAATAAATGCTAGCCTAGCCAGCAAAACCCACATCCCAAGGATGAATAAAAAGAGGTCATCTGCACTACCAACAGCTGAAGTCTTGAGCTCCAGAACTTTTTTCACTATTAGCCAAGTTGTAGCAGTACAGTTGTAGCACTGGCGTTCACCTATCTATGTAGTAAATTGCACGTGCACACTCAAACCACAAAAAGCAGGGCAAATCCAATCCAGCCAAATATCACTCATCAATAAAGAAATACATATTAAAATTGATAGTGCTGTCAAGCAACACTTACACAACAATGAGCTGCTGACCAATGTTTATCTTGAGTTCTGCCAGGACCACCTGACTTCAGAACTTATTACAGACTTGGATTAGGCAACAGCGATTACCTTTGATCAAAAATTGATTTGATATCAAAGGTGTCATCATGAGCCTTAGGAAAACAGAAGTCAATGGGAATTGGGGAAAACTCTGCACTGGTTGGAGCATCATCAGTCTATAGATATTGGAGGCCAATCATCTCAGTTCTGTAGTGATCCTGTTGGACTGAGATTGTGAGGCGCCTAACTTGCTTCTTGATGGCCCAAAATCTGTCCACCATATACAAGGCTCAAGTTAGGAATGTCAGAAAATAACCTCCATTTGCTTTCATAAGTGCATTTCCAAAAATTCACAAGCAGTTCAACACCACTCAAGACAAAACAGCCTATTTGGTTTGCGCCATATCTATAAACTTTGATTACCTCCCCTACTGCAAGTTCTTTTCCAAGCTACTCAGTAAGTTAACTTGGCAATGTAATCGTTGTTCCTTCAGTGTTGCTTAGTCAAAATCCTGGAACTCCCTATCTGACAGCATTGTGGGTCTACCTATGCCAAATGATATGTAGTAGTTCAAGAGGCAGCTCACCACTACCTTCTCAGGGGCAACAGAGGTGTCAATAAATGCTGCCGAACCAGTAAATGCATCATCCAAGAAATGGGGATTTTTTGAAAAATGCAAAAGTAAAGTCAGAAGTGTTGAACAGAGCCTTGCTGGGTGCTAGGAGTCTCACCTTGTGCTGGAAAGCCAGCAAGAAGCCTGCACAATCACTTTTAGGTAAGGACAACTGAATCATGGGCTCACCAGGCAATGATCAGAAGAGCGAGCTGTGGTGTGACTCTCAGCAAGCAGTACCTCGCCAGACCTCCACTCCCTTGATCGGACACGGATCACCTTTGATCAAACCACTCCTCCCAGAGGTGACAATCTGCCCACAGTCATCCAAAAGGAGGATGGCAAAGGGAACAACTGCACTTGGGTTAATCCCAGCAGTAGTGGGCTAAGGCCTTTCAGTGGTTCTTAACTGATCACTTAAAGGCCTCAACTGATAGCGAGGCAGGAGCTAGATCATGAACCTTTCTGTCCAGAGCGGAATTTGGAGAAGGCGGGAAGGTCACAGGTTTGGGATATGCCTAGTTAAGTGTAATTCCCATTTCCACGCTCAACACCATCGGGAGCAGAAAATACACCTATCGGTTTAATTTTATTATTTAAAAACAAACTAAACAAATCAGGATGCCAAGATTATAAGGGAAAACAAAATAGTGCCTTGAAGGCTATAAGCATTGAACATGCCTGCAGGCACAGCTTCAGCTCTCAAATCAAAAAGCAATTACAGAAGATAAAAATGCTTAACTTCTCAGTCATCAAAAAAATTATCTCCAGGAAAGCAATGCAGCAAATGCCAATACAGCTAGTAACATAGGAAATTGCATTGAATAATAGGGCTGATTTTATGCAGATACACTCAAGGCTTGCCACAGATTCTAAATTTTAAAAACAAAGTTCATCAATATTTAGTCACAAAAGTAGAATATATACAGCAAAAGAGTTTCTTCCACATTTCTATAAGAGTAATACTTTGTATTCATTCAAAGGATGTGGGTGTCACCAGCCAGGCCAGCATTTATTGCTCATTCTTAATTGCCCAGAGGGCAGTTCAGAGTCAACCACAATGCTGTGGGTCAGGAATCACATGAAGACCAGACCAAATAAAGATGGCGGTTTCCTTCCCTAAAAGGGCATTAGTGAACAAGATGGGTCTTTCTGACAACTGACAATGTTTCACGGTCATCATTAGTCTCTTGAATCTAGATTTTTGTTGAATTCGAATGCCACCATTTGTCAAACCCAAATGCCCAGAAAATTACCTGGGGTCTCTGGATTAATAGTCAAGCAATAACACCACCAGGCGATCACCTCCTCATAATTATAATCAACAAACTATCACTGTATCATATCAATGTATTTACGTAAACGGACATATATAAAAATTGTACATGGTGCAAAGCCAAACACGGTCCAACAAAATGCACAAGATAAACAGCAAAATACTGATGAGTTGATATGTGTACAATACGACTGGATAATGTATTGATCAGTTTAGACAGTAATCCCAGAGAAAGTTCATGCAAGGTTTCAGCAACAGATAAAGGTTCTTGTCATTATTCAACATGAGGACATAGGAAATCTTCTTTCACCCCAAAGTCTATAGCAAATGGTTTTTTTTTAATATAACGAATGTGACAAATAACAAAAGGAAGAAATCTTCCTTCAACCCACCCCAGTTTTAGGGTCACGCCACTTCAGAGGCTGGTGTCTTTTCAGACCCAAGGTTGCATCAAGATGGATACAGCAGACCAGCACAATGATAATTCACCTGTGGAAATTAGGATAATACTGTTTTTCTTTGAAAATACTGAAAAGAAAATGTTTTAGAAATTTGAAACAACTGTACAAAAGCAGAGGCCCAAAATACATCACTGAAGAATTGCAAATTTCAATACATGCAAGACCACCATAATTTGGTTTTATGACTTTAGAACCCATTATTATGTCATACAGCAAGAAAGATGTTAGCATTTAGTGTTAGTTAAGCGACAGCACAGGATGATAAAAGGTGAGGTTTGCCACACTAATAAATTTCCAAGAAGGTACCATCTCTTTTTGTCAAGTAAACTAAAACAAGTGCATGTATTGCACTGGAACTAGTTAAATTTTACTTTTGTGGGGCTTAAAAGACCAAAACCATCTAGTCTTGCACACCCTACGGAATTTAAGTGCTTAGCAAACCAACACTTCATGTAAATTTGTTTTTCTGCTAACATTACATAATTATTTGATTCATTTTCAGAAACTCAAGTGGTTGCATTAAATTTGCATAGATTTACTTGAATGTTTAAAAATGTTAGGACCCACATGTGAAATAGGAATATTTTGTAAAATGTCTTCCTTTTCATCCAAACATACATTAAGAATACACAAAAATGGTCTCCCTTCACAGAGGTAACCTTTAATGCTCAATTACAATAGGGCTGTTTTTCTACTTTAACTGTGCCCTTACATTTTATACAAGGGTTTTACAGCTTTTCTAAACTTCTCGGAACTCATACTCTTAAATGTCTCATTAAATTGTTTTGAATTTTAATAAGTAGATGGTCTTCTCCTACTCTCGAAATGATTGGACAATTTCAGTATTTCTCAATTAAATACAAAAAAAGTTCCACATTTTAAGTAAAAATTACAATAGTTGCAATTTCGGGGATCCTACTTTAGGAAAAGTATCAAAGCAGGTCAAAAAATGCAACGTAAATTCACTTGAACATTAGTAGAGATTGCAGGGTTTGTATCTGAGACTTCAGTGGAAATGGCGAACATTAAGGGAGAACCAGGGAGAGAGAATGAATTGTTAAGAAATGATGGATCAGAACTGGTCTACAAGTCATTAGACCAGGAAGCATAAATTTAATATAAATGCTTTAAGAAACTATTAGAATTTTTAAGGTTCTGTTAAAAGACAAAAGAACAGAAATTCTCAGAAGGTCAAACAGCAACTGTGGAAGAGAAACGGAGTTATCATTGCAAGTTTCTGGCCTTTTATCAGAATCCTCCACCTGTGCGGACCTGGAACAATAACTATTTTTCTCTCCACAGAGGTTGTTTGTTATACCTTCACACAGCCATGCTGACTCTGCTTGATCATCTTATACATTTCTAATGGTCTGTTACCACATCCTTTATAGTAGATTCTAACATTTTCTCAATAATGGGCATCAAGCTAAATGGTGTACAGTTTTGTCTCTGTCCTTCCTGAATAACAGAGCTACATTGGCAGTTTTCTAACCCTCTGGGACTTTTCCAGCGCCTAAGGATTCCTGGAAGTTTCCTACCAATGTATCCATACTGTCTGTAGTTACTTCCTTTAATATCTGAGGATGTGTCCAATCAGATTAAGGGTTCATCAGTCTTTCGAGTCAGAGTCACAGAGATATACAGCACAGAAATAGACCCTTCAGTCCAGCTCATCCACGCCAACCAGATATTCTAAATAAATCTAGTCCCATTTGCCAGCATTTGGCCCACATCCCTCTAAACCCTTCGTATTCATATGCCCATCCAGGTCCATTTTAAATTTTGTAATTGTACGAGCCTCCACCACTTCCTCTGGCAACTCATTCCATACACACACCACCCTCTGCGTGAAAAAGTTGCCTCTTAGGTCATTTTTAAATCATTCCATTCTCATTTTAAATCTATGCCCTCTAGTTTTGGACTCTCCCACCCCAGGGAAAACACCTTGTCTATTTACCCTATCCATGCCCCTCATGATTTTATAAACCTTTATGCTCCAGGGAAAATAGCCCCACTCTATTCAGCCTTTACCTATAGCTCAAACCCTACAACACTGGCAACGTCCTTGTAAATCTTTTCTGAACCCTTTCAAGTTTCAGAAGTTCCTTCCAATAGCAGGAAGACCAGAACTGAACACAGTATTCCAAAAGTGGCCTAATCAATGTCCTGTACAGCCACAACATGACCTCCCAACTCCTATACTCAATGCACTGACTAATAAAGGCAAGCATACTTCTTTATCCTATCTACCTGTGACTCTACTTTCAAGGAACTATGAACCTGCACTCCAAAGGTCTCTTTGTTCAGCAACACTCCCCAGAAACATATCATTAAGCATATAAGTCTTGCCCTAATTTGCCTTTCCAAAACACAGCACCTCACATTTATCTCCTCAGCCCATTGGCCCATCTGATCAAGATCCTGTTGTATTCTGCAGTAACGTTCGTCATTATCCACTACACCTCCAATTTTGGTGTTATCTGTAAACTTACTAGCCATACCTCCTACGTTCACATCCAAATCACTTGTATAAATGACGAAAAGCAGTGAGTAGACCCAGAACTGAACCTTGTGGCACACTACTAGTCACAGGCCTCCAGTCAGAAAAGCAACCCTCCACCACCAACCTCTGCCTTATACCTTTGAGCCAGTTCTGTATCCAAATAACTAGTTCTCCCTCTATTCTGTGTGATCTAACCTTGCTAATCAGTCTACCATGAGGAACTTTGTCGAACACCTCACTGAAGCCCATTGGTTTTCCTAGCACTTTTTCCTCAAGTGATAGTTATTGCATTTATTGTCTCTCCTCCTTTTGCCCCTTGAACATTTAGTAATTTTGGAATGCTATTAGTACTATGAAGACTGATGCAAAGTATTTCTGAAATGTTGGCCTAGATCACCTAACATCAAAATTAACACTACTTCAGTACAACATAAAGCTACACTTTGAAAACCTTTATTACTAATATAAAGGCACACACGACTTCTTTCCTATCATTTTAATCAGACACTTTCAGAACAGATCTCTGCACGTACACGGAGATCACGAACATAGGTCCTGAAGAAGGGTTCCGACCTGAAACGTTGACTTTAATGCTCCTCGGATGCTGTCTCACCTGCTGTGCTTTTCCAGCTCCACATTTTTCGACCCTATTGCTATCACAGTTGTCTACTTTACAGTAAGTAGAGCATTAAAATTAACTTCAAGTTCCAGGTGAGTTGTACTCAAGGTTCATCCAAAAACTGTATAATCCACTGGGTAATTGCTCTGGTTGTTTCGGAGATCTTCCAGCCCCCCCGAGTGTTCTAATCTTTAAAAATAGTTTACTCTCCAGTAATTATATCACAGCCATCTCATCCAAGTCCGACAAATTAAACCGCACTTGAAACTTGTGTAAACATCGATGCCTTCATGGTACCTCACGGTATAGAAACAAATCAAATACGGTGCCCTCACGTGAATAACTAAACTCATGAAATAAATAAAACCAGCATCATTCAACAAATCTTAATGATCAATAATATAGGTCTATTAAAGAACTACACATTGGCCGCCCAATGGTGTTAGCGAAGCGGAGCAATTTTGATGGTCACATTACAATGTGTTAATGACAGAAACTAATAAAATAGTTTTAATATTTAAATAAATACTCACCACCGCCGGTTACAAGTAGAAACTCTCGAGCAGCAACATTACCACGCTAACCGGCTGACGCCGCGCAGCAGGAAGAAATCTGCGTCATCACGTACGGCGGTCCCGGATGTTACGTCACGGCGCTGGACTCCGTGCGTGGTGACGCTCGCGCGCGGCTGTCGTCGTGTGCCGAGGTCAGGCGGTGGTTGACCCGAGCAGAGCTTCATCGTCCGGTTCAGGTATCGAAGGCTGACCGATTCTCGCCTGCTCGAGAAATATCCAAGCGAGCATTTGTTTAAAATCTCTGGCAGCAACCCGAGGGTTGGGTTGAACGTATTAGTGTGATGGCGTCCTTGGAGCGGGTGAAGGTGTTGGTGTTGGGGGATTCAGGTAAAGGTTCAGACTCAGTTCACCGTCTAACAGTGACTTGGAGCTAGCCTCAACGTGGTTGCAAATTGCCCACGCCACATCCTCGAAGAAAACAATAAATATATTTAATGAAAGCAAGAAGTACTGAAGAAACTCGGATCTGGCGCATGTGTGGAGAGAGAAACAGAGTTAACATCTCGAGTTCAGTGAGACTTGAAATGTTTTCCTTATTCCTCAATCAAAGATTCCTCACCCCTTGTTGACAGGCACTGACTTGTGTCCAATCTGTCTCCCTCAGTTTTACTCTCACTCCTTGCCCCTCTCTGTCAGAACAATGACAGATTTCCCTAGTCCTAAGGTCCTATTCCTACCACCCAGCACTTCTGCATGAAAAGCATCATCCTCTGCTATATCCGCCACCTCTGGCAAGATGCCACAACCAAAGACACTTTTGCTTTCCCTCTCTTGTCAGCATTCTGCCAGTGTTCATTCTGAACACTTCTCAATGCCCTCCCTCCTTGTAATGGCATCATCCCATGCAATTACAGAAGATGTAACACTAACCCCTTTACCTTTTCCCTCCTTACTATCAAAGTCCCCAAACGCACCTTCGCAGTGGAGTCGTGATTTATTTGTACTTGCTACAATCCTGTTTATTGTAATGACTTTTCACATTGTTGTCCCCTTTACATTGGTGAGATCAAATATTGACAAGGTAACTACTTTGTAGAACACCACCACCTTTCAAAAAGAATGGCCCTACCATTCTGGTTGCTTGTTTAGCAATGCAGCACTGTCCTCTCATGCTGACATCTCTGTCCTAGGTTTGTTGCAGTCTTCCAGTGAGGCCTAATGCAAATTAAAGGAACAGCACTTTGTTTTCCACTTGGGAACTTTAGAGTCTTCAGGACTCTATATTGAATTCAGCAATTTCAGACTTTGAACTTTGCCTTCCGTTTTGATTTAGCCACCTTCAAGTCTGGTTTGCATGGATTTGCTCTAAGTAGACCTTACCTTGTTCCTGTTAACACTGACCATTAATACATACTCAACTATAAATTTTACCATTAGCACTCCTTTTGCTTTATGCTGTGGGCCATCTTTACCATCTGTTCCACTTGCTCCTCCTTCCTCCTTTATCTGCAACATACCACCCAACACTTTTCCAGTTCCCTTCAATTCTGAAGCATCACATTGTTAACAATGTTAACTCTGTTTCTCACTTCACAGATGCTGCTAGACCTGCTTAGATTTTCCAGTATTTTCTGTTTTTATTTCTAATGTCTGTAGCACTCTTAGTAAATATGTGGTGTTTCCAATAATTAAGAATCACTCTGTCATCAATATATAGAAACTATTTGCTAAACCCTTGGTATTATTGCGGGAATGTTAATATTGAGAATGATATCTCATTTACTAGTATTTCAAATATATGTTAGGAACCATGCTGTCTCAATTTGTTTTGGAAGTAGAATTAACTCTTCAATAGATACAATTTCATTTTTAAATGAATTTCTGATCTTCATGAGCTATAAAGATTGACAATATTCTTTTCTGTGTTTGTGATCTTCTACATTAGGTTCACCTCTAATGATGCTAGCTCTATAAACTGACCTGTTTTATGCAATTCTGTCTCCTACAGAAATGTTCAAGTCTTACAAATATGCAAATTAGGAGCAGGAGTAGGCCATTCATTCACTCAGATCTTCTCTGTGATTTGCTATGGTTACATACTTGTACTGCACAGTCAGTTAAGAATTGTTGATAGAATGTTCCAAATTGGTTAAATGTGGGATATGCAATGGAAGCCGATTTTTGCTTGGTTAATTTAATCTAGAACCGAAGAGAAAAGAATTGCGTTTATGTATGTCCTGACATCTCAAAACATTTACAACCAGTGGTGTTTTGAACTGTAATCACTGCTGTAATGTAAGAGAAGCTGTATCTAATTTGTTTACAACTACATAATCTGTTACCTAAGAATTCTTGAACATCACGGAAATGGGATGGAAGTTGAATAATTCTGTTTACACCTGTCGGTATTATGTTAACAGCAGTGCTAGGTAATGCACGTTCCACCCCAACTTCCATTTTCAGTTTTAACTTTGTTAATTTTCCAGGAGTTGGGAAATCATCTCTTGTCCACTTGTTGTGCCACAACCAGGTGTTGGGAAATCCATCGTGGACAGTTGGATGCTCAGTTGATGTGAGGGTATGTGTGAGAGAGGACAGAATTTGTTCATAAATGTGAAAGTTGCTTTTTGTTTCAAGCAAATGATTGGTTCACAGGCTTACCTTAAGAAAGAAAACTGTCTTGATTCATGGGTCCTGGATGTAACTGTGCATTCTTACTGACTGCATTTAACGGGAATGTTCTTGGTTTGGGCTAGTTTGTCAACACGGAGAAAAAGTGTGGATAAGTATTGGAAATATTCCCTAACACTACCAGTACTCAATTTGCGTACAGAAATTAGTTTGTTTAGAGGGCACTAAATGTAAGTGAAAGGTGGTTTTTTTGCCATCAAGGCCCAAGAACTCTGTTTCTGAATTATTTTTCTGACTCAAGTAAAACTGCTTGCATTAAATTTCCTAGAAGACAGTGGATGAAAAGCTAGACTTAAGATACAAAACTATTTTAGAAAGATAAAGAAGTACATTTTTAAAAATGGTTTAAACAGTGACATGGCATGTGTGCAATGTATGCATACCTGAATACTGCATAGCATAAATACCTTTATACTAATCAAACAGTTAGTAGTTGAGTAGCAGTTTGTAGAACTTGACAAGCATCTTAAAACATCACACTGGCTGATAAGGGTGGACAATGTCTAAGGGTAAAATTTATGTAATTCAGCCTTCAGCAAGGGATGACTTGGAGAAAGACTACAAGAACAAAGATAGAGAATTGTTACAAGTTCAGTTTTAAGATTGTAATATGTTGGGGTTGCCTTTAAGTTAGGGTAAATTGGAGGAATGGAAGAGGACATGTGATTTTACCAGGAAGACAATACGATGATGTGAGCTTCATAAGACTTAAGAGCAGAAATTAGGCCATTTAACCAATCGGGTGTACTCCACCATTCAATCATGGCTGACAAGTTTCTCAACCCCATTCTTCTGCTTTCTCCCCGTGACCTTTGACCCCCTTGACAGTCAAGAACATACCTATCTCTGTCTTTAATATACTCAAATACCTGGCCTCCACAGTCTTCTGTGGCAATGAATTCCATAGATTCACGCTGTCTGGCTGAAGTTTCCCCTCAACTCTGTCCTAAAGGGGTCTACCCTTTACTCCAAAACTGTACCGTTGGGTCCTTGTCTCTCCTGTTAATGGAAACCTCTTCCCAACAACCACTGTTCAGTAATCTGTAAATTTCAATTAGATCTCCTCTCATTCTTCTAAATTCCATCGAGTATAGACCCAGAGTCCTCAAACATTCCTCTTATTTTAAGCCTTTCATTCCTGGGATCATTCTAGTGAACCTCCTCTAGACTCACTCCAGGGCTAGTACATGTTTCCTGAGGTGTGGTATGCAAAATTGCTCTCACTACTCTAACTATGGTCTGACCGGAGCCTTATAAAGCCTCAGAAGAACATTCCTGCTTTTATATTTCTACTCTGCTTGAAATACATGCCAACATTGTATTTGTCTTCATAATTACCGACTCAACCTGCAAGTGTACCTGAAGAGTATCCTGGACTAGGACTCCCAAGTCTCTTTGCACATCGGATTTCTGAATTTTCTCCCCATTTAGAAAATAGTCAATGCCTCTATTCTTCCAACCAAAGTGCATAACTGCACAATTTCCCGTGTTGTATTCCATCTGCTGTTTCCTTGCTCACTCTCCTAACCTGTCTAAATCCTTCTGCAGCTTCCCTCCCTCATCAATATTACCTGTCCCTACACCTATCTTTGTATTATCTGCAAACATAGCCGGAATGCCCTCAGTTCCTCCATCTTGATCATTAATGTATAAAGTGAAAAGTTGTGGTCCCAACACTGGCCCTTGCGGGACACCACTGGTCACCGGTTGCCATCCCGAGAAGGTCCCTTTTGTCTCCACTCTCTGCTTTCTGCCAGGTAACCAATCTTTTATTCATGCTCGCACCTTGCCTCTAAAACCATGGGCCCTTATCTTTCTTAGCAGCCTCCTGTATGGCACCTTGTCAGGGGCCTTCCGGAAGTCCAAGTAGATAACAACATCCGTTGGTTCTCCTTGGTCTAACCTGCTTGTTGCCTCTTCTAAGAATTCTAACAGATTTGTCAGGCATGACCTCCCCTTGATGAAACCATGCTGACTTTGCCTTATTGTATTATGCACTTCCAAGTATTCAGAAATCTCATCCTTTGCAATGGACTCAATAATTTTGTCGATGACCAAGGTTCCGTCTTTTGCCCACTTCCTTTTTAAACATTGGCAATTTTTTCAGTCGTCTGGGACCCTCGCTGACTCTACTGATTCCTGGAAGATTACCACTAACACCTCCACTATCTCTTCAGCTATCTCCTTCAGAACTGTGGGGTGTAGTCTGTCTGGTTCAGGTGAGTCATCCAGCTTGAGACTTTTCATTTGTCTAGCACCTTCTGCTTGATGATGGCCACTATACTCACCTCTGCCTCCCGAGTCTTGTTGAATTTTTGGGATATTACTCGTGTTTTCCACCATGAAGACTGACAAAGTACTTGTTCAGTTCCTCCGCCGTTTCTCTGTTCCCCAAACAACTTCTCCAGTGTCATTTTCCAGCAGACCAATGTCCACTTTTGCCTCTATTTTGCCCTTTATATATCTAAAGAAACGCTTGCAATCCTTTGTATTATTGGCTAGCTTACCCTCCTATTTAATCTCTCACCTTATTTCTTTGTTCGTTGTCCTCTGTTGGTCTTTGTAGGCTTCCCAATTCTCTGGCTTCCCACTGGACTTTGCCACATTAAATGCTTTCTCTTTTGCTTTTATGTTATCCCTGACTTTCCTAGTCAGCCATGGTTGCCTCATCCTCCCTTTAGTATGGTTCTTTTTCCTAGAAATGAATTTTTGCTGTGTCTTCTGAATTACTCCCAGAAACTCCTACCATTGCTGTTCCAGTGTCTTTCCTGCTAGGCTCCTCTCCCAGTCAATTCTGCCAAGCTCCTACCTCATGTCTCTGTACTTGCCTTTATTCAGCTGTGATACCATTACATCTGATTCCATCTTCTCGCTATTGAACTGCAGAATAAATTCTATCACTTTGCAATCATTGCCTCCTAAGGGTTCCTCACCTTTAGCTCTTCAACTGTTTTGCTGATGGCAGATAGACTTTTGGTTTCCAAGATACAGGGACAGGGGGGATTGTTTAGAACGTCAGGTGTTATAAATGATTATACTTTAAACTATTTCAATTCCAACATCAACCAGAGTTGAGGTCTAGAAGATAGTTATTTAGCATTTCTACTTAAATGGACTTTGAGAGGGGAAGAGTCCTTTGGAAACCATTGTATGATGCGTTGGCAGATTCTCCTAAATGTCACTGAACTTCTTGAAGGTCAGTCCACAAAGATCCAAGAAGGAGAAAAGAGAGGTAGCCAGTTGTTATTGTTCACCACACACAACATGGAAGAAGCTCCTGCTCAAATTGAGAAGACCAAGGTCGTGACAAAGAACAAAAGAAGAACAAAGAAAATTACAGCACAGGAACAGGCCATTCGGCCCTCCAAGCCTGCGCCGATTTAGATCCTCTACTTAAACCTGTCGCCTATTTGCCAAGGATCTGTATCCTTCTGCTCCCTGCACATTCATGCATCTGTCTAGATACATCTTAAATGATGCTATCATGCCCGTCTCTACTACCTCTGCTGGCAACACATTCCAGGCGCCCACCACCCTCTGCGTAAAGAACTTTCCACACATATCTCCCTTAAACTTTTCCCCTCTCACCTTGAAATCGTGACCCCTAGTAACTGAGTCCCTGACTCTGGGGAAAAAGCTTCTTGCTATCCACCCTGTCTATACCTCTCATGATTTTGTAGACCTCAATCAGGTCCCCCCTCAACCTCCGTCTTTCTAATGTAAATAATCCTAATCTACTCCACCTCTCTTCATAGCTAGCGCCCTCCATACCAGGCAACATCCTGGTGAACGTCCTCTGCACCGTCCAAAGCATCCACATCCTTTTGGTAATGTGGCGACCAGAACTGTACGCCGTATTCCAAATTTGGTCGAACCAAAGTGCTATACAACTGTGACATGACCTGCCAACTCTTGTACTCAATACCCTATCCGATGAATGAAACCATGCCGTATGCCTTCTTGACCACTCTATTGACCTGCGTTGCCACCTTCAGGGTACAATGGACCTGAACACCCAGATCTCTGTGTATCAATTTTCCCCAGGGCTTTTCCATTTACCGTATAGTTCGTTCTTGAATTGGATCTTCCAAACTGCATCACCTCGCATTTGCCTGGATTGAACTCCATCTGCCATTTCTCCGCCCACCTCTCCGATCTATCTATATTCTGCTGCATTCTCCAACAGTCCCCTTTACTATCTGCTACTCCACCAATCTTAGTGTCTTCTGCAAACTTGCTAATCAGAAATTCTATACCTCCCTCCAGATCATTTATGTATGTCACAAACAACAGTGGCCCCAACACGGATCCCTGTGGAACACCACTGGTCACAGTTCTCCATTTTGAGAAACTCCCTTCCACTATAACTCTCTCTTTCCTGTTGCCAGCCAGTTCTCTATCCATCTAGCTAGTACACCCTGGATCCCATGTGACTTCACTTTCTCCATCAACCTACCATGGGGAACCTTATCAAACGCCTTACTGAAGTCCATGTATATGACATCTACAGCCCTTTCCTCATCTATCAACTTTGTCACTTCCTCAAAGAATTCTATCAAGTTGGTAAGACATGACCTTCCCTGCACAAAACCATGCTGTCTATCACTAATAAGCCCATTTTTTTCCAAATGTAAATAGCTCTTATCCCTCAGTATCTTCTCCAGCAGCTTCCCCACCACAAACGTCAGGCTCACCGGTCTATAATTTCCTGGATTATCCTTGCTACCCTCCTTAAACAAGGGAACAACATTAGCAATTCTCCAGTCCTCTGGGACCTCGCCCGTGCTCAAGGATGCTGCAAAGATATCTGTTAAGGCCCCAGCTATTTCCTCTCTTACTTCCCTCAGTAACCTGGGATAGATCCCATCCGGACCTGGGGACTTGTCCATCCTAATGCCTTTTAGAATACCCAACACTTCCCTCTTCCTTATGCTGACTTGACCTAGAGTAATCAAACATCTATCCCTAACCTCAACATCCGTTATGTCCCTCTCCTCAGTGAATACTGACGCAAAGTACTCATCAAGAATCTCACTGATTTTCTCTCACTCCTCACATAACTTCCCTCCTTTGTCCTTGTGACAGTTTAAACAAAGCTGTAAGATTTGCTTAACTTTGACTAAAGAGAGGGATCTATAGGGAAACCCATACTTTCAAAGTCAGTTTAGGGATTAGAAGTGAAGACAGGCTTTTTGTAATAATGATAATGCCAAATTGTGATACATTAACAAAAGCTTTTTGAAAGCCCATTTATACAACATCAACTTCACTTGCCTTATTCACCCTCTTTATTACCTTGTCAAAGACGTTAATTTAGTTATTAAAACATGTCTTGTCCTTAATAAAATTATGGTGGATCTCCTTCATTATTCCACGCTAGTTCAGGTGGAATTAATGTACTCCTGGATATTCTTAAAGCTTCCCTTCCTCCAATTCTTAAACAGGCCCGTGATTGCTAAGTTTGTTCTTCTCCCTTATTTTGACTAAGTGTATGTAACATTTGTAATCCTCCAATCCTTTGGCACCAGCTCCGTATTTAAGGATAAATGTTTGTCAACATTTTCTAAATCTGCCAAGACCTTGTATAATGATTTTACTATCATGAATTAAGAATTGTTTCCTAAAGAATAGTCACAGGCTACTAAATGGTACTGTACCTGGATTATACTGTGTTTTCATGAAATGTTCATTGAAAAGTATTTTATGATCATGATGCTGGTTTTATTAGCTGATTTTATTGAATTCTTTTCGTAGATATAGAAATCAGTGACTTTTTTGGAATTTCTATACATTTTATTCTTTTTCTTTAACTCAGGTTCATGATTATAAAGAAGGCACGCCAGCTGAGAAAACCTATTACATAGAACTTTGGGATGTTGGTGGATCTGTGGGCAATGCCAGCAGTATTAAAAGCACTCGAGCTGTATTTTACAACTCTGTGAATGGTATGGAAGCAACTTTTGCTTTTCAATATTTTTGTCTGTAATTATGCATAAACTGAATTTTTTTTTACTCTTCATTATTTTGCATAAACTGTTCAAATCTTAAAATTAAAGAATATTAAGCAAAGAAACAATGTAATTCATCAAATCTGTGATGTTTTCTTCAACTGGGAACTTTTAAAATAATGTATGGATTCTACTTTACCAATTGTATTTTGGACCAAAAATTCCTATCAATACCAGACAGAAAATCCACTTTCTTACATTTCAATCCTATTTTACAAATTCCCTTTAGTGATGCGATTATTTTATTGTTTTTAAGTTGGCTATAAATGGTCCTTTACTATATATTTTAGAGTTAAATCGGTCTTAGATATTGGTTCAAGTCAGGATTGCTTTCTTTTGTCTTGAAATATGTTATGGACCATTTCAGTTATATCAATGTTTTGAAATGTCACCTTCAAACTCAAACCTTGTCCTTTGTTATGTATAAAAAAAAATTACCTGTGATATTTTTCATTGAAAGAGATTTAAAGTGAATGAATCAAAACTATTTCCTGCAGGTTTTCTGGTTAAGCCAACTGATGTAAGATTTTCCTTAAAGAAAGAAAATTACCATGTCCTTAGGTTTCCAAAACGTTTTTCATCTGTGTAACTTTTGATTTGCTGTCGCTGTAATTAACCTCTACTTGCCCTGCAGACAGGTTAGCAATTAAATAATGTGATGTCAAGCGTACCAGCTTGTATTTTATACAATGCATATTGCATTACCGGATGGGCTCTTCATGAAACAGTACATCTTCCAACAGTCTCCATTCCACAGGAGTTCTAGTCAGAGTATTACTGTTCTCTCCAAATCTATTCACATTTGAATTTTGATTTTTTTTTTTTTCAAATTCAGTTTCATTCCATTCCCATTACTCAGTTGATGTTCTTTGACAAAAAAATTTAGTTTGTTTGGAATGTGTAAACATTCCCTAATAGAGCACAAATTGTTGCACTATACTCACGATGAGTATACACAATTCTGTATAAAATGCATGTATAAAATTCTGTATGAAGTTTGTAATTAAATTTTTGGAAAAGTCTTGGAAAATCTTTATACTGCAGATATACAACTGGAATTAGGTGTTTTTGACACGACTTTAAAAATGCTGACAACTTAGCGCAATTAGTGGCATTCTCATTTCTCAGGCAGCAAGTTGAGTGTTTGAGCCTCACTGTAGTATCAGGAAACACAACCTTGACTGACAATCACTAAGTAGTTTATTCTCAGAGATACAGAATTTTGAATTAATATTAATAACAAAGAACAATACACAAGAACAGGCCCTTCAGCTCTCCAAGCCTGCGCTGACACATTTTGCCTTTCCATACTAAAACTGTCTTCACTGACGGGATCTGTATCCATCTATTCCTTTCCTATTCATGTATTCGCCCAGGTGCTGCTTAAATGCTGTTGTTGTGTTTGCTTCCATCACCACCTCTGGCAGCATGTTCCAGGCACTCTTCAATAACCTATTTAATCAGCAATGTCAATGCAAAAATGTTTAATACCAGGTCAAACTGGCAACAGCTTACAATTCTACATCAGGTGACGATTTTAAAAGTTTTTTGTTTTGTGGTATTTTAGCACTCTGCTGGGCCAGAATTTGTTACTCAACCCAATTTACATTGAGAGGGTAGTGATAAGGTACCTTCTTGAAATGTTGCTTTTTATCTGGTGTACCTGTAATACTGTGCTGTTAGGGATGGAATTCCAGGTTTTTGGCCCAGCAACCTTGAAGGAACTATGATACATTACCGACCCAGGATGATGTTTGGCTTGAAGCACTTACCAGTTATGGTGTACCCATGCATGTGCAAGTAAAGATCACAGGTTTGTAAATTCTATCTTAAGAAAACTTGGCAATTTGGTGCAGTTGGTCCTTTATAAGGTACGTACTGCTGCCAACAATTGTTTGAGGTAGGAGATAAGGTGCAAAACAACAGGCTGTTTTGTCCTCTGTGCTGTTGAGTGTCTTGAGTATTGTTGGATCCACATACATCCAGGCTAGTGAAGGGTATACCATCTGAATCCTAATCTCTTCCTCGTAAAAAAGCAAAAGAACTGCAGATGCTGTAAATCAGGAACAAGAACAGAAGTTGCTGGAGGGTCCAGTGACCCTTCCTCTGTTCTGATTTTTATATTTCCTTTTGTAGTTGGTAGACAGGCTTTGAGAATTAGCTTTTTGGTGTTTACTTTTCTACTGGAATATTGGTGAGATCTACATCGGTTCCTACAATAAAGTCCCATCCCTCAGCATATTTAGTTGAACAGTAGCATTGTAATTGGGTGACTGGACCAGTCAAAGGTTTTGTCTTTCTAATTATGGTTTTGATGTTTTATCTTTTTTGGCTTTTATAGGTGTAATATTAGTGCATGACTGTACAAACAAAAAGTCATCCCAGAATCTCTACAGGTGGTCATTAGAAGCTTTAAATAAGGATTCATCTCCTACTGGAGTCATAGTGACAAACGGGTACGTTATTACTTCTATTATAATCTGAGTTCTGCAAGAAATAGCAGTAGATCTACTGAAATAAACCTTTTGATGACTTAAGAGTTTTATGTGTGCTGTTGAATCAAACCACAACTTGATTAAAAGTAAACAGGCAATACTCAATTAGGTTGATTTTGTGTAGTTTTGCACGTGGTTAATCTCGATTAAATTGGTGGTTTTCGGGTAAGCTTGGTTTGATGGGGAAGTGGAATCCATCTGAATGGGTTGATTGGGTTTTTTGGGGTATGAAATTGGGGAAAGAGGGAAGCATGAGTAGGAGAAGGAAAGATGGAGTGGAGAGAGGACAGTGCAGGCAGTAAAGGGAGAATTGCCTTCCTTAATTGGGAAATCCTGTCAAAAGGATGAGGAAAGCCAATGATCAGATAATTCAGACAACTGAGCAAAAGATAACAAAAGTGAATTCTGGTCAGTGGGGTTATGGAGGTTGAAGCATTGAAGCCATTTATTGTTGAGAATACTAATAAGTCGGGGGGAGAGACAAGTTTGGATGGCGACTAACCATAACCAAGGGGAAACTACAGCCAGTGCAGAGTGTTGGATGAAGGGATTTGTCATCAGAGGTTGAATTAAAATAAGAAATACAGTCAATGGATAGAGAAAATGCACCCAGTGATATATGAAAGCAAAGTTCACCTACTGTGGGATGTGGGGAAAAACTGAATGCAATCCTTTCACACTTACTACTCAGCATCAAATTTAGTCTTTCATTTTTGTAATTCCAAGTTTACGTGAGCCATATAGAAGCCAAAATTCAACCATTTTGTTTTCAAAGGGACTATGATCGTGAACAGTTTGCTGATAATCAGATTCCGTTATTGGTCATTGGTACTAAGTTGGACCAAATTCATGAAACTAAAAGGAATGAGGTTTTGACAAGGACTGCGTTCTTGGCAGAGGATTTCAATGCTGAAGAAATTAATCTGGTGTGTCCTTTTTTATACTTTTGATTCAAATTCTTATAGGAGTGAAGATAGAAAAGTATTCCATTATATCAAGTTTACATTCAATGATTCTAAGTTTAACAAAATCATGTAATTATTATATAGTAATGGGTGGACTGGACTAAATTGGATTTCTGACATTGTGTCCAAGAAGGCTGTGATGGTTTGGTTTGGTTTGGTCTTCAGCTAAGAAATTGAAATGATAATGCTCTGATATAGTGTGAAGATTAGAGTTGATTTTGATTTCTTAACAATGGCGTTCATTAAATTAAAACATTTCAAATTTAAAATCTAACCATCACCAATAAGGTGAAAATGCATTCCAATGCAGTATCATGTTTGTTTCATTTTTATTCTCTCAGGCAAGACCATCCACGTCCACATTCATATTTCCTAGCAGTGTGATCACTGCATTGTGTTTTGTATCAGACACCCTGCTTGATTTTGTTTTACTCTTCCTCTGACTGAGGTCAACTTTACAGCCTTCACTGTTGTCGCAGTTAAAATCAGCTAATCGTGAACCCATGTTGTGACTCAGAACCACATGCTGGGTTGCATCAGGACATCTTGGCTGTCAGCAATTTCATATGGAAATATGTTTATACATATGTTGAATTAATATACTGTGATCGAAATACAATTTTTTTTAAAATAAATCCCAAATAATAAAGAACAAGAGCTATTTTCTGTGCTCCCAAAGAAATTCAGTGTTATTAAAGTGGGAAGTGAGCATGTAGTATAAACTCATTTGCATCAAGTTGGATAATTGCCGGCAGCATCACCAGAGATGAAGAGACAGAATTAATGTTTCGGATCTGTTGCCTTGCATGAGAAGCTTAATTAAGGGTCACTGACTTGAAACATTGTGGTATTTCTCCCCATAGATGCTGCCAGGCCTGTCACTTTTTTTTTCTTCCAGTATTTGTTTTATTTCAAATTTCAAGCTTCCAAAGTGTTTTGGTTTTCCTTAAATAATTACTATTGGACTGCTGTTTTATTGATGCATTTTCTACTATTTGTTTTAGGATTGTACCAATCCACGATATTTGGCTGCAGGTTCTTCCAATGCTGTGAAACTGAGCCGTTTTTTTGATAAAGTAGGTTTTTTAAACTCTTGCTGTAACTAATCTTAATCCTGTATAACACATGAATGATCAATGAATTGAAATTCTTATTGAGCAGTTATTATTTGCTGGAAATTCCAGTAAAATTATTCACACCCTTTTAGGAAGTCTCAGCCTTAAGAATCAGTTTTTTTTTCCACAAGTGATGTGGGTGCTGCTGGCTGGGCATTTCTTGTCCATCCCTAGTTGCTCTTGAAAAGGTGGTGACAAAGCTGCCTTGAACTGCTGCAGACCTTTTGTTGTAGGTAGACCCACAGTGCTATTCGGGTGGGGGTACCAGGACTTCGACCCAGTGATATAATGATATGTTTCCAAGTCAGGATGGTGAGTGCTTGGAGGGGAACTTGCAGTGGTGTGTTTCCATGTATCTTCTGCTGTTGCGCTCCTAGGTGGTAGCGGTTTTCTAAATGAAAGTGTTGTCAGAGGCCCTTCGGTGAATTTCTGCGGTGCATCCTGTAGATAGCACATACTACTACTAAGTGTCAGTGATCGAAGGATTGAATGATGTGAATGTGGTACCACCAAGCAGGCTATTTTGACCTGGATGGTGCCAAGTTCTTGAGTATTGTTGAAGCTGCATACATCCAGGCAAGTGCAGAGTATTCTATCACACTCCTGACTTGTGCTTCGTAAATAGTGGACAAGCTTTTAGGGACTTATGAGGTGAGTTGCTTGCTGTAAGATTGAAACAACATTTTGGGAACTTCCCACAGTGTAAGCAATAATGCATAAGGTTCAAAGAGCCACTGACCACAGTCAAAATCTGCTGTCACTGCAAGACGTAGCTTGCCAGGTGAACCTCAAGTTGAACAAGAAAAAATTGCAAATAAAGTCTAGTACATAGCCCATGTACTGACAGCAAAAGGCCTCACCCAAATTCCAAAACAGCTGTAGCTGCAACCAACAGATGTAAAAGCAGTGCAACATTTTGACATCTTCAACTATTTAGCAATATTCTTCCCTAATTTGTCATCTGAGTGTGAACCGTTATGCCAACTCACTGCCAATAGTATTGGGACATAGAACAAGTTTTACTCACTGACATCAAGCAAATAATGATGACAGTACCAGTCTTAAAATGCTATAATCTAAATGAAGAAGTCATTCTGCAATGTTATGCCATTGAGACAGGAGTTGATTGCTCCAATGCAGCAACAGCTGGTTGCGTTTGCTTAGAGGGTGTAAACACAAACAGAATGATACTCTCTTGATCTGAGCATAGCGTCATTGTCTTTTGCTTGTGAACATTTTCATGAATACCTGCTTGGAAGAGACAAAATAACAGTTAAGCCCAACCACAAACTATTTTAAAGCATTTTTCTCAAGTTGCTACTGCCTACAAAGTATTTGCGAAGAATGTTAGTCCTATTTCAGAAATATCATCTCGATGTTATGTATAAGCAAAGGAAACAGTTGTACATTGCTGTGTTGATAAGTTATGTTATCAAGAGCAGCACTCCATATGTAGAAAGTAGAGGATGCAACCACACACTCTGAACTCTCATTTCTCCAAGTACTGCAAGATATAATGATGAAATGGTGACTCTAAATATCTAGGGCACTCTTGTGGTCATAGGAACATATTGGGCATAAAGAGATGATTTGTTAACCCAAAATAGTGTACAATGGAATTGTAATGAGTTGAGAGAAGAGATTCTTAAATGCATCTATGCAACCCACCAAGGAATTGAGTCAAGATTGAGGAAGGCAAGAAATGTACTCCAGAAGTAAAACATAAGCAATTAAATCAGGCACCATATCAGCCAGTACTATGTTTGCACTTTGTACCAAGCAAAACACAATATCGAGCAGTTGATGTCGTGGGGCATCTCAGACAAATGATAGATGAAGCTGGAAGTTGATCTGTTTACTTTTGCAGAGCCTGATTATCTATGCTTTTATACAGCTATTCTGACAACTGGGAGGTGAACCACTTGATTTTAACAACTCTTGGTAAGATTGTGGAATACCTGAAAGCATTTTTAGCCATTACAGCATTCCTAACATTATGATGAGCAACAGTAGGCTTCAATTCACAAATGAATTCAGCCACTTCATAATGGGTTGGGAAATTCAACACTACATGTCATCTCCACACTATCCCAAGTCAAATGGAAAGGTAGCAATGAAACCATCAAATGAATCAAGGAAGTTGAGCAAATCCCGTACATACATATACAAAACAACCCATATGGTATAGAGATAACAAGGTGTGGAGCTGGATGAACACAGCAGGCCAAGCAGCATCATAGGAACAGGAAAGCTTGACGTTTCGGGCCTCGACCCTTCTTCAGAAATGGGGGAGGGGAAGAGGGTTCTGAAATAAATAGGGAGAGAGAGGGAGGCGGATAGAAGATGGATAGGTGGAGAGGAGACAGACAAGTCAAAGAGGCGGGGATGGAGCCAGTAAAGGTGAGTGTAGGTGGGGAGGTAGCGAGGAGATAGGTCAGTCCAGGGAGGACGGACAATTCAAGGGGGCAGGATGAGGTTAGTAGGTAGGAGATGGAGGTGTGGCTTGAGGTGGGAGGAGGGGATAGGTGAGTGGAAGAACAGGTTAGGGAGGCAGGGACGAGCTGGGCTGGTTTTGGGATGCGGTTGTTTGTTGCGAACCATTATGCCAACTCACTGCCAATAGTATTGGGACATAGAACAAGTTTTACTCACTGACATCAAGCAAATAATGATGACAGTGCCAGTCTTAAAATTCTATAATCTAAATGAAGAAGTCATTCTGCAATGTTATGCCATTGAGACAGGAGTTGATTGCTCCAATGCAGCAACAGCCATTGTTTGTTGCGAACCGAGCGCAGGTGTTCTGCAAAGCGGCCCCCAAGCCTCCGCTTGGTTTCCCCGATGTAGAGGAGGCCACAATAGGTACAGCGGATGCAGCATACCACATTGGCAGATGTGCAGGTGAACATCTGCTTGATGTGGAAAGTCTTCTTGGGGCCTGGGATGGGGGTGAGGGAGGAGGTGTGGGGGCAAGTGTAGCACTTCCTGTGGTTGCAGGGAAAAGTGCCAGGTGTGGTCGGGCTGGAGGGGAGTGTGGAGCGGACAAGGGAGTAACGGAGAGAATGGTGCCTCTGGAAAGCAGACAAGGGTAGGGAGGGAAAAATGTCTTTGGTGGTGGGGTCGGATTGCAGATGGCGGAAGTGTCGGAGGATGATGCGTTGGATCCGGAAGTTGGTGGGGTGGTACGTGAGGACGAGGGGGATTCTTTTTTGGTTATTATTGCGGGGACGGGTGTGAGGGATGAGTTGCGGGAAATGCGGGAGACATGGTCGAGGGCGTTCTCGACCACTGCGGGGGGGTGCGAAATTGCGGTATGCTATTATCTCTGATACAATTTTAACCCATATGGTATGTCTGGGAGGATCTATCTTGCAGCCAGTTTCAGTAAGTACACAGTACAGGCAATGTGTCGTTAGATTAAACATGCAGCGATATTATTTAATTTTAGATTTTTAGCCAGTGAAACAAGTGATTTTGCCCAGATTAAGATGGAAGCTTAAAAAATGAACTCTTCAAAAATAAAAGTTTGGTTTTTAGTAGCCGTATAGAATCTCTTTCCTTGCATTTATGGAAATTACTCCGTACAACAGCCCCATTTTGTGTTAATATTCTGGATGTTAATCATTATAACGAGTGATCTGTTGTTGTTCCTGTCTCCTCAAACTATGAATTTCACTGCTGCGTTGATGTAATGTTAAAATGAAAATGTAAATTTGTAGGATTTGTTGCAATTTGTAATCCTGCATCAAATCATTGGCTGTGTTCAATGCACTGTCATACTGTCATGAAAAATATATTTCTTCCTGGGAGAGACAGTGTACTGAGGATGTGTCTGTATAACTAGTGAATAATTTAATCACACTGCAAACAATTTTCTAAAACAGTCACGTGATGCTGCATCTTTTTAATTCTCATGTGATTGAAGCTCATTATTTCCTCCATTCTGTATCTCCATCTACCGTTGCCCTGTGTGCAATGATAATTGCTCTGTTTCATGTTTTCAGGTAATAGAAAGGAGGTATTTTTCACGTGACGGTAATCAGGTATGTACATCTTTATATTCTTCTGCCAAGCCAGACTCTGCCTACTCCTTTCCTCCCCAGTATAGTGGTTCAGCTAAATTTGGTAATTCTAGCAATTGTTTTTCAAATTCAGGTGTTTCAATCAGTACCAACTTCAGGATCAAACCAATCTGCTCAGTGTGATTTTGTTTTAGAGCAGAGCTTCAAAATAACATCCAGTGCTAGATCACATTCCATGCTTTGGCACACCTAGTCACATATTTAACCGCATGTCAAAATGCTGTTAACTAAGTGCATAGTTTGATTTGAACATATGATCTATACTTACATTTCAGTGCGGTGCCCAATGAGGGTTGCATTTTTCCAGTACCTTCTCTCACTTATGGTACAAATCCAAGTCTACTTGTTCATTAAAAGACCCTGTGCCATTTTTCAAATAAGATCTGTGCTTTCGATATGCTAGCTATTATCCATTTTTTTTCAACTAATTAGTCACTCTTCTCATTTGCCATTTGCAGAATCTTGTGTGCAGATTGGCAGCTGGTTTTGTATACACCGCAATACTTGTCAAGTAATTTACTTGTGAAGCACTTTTGAACCTCCTGATGAGGATAACGTTTTTTTTTCTTTATTCATTCATAGGATGAGGGCATCACTTTTAGGCAGTATTAATTACCAATCCCTAATCACCCAGAGGGCAGTTGAGATTCAACCACATTGCTGTGGGTCTGGAGTCACATGTAGGCCAGACCAGATAAGGATGAGTTTCCTACCCTAAAGGGCATTAGTGACCAGATGGGTTTTCCCAACAATCGGCAATGGATTCATGGTTATCACAAGGCTCTTAATTCTAGATGTTTATTGAATTCAAATACTACCATCTGCTGTAGCAGGATTTGAACCCAGAACGTTATCTTGGTCTCTGGATTAACAGTCCAGCGATAATACCACCAGGGCATTGATGTTATACAAATACAAGTTCTGTCCACTTTTCCTGATGCTTTATCAGCTTGTCTGTAATTTACTGGATTAAAGTCAATCAATTGTTTTGCCTGAGCCCATCAATAACTTGGAGAACCCCGCAATTACAGGCGATTGTCTGTCTGGCTGGATATGAATGCAAGTCTGAGAAACAAAGCAGTACACAGCAAAGAAATTTGAATGCTAAAAAAAACCACAATTCACTTTAGCTTCTAGTTTTTTCTTAAAGTCAACAATTGAGTACCATCTTTTTCTGTCTTTCTTACCTCCATAGGGGCGGCACGGTGGTCCAGTGGTTAGCACTGCTGCCTCACAGCACCAGGGACCTGGGTTCGATTCCACCCTCGAGCGACTGTCTGTGCGGAGTTTGCACATTCTCCCCGTGTCTGCATGGGTTTTCTTCGGGTACTCCGGATTCCTCCCATAGTCTAAAAATGTGCAGGCTATGTGGATTGGCCATGCTAAATTGTCCGTAGTGTTCAGGGATATATAGCTTAGGTGGGTTATAGTGGGATGGGTCTGGGTGGGATGCTCCGAGGGTTGATTTGGGCTTGTTGGGCCAAGGGCCTGTTTCCACAATGTAGGGATTCTATGATCCCCTCCTCTCTATCTCTATTTCTTCCTACTTTCCAGCCAATATAACATTGATTTTTGAATGAAAATTCCTGAAATTTAAATTGGAACATTATAAAATAGCAATATGTTAGTTCCAGTAAGGCACTCCTAGATTAGGTGCAAAGCAGACAGTCCTAATGAAGCTCTGTCAGCTGTGCCCCAGCAATGTTCCTAAACTCCTGTATCAGAATGTTCCTACTTGCACAAGGTTATGATTTTTCTACTCTGTACAGTAAGTTTTTCTGAAGCTAACTATAAGGTGTGCTATAATTATGAGCAGTTCAACCACGCTTCTGTTGATAGTTCACTTGCTAAGAGTGGTAATCTAATGTTTAAACAAAGCTCAGGAAAGCTACAAATTCTTAGTGAATTAGCCCTCCTGCCTTCTCAGCTAAGCTAATATATTACCTATGTATGTGATTGGTTTGGATGAGAGTTAAGCAATTACTAACTTCCAACAATGCTGACTTGAATTTTTTGTCCTTTTCTGCATCTTGGCCTCTTTAATTTAGCAAAGAAAAGTTGTTATTTACTTTATTATAGATGATTTTGGTGATGTTCCATTTGGACAGGCAAATAACGTGATATAGATAACCTGTCTTTGGGTAATCAGCAAAGTACAGCATGTCTTCATGGTCATGTCAGAGGGAGTTCAGTTTTAATGACTGAGATTAGCAACTGAATTCAGAATGCACAGAAACCAAGAGAACACTACAATTGTAAATTGCTTTTGTTTAAAAGATGTACTTTTTTAAAACAGATTCCTGGTTTTGCTGACCGAAAGCGATTTGGAGCAGCGGGCACATTGAAGGTTCTTCATTATGATTGAGCAGAATTGCCAGTAATTTGCATGTATGACAGCAAATGCCTTCTGCTCAGCTCTCGACATCACACACTGATTACACAGTTAAATATTTGGGAGAATTTTCTTTAAGGAATGGTTTCCTACTTTCTCTTTTTCTATAAAAGACAGTGAAGATTGAGCAGTATGAGGTTGTTGAAACATAAATATGTTTTCATATATTTGGCGGCACAGAAATCAAGTATTGCTGAAAAAGGAGTTTTTTTGTTTGAAGCTTTTTGTGATTTGCCTTGAGACAGCAGTGCATTGACCAGAATCAATCTGCCTGATTTTAAATTTAAACAATGTTTGATAGTTAACTATCAATCATCATCTAACTGGTGCATCTCCATGGCACAGTCTCTACCAATCGAAGTCATTTGCTAACCAATTGGCACTTCTGCTAATGCAGTATAAAGTGTTGTTTCCCCTTTTACATTGGTGATCTTGTGAATGTCCTGATGGGTGCAAGATGAAAAGCATTAACGTGTGTGACGTTTTTCAGCAAAACTATCTTGCATTATCTGAATTCTTCATTACATTGCTGAAAAGGTGCATGTTTCAAGTATCCTCTTCGATCTGTAAATTACACTTGTTTTTGAAATGCTCTGTGTTTTGATATGGTGAGAACACTTCAATCAAATGAAAAATGGTGTGAAGTTATATGCAGTATAAAGGTCTTATTCAAATTAATCAAATTAGATTGAGCTCTTGAAGCTTTTATGCAGTCACAAAAATGTGAGGAACACAGATTTAATTGTTCCGATCTTTCTTTTTCTTGAGACCTTCAGTCTCATTTGCAAAAATTAATGTGCATCTGGAAGCATCTGCCTGAGCCTGTTACTGTATTTATCTAGAATTGTCTCGAGACCTCTTCACTCATAATTCCCAGGGACCACTGACACTCAAAATACATGTTCCTCAGGTGTTTGTAGGCTGAGAAAAGGGGTAAACATTTATTAGAGCTCTCTAATAAGCAACCAAAGCTTTTCAGAGTGGCGGATTCAATGTTATTTGAAGCATGCTGTATGTAAACATATGCACAAATATAGTTTTAAATCTTGCCTTGGGCAATAGACAATCACTTAATCAGCTAACTGCCTTCTTAGACATGGAGCACAGCATCATCTGAAGTAATTGTTCTTCCTGAGTAACAAAATATCTTCAATATTATGTTTATGAATTGTCAGTGATTAAATGGCCTGTAAGTTAGCATCTTTTGCCATTATTTTGCATTTTGAAAATTTCAAAAGCAAAAAGGCAAAGCCACAAATCTAATGAATTTCTTTGAACCTTGCAGTTGTGTATTTTCAGCTGTTTTCCAAATTACTGTCCCTCCATCATTGCCTTAAAGGTGTTTCGAGAATGGGTATTATTGCAATCCCCATAAGAACTGCATTATCAGTATGGTACTAGTGAAGGGTTCTTTTCTATGCTTTTTATTATGTCTTTCCCAACACTACCTTCAACTAGCTTCAATTATCTATCCTGTGACTAAAACTGGTGGAGAGATATTTTGACCATAGAATCGTTACACTGTACAAGAAGTCCATTTGGCCCATTGTCTATGCAAGCTCTCCTTTATATTAAACATTGGATAATTAAAGCTATTGGAACTCCAGAACACTTGTAATGGTTCCTTTAGTACAGAAGGAATATTTGGGAGCCCATGTTTTGACGCCTCATTTTGACAATTCAAAGTTTAATAGGGATTCTTTATCTATTGTAATTGCATAAACTGATTGTGAAGTTTTTTTATTGACTGCATATAGTTTCTAAAGTTTTTCCTTTCTCCTGTAAAACCAAGCATAAATATATATTGTAAATTTGTTTGTAATACCGCTACAAATGTCTTTGAATGCACGTGATGTGAAATTGAGATTTATTCAGTTTCTAAAGTTGGAGTATAATTTTGAGTCATGGTTTACAAAAAGAAAATTTAAAACTTGATGCTTGTTTCGTAGAAGCACATTGTAAGTAAATTATTTATTAACTATTGTTTGGTAATGCACATTCTGGAGTTTAATTATAAACTTCTTAACTTTAAGATGCTATCTTGAAATTTATATAATTTGAAATCTACAAATACACTCAATTGAAAGAAATCAAGTTTATTTTTCCAACAAATAGCTATGGTGTGTTTGTGTGTTTTTGTACGCTGGGGGATGAAATGTTTTCCATTTCAGCTATCTAGTTATTAGTGCCAAACATTCCTAGGTCAGCCAGCAGGACAAATTAACACACATAGCGCTTTAAGTACTCTGCTATCGGAATGATAAGACATTAACCTGATACTCCCCATGTTTCTCCTTCATGCCCCCACAGCTTTATTTGCGACCACTTGGGAAAGTGAGTTTTAATCATCTCTACATTAACAGTTGAGAGAACATTGCTAACAGAAGCATGAAATGACTGCTTTGTTCTTACAGCATCATATTTTTGTTGAACTTGGTATTCTCAGAGGAATGAGAACAAAGCAGCTGCAAAGTACCAGTTCGTTGGTTTCTGTGCCATCATTAAAATCAAACTTATTGAACTAGACTATGAACTAGATAAATTATGAAGTCATTTGTATTTTATTATCTGTAATATACTAGATGCAAATCAGACTTGATAGATCGATTTAACCACTTTTCTGAAATCAGTCTTCACAGAAATTGATAGAAAACAATGAACACAGACTACTGGAAACTGATTTGGGCTACACTAAATTAGTCTGAACCAATCTTAGAGGCTGAGTGTGCACTGGGTACAGGTAGTTCTCAAACCAGTGCACAAACAGATCACGGTTAAAGCTAGAGAGACCAAGAATATGAGGTAACTTCAAAATCACCTAAAGGATGAAGATTGTTAGATCTCATTTGGGATAGATCTGCAAGGAACTCCAGAGTTATTGAGATAGGAAAGTGGAAATAAGGCCACAGTCAGATCAGCCATAATCCTATTGAATGGTGAAGCAGGCTCCATGGGCTGAATGAAGTCCTCTTGCTCCTTTCTCTTTTTAATCAAAAGACCTGATTTAAGTAAGAGAGCTATTTCAACCACTGGAAAATAAGTAATTAAAGCTATTTAACAGCCAGTGTCTAGAAATATCTAGAAATGGTCGTGAAACAAACCTAACAAAATGAAAAATTCTTTAAAGCTCTCACCCCTGCCCCTTCCAATCATGCCACCAATGTAGAAGGAGACCATCCATTCAGCCCTTCCCCTTGCTGACCACATCAAAATATGTCTCCTCCCCCACCCCCACCTGTGAACCTGCATATTTCATTGCATTTCCCCCTTAATCATCTTGTGCTACCTGAGCTCATTTCCTTGAGGTTCACCTCCTGCTCATAAATCTATAGATTCAAACTTCATTCCTTGTGCTGATAATACTTGCATTGTAAAGCGTAAATAATTCTATCTTTGCTTCCCACATAAATATATTACTGTTATCATCAACGTCTCTATCCTAAGGTCTCATTTCCAACTTCCTTTTTCCATTGTCCCTTCCCAAATCTATGAACTTTATTCACAGTCACCAATGTCATCCTACTATGACTGTGGTCTTGGTGTACTGTTCTTCCAACCTCCAGAAAACCAGAGTGTTCTTGTCCTGCTGTAGGAATAGAGGCTCCAAGGGAGAGAGTGATTGGTAAGTAATAGGTAAGGTCAGCTAAATATTTATAACTTTTTTTTATCACAGTTTGTAATGTCTGTTTTGGCGTTTATAAATTCTAAAGGGTACGTACTTTTGTAACGAAAAACAGGAATGGAAGGCCCTTGAGAAATTGATATTTTTTGATATTAAGCATCTCCTAAAAGGTTTAATTTAAAGGAGTAGGTCATGGCAGGAGAGCTCAAAGTCGTGGTGAGCTCTTCCTGCTTTGTGGGAAGCCAGGAACATTTCCAGTGCTGATGACCAGCATGTGTGTAGGAAGTGTCTCTGGCTGCCGCTCCTAGAAGCTCAGATTTCAGAGCTGGAGCAGTGGCTGGGACAATGGAGCATCCACAAAGCTAAAAGAATCATGAACAACACATGCGGAGAGATGCCACACTGCAGGTTAAGACTCCAGAGGCAGAATGGGAATAGGTGACCAACAGCCAGAGTAAGAGGACTAAGCAGACAGTGCAGAAATTCCCTGTGGCCATTCTCCTGAAAAACAGATATACCACTTTGGATACTTTTGAGGGGAATGGCCTCTAGAAAAAGCAACAGCCAAATTATTGGCTGATTCTGGTATTAGCTGTGCTGCACAGTGGATGAGCAAAAAGTGTGGGAATTAGATAATTGTAGGGAATTTATTTGTAGGGGAAACACACTGGCCTTTCTGTAGCCACAAATGAAACTCCAGAATGGTATGTTGCCTCTCTAGTGCTAGCATCAAGGATGTCACAGAGTGATTACAGGACATTTTGAAAGAGAATGATGAGCAGCCATCAGCCGTGAAACACATTGGTACCAGCGATATAGGTAAAGCAGTGGTAAGGTCCTAAAAGCGGAATGCAGAAAGTTAGGAAACAAGGGTCACTTTAAAAAATAAAATGAGAAAGGAACATTAAAAAGATAAGCTTTAAGGCTTTGTCGTTGACACATGAAGTGTTCAACAAAAGGTGGATGAATCAATCACAAAAAGGGGATGCATGATGGCTCAGTGGTTAGCACTGCTACCTCACAGTGCCAGAGACTTGGGTTCATTTCCAGCCTTGGATCCACGTCTGTGTGAAGTTTGCACATTCTCCCCATGTCTGTGTGGGTTTTTGCTGGATGCTGTGGTGTTCTTTCACAGTCCAAAAATGTGCAGCTTAGGTGGGTTGGCCATGCTAAATTGTCTGCAGTGTCTAGGAATATGCAGGCTAGGTGCATTAGCCATGGGAAATACAGGGTCACAAAGATAGGATAAGGAGCTGGGTCTAGGTGGGATGTTCTTTGGAGGGTTGCTGCAGACTTGATGGGCTGAATAGCCTCATCTGCGCTGTAGAAATTGTATTATTCTAAATAGATTTAAAGGGTATGATAAAGTTCGGATTATGGAGACATGGGTGCAGAGTGACCAGGAATGGGGACTGAACGTTCAGTATTTAGGAAGGACAGACAAAACGGAAAAGGGAATGGCGTTGCGTTATTGGTTAAAGATGATATAAATATAGAGGAAAGGTATTAACTCAGACAGTGTGGAGTTGAGAAATGCTAAGGAGGTTTTAAAAAAAAACACTTGGGGATAGTGGTGATGTTGGGAATGGCATTAAACAGGAAATCAAGACATGCGTGTGGTAAAGGAACATTTGTAACTGTGGGAGACTTCAATCTGCATATAGATTGAATGAATTAGATTAATCACAGTACAGTAGAGGAGGAATCCCTAGACTGTAGACAGGATGCTTTTACGAACTAATGCATTGAGAATAGTCCATCTTTGCCTGGGTATTATGCAATGAGAAAGGAATAATCGATAATGTAGTTGTGAGCGACCACAATATGATAGAACTCTTCATCAGGATGCAGAGTGAGGTAATTAGTTCTGAAACTAGGGTTATGAACCTTAATATGGGAAACAACAATGGTATGATGAATGAATTGACTGACTTGGATTAGAAAATAGGAGTAGGCCATTAAGCCTTTCAAGCCTCCTGTGCCACTCAGTAAGATCATTGTTGATCTGTGGCCTAATTCCATATAGCTGTCTTGAGCCATATATCTTGATGTCCTTAATTAAAAATTTGTCTATGTTAAATCAAACTATTAAATTTGCATATGGAAGTGCTTTCTAACATCTCTCCTGAATGACTTGGCCCTAATTCTTCGTGTATGCCCCCTGGTTCTACAGTCTTCAACCACTGGCAATAATTTATCTTCATCTACCCTTTTCTCTCCTGTTAATATCCTGCAGGCCTTGAGTAGATCACTGCTTAACCCTGGAAATTCTAGAAAATGAAGTCTTAATTTGTATAATTTCTCTTCATAAGATAAATGTTACTGAAAGGAATGACAGTGGCTAGGCAACGGCAAACATTTGAAGAGTGAATGAGTAAACTACAAAACTTATTCTGTCTGGCGCAAGAGTGCAAAGAAAACAGTGACAAAGCTATGGCTTATGAGGGATAGAGATAGTGTTAGATCCAAACAAAAGGCAAAATCGGCAAGAAAAAGCAGTAGGCCTGAGGATTGGGAACAGTTTAGAAGTCAACAAAAGAATTGATTAAGAAGGAGAAAATAGAGTGAGAGTAAACTTTCAGTAAACCTAAGAACTGACGGTAAATTTTTCCATACAAATATAAAGCGAAAAAATTGGTATCTGTGTTAGTAAAGAAATGATGTTGGAGAAATTGATGGGTTGAAAGCTGATAAATCCCCAGGACCTGATAATCTGCATCACAGACTACGTAAGAAAATTGCTCTGGAAATAGTGGATGCATTGGTGCTCATCTTCCAAGATTCTTTACATCAGTTCCTACAGATTGGAGGGTAGCTAATATAACCCAACTATTTAAATAAGCAGGTAGAGAGAAAATGGGGAATTATAGACCAATGAGTCTGATATCAGTAGTGGGGAAAATACCGTCGTCCATTATCATGGCTTTTATAGCACAGCACTTTGAAAACAATGGTAGAATCAGATACAGTCAGCTTGGATTTACATAAGGGAAATCATGCTTAACTAATCTACTGGAATTCTTCGAGGATGTACCTAGTGGAGTTGATCAAGGGAGCCAGTTGATGATGTGGTTTATTTGGTCTTTTAGAAAGTGTTTTGACACATGAGAGATTAAGGTGTAAAATTAAAGTGCATGGGATTGGGAGTAATGTATTGAGATGGATAATAATTGGTTAGTAGACTGGAAGCAAAGACTAAGAATAATTGGGTCTTTTTCTGAATAGCAGTGACAAGCCAGGTACCGCACAGATCGGTACTAGCGCCCCAGCTGTTCACAATATATGTTAATGGTTTGGATGAGGGAACCGAAGATGCATCGCAAAATTTGCAGACGGCGTAAAGCTGGGTGGAAGCATGAGTCATGAGAAGGATGCAGAAATGTTGCAGTGTGATTTGAATAGGTTGAATGAGATGGCAAATACATGGCATATGCAGCATAATGTGGATAGATATGCAATTGTCTGTTAACAAAAATAAGAAGGCAGAATATTATTTGAATAATGTGAATTCAAAGGGGTAATGTTTAATGGGACCCGGATGTCCTTGTGCACCAGTCACTGAAAGTAAACACACAAACGCAGCAGCCAGTAAAGAAGGCAAATTTTATGCTGGCCTTTAGTGAGAGGATTTGAGTACAGGAACAAGGATGCATTGCTGCAGTTATATAGGGCATTGCTGAGGCCACATCTGGAATATTGTCCGCAATTTTTGTCTCCGTATCTGTGGAAGACTATTGTTGCTATATAGTGAGTAAGGGAACATTACCAGACTGATTCCTGACGGCAAGACTGACATAAGGAAAGTTTGACTGTATTCACTGGAGTTTAGAAGAAGTGAGTGGCAGGTGGGGAATCTCATAGAAACCTGTAAAATTCTAACAGGACATGTTTTAGATGCAAGAAGGATGTTCCAATGGGGCGGAGGTGGGAGTCTGGAACCAGGGATCATAGCTTAATGTTAAGGAGTTAACCTTGTAGTACTCAGATGAGAAGTTTCTTCACCCAGAGAGTGGTGAGCCTGTGGAATTCACTACCACAGAAAAAGGTTGAGGCCAAAACATTGTGCTTTCAAGGAAGAGGTAGATACAGCTATTGCAGCTCAAGGGCTATGGGGGGGGAGAGCAGGAGCAGGGCATGGCGCTCAATGAGCGGCCATGATCATAATGAATAATGGAGCAGGCTCCAGGGGTTAAATGGCCTATTCCTGTTCCTATCTTCAATGTTTCTATGATGCAATTGATCTCCAGTTGCCTTGACCTCGTTCAACTCTTAGCTATCCAATTCTAGCATAAGAATATCTGATAATGAGATATTTCCTGCCCTGACACCATTGTTTCTGGAACCTCCTTGGTTTTTCCTCAATGATTCCTCTCACTGCCCAAAGATTTTCTTTTTAAAGTATTCGATTATCAGTTCAGTGCTGTGAAAATGACACAAGCTTTCTTCTAATGTTTACACAAAAAAGAAATATTATTTATTGTAGCTAACACCTGATTAAAGAATATAATAGATGCTCTAACTCGCCCCAGAACACACCAGAAAAGTACAAATACAGAATAGTTTAAGAATCCCAAAAGAACCTCAATCATATGCAGAACCTAGAAATTGATGACTCGCACAGTTTCACACCAGGTTCTTCTAGATTCTGTGTTGAGATAATTTAAAATGTTAATAGATGACCTCTATCTTTATGCTTCAGTAACTGCTTGGTTTATATTGGAGGCACTGCCTGGTGTTTGTGCGGTCAGGTGCAGGCAAGATAAATGGTTGGAGAGAAACAAGGACTGTGTGTTCTCTCCTCAGTCAGGTACCTGCACATTCTTTCTGCATCTGGCTCGAGAAAAGCAGATTTTATAACACAACATACAGGCTTGCTGTCCCATGATCTTGCTTCACAAACTGGCAACTTGCCAAACATGGTCATCATAAATTCATTCTGGATTTATTGTTTGTAAAGGAATTAGATAAAAGCAGTTGATGACCCACTTTTCAGCCAGGGTCCAATGCCCAAAGTGATCAAGTATAATTTGTTAGTCGTCCTCCACTTTACTAATCAGGTTATGTCTGAATATCTTTGACCCATGCAGGAGTTGGCAATTCAAGCTCAATAAAGTTTAATACCTTTGGCCGGCTATCCCCAGACAATCTGTCTCTGTTCTAATAACTTTGTAAATTTTCAGTTGTACTACAAATGTTCAACCATTTTGAGACTTGAGGTTTAGAAAAGTTATTCTGTGGCTTTAGACCACTTGATACACAAAGAATGAATTGCCCTGGGGTGCTGAGAATAATGGCGTGTGTGATCGCTTAATCAAGTGAGATCACATTTTTGCCATCGAGTTAAACAATCGCAATTGAGTCCTCATTCCTTCACTGGTGAGATCGCATTCTCACATCAGGTATTGAGAAGCCTAGCTATATGTTCTTGTATCTCATAAGTTATCCACTGAAATGAACTTAACCTCCCTATTGAGATACCTGATGCTTCAGAAGTTCGGCCACATTTAGAGTACTGTGTACAGTTCTGGTCGCCACATTACCAAAAGGATGTGGATGCTTTGGAGAGGGTGCAGAGGAGGTTCACCAGGATGTTGCCTGCTAGCTATGAAGAAAGGTTGAGTAGACTAGGATTATTTTCATTAGAAAGACGGAGATTGAAGGGGGACCTGATTGAGGTCTACAAAATGATAAGAGGTATAGACAAGGTGGATAGCGAGAAGCTTTTTCCCAGAGTGGGGGACTCAATTACTAGGGGTCATGAGTTCAAAGTGAGAGGAGGAAAGTTTATGGGAGATATGCGTGGAAAGTTCTTTATGCAGAGGGTGGTGGGTGCCTGGAACACGTTGCCAGCGGAAGTGGTAGATGCAGACACATTAGTGTCTTTTAAGATGTATCTGGACAGGTACATGGATGGACAGGGAGCAAAGGGATACAGACCCTTAGAAAATAGATGACAGGTTTAGACAGAGGATCTCGATCAGTGCAGGCTTGGAGGCCGAAGGGCCTGTTCCTGTGCTGTAATTTTCTTTGTTTTTGTTCAAAACCTTAAGTTTATGATCCCAGCTGATGTTATTACTGGGCAAATCATATCCTGGTCTGAAATCTAGCTTGATAGATAGTATTTTAGTTTTGTTTTCATTTTTAATAAGGTGATCTTTCATTGAAAAAAAATCAGTTTTAACAATAAACTATAAGTTTAGTGCACAAAAGAAATGTTAAAAGGTGAGGGGTGTGCTTGAGCAGGTAAGACCTTCATGGCAATGTCAGCCAATATGGGAATTAAACTCATTCTGTTTGCATCACTCTGCATTGCAAATTAGCCCTCAGTCAACTGAGTTAACTGACTGCCACAGGTATAATCCCATTAACACCAATAACCCTCCTTTACAGTGCTCACACCAGAGTGAATTCTCTATCATGTTTATAGGGATTAATTTAACTAATGTTTCACATTCCCAAGAAGGGGAATTGAAAGCCTTTCCCTCAAGTCTACTATTGAGCTTAGACTTTCTCAACTTCAAATAAACCCTTGAGGGTTTTAGCCAAATATTTCTGGTCTGGAACTTTCAAACTAAATTGCATAAATAGAGCTAACCTATATTTTAATAGTTCTAAGTTATTTCCCTTATTTAGGAGCAAGAAGCATATCCAAATCTAGCTAAATCTTCTGCAAAAAACCAAATAACTGAAGATGCTGGAAATCAGAAGCAAAAACAAAAATAGCTGGAAAAATTCAGCAAATCAGGTAGCACCTTGTAAAGAGAAAGCAGAGTTAACATTTCAGACCCCTTGACCTTTCTTCAGAACTGTTTTTGTTCAAGACTTCTGCAATACAGGAACGAAAAGGACTTTCTTTAAGCTATGGGTGTTTCCCCTATGCCAAAAAAACAGTTCATTCATTCTGGGACCTTCAACCTAATGCCTAATAATGCTTCCTCTGTTCACTTATAAAATTCACCTAATAAAAACAAAACCTCATTATTCTCTATGAAATCTCATCCTGTTTTGAAAGAAATGGCCGTAGCTAGACGAATACTTAGAAGTAAATCATTAAACCCCTTGTAGACATCGACCAAACTCACTGCACTAGTTCAAATCTAAATTCTATTATAAATTATATATATGTGTATTTATCATATATATATATAATAATAATTTTATATATCCCACACCTCTCATTATAATGGAATAAGCATGTATCTAGTGACTTGGGTCCTCTGTCTCCAGTCTGGATGATTACACAGATTTTCATAGAATCCCTACAGTGTAGAAACAGGCAATTCAGTCCATTGAGTCCACCACAGAGCATCCCACCCAGACCCACCCCATCTCCATATTTCCTATGGCTAATCCACCTCACTGGCACATCTTAGAACTGTGGAAGGAAACCGGACCACCCAAAGGAAACCCACACAAACATGGGGAGAATGTACAAACTGCACAGGCAATCTCCCAAGGCTGGGATTGAACCCAGGTCCCTAGCACTGTGAAGCAGCAGTGCTAATCACTGAGTCATTGTGCCACCCAAAGGCTTTTGTTGCTGCTACTGATACCTTCTCAATGCCCCTTTACTGAAATTTGATCTGTTATAACTGCAGTAGGTGCATCCATGTCGATGAAGGCACGTTCTGCCCATGGACTATAGCTTCACTGAACTGGATGACAACGACGCACTTATGTCAACTTCCCAGGTGGTACCTTAGAAGACACAGGCAGCAGTTTTGATCTCAGAGAGATCACAGGTACAATCAGGCAGCAGCTTTTACTTCTCAGATGATAGTTTAGCAGGCAGGTTCAGCCAGCAGCTTTTATATCCTGTTTCACGCATAAGGAAAGACTTATAGCTTATGGCTTAGAGACTTCAGCAGAGAAGGAATGGCATGAGAATGTGGGTAAAGGAAACCATGATGAGTTAGGATAAAAGAAGGGGAAAGTCAATGCATAGCACAGTGTCAATATCAAAAGTGGAGCATTTATCAAAAGCTTATACAGCAAACAGTACGTGTGCTTGAAGAGCTGGCAATGGTGAACAGAAAAGAGGAGGCATGCTTAGTTGGACAAGGGTGGACCCAAGTTAATTAGGAGGACTATCACAGTCAATCCCAGGGCTGAGCCATTTTTAGTCCATCAGGTTGCCCTCAGCAAGACTTGGCAGTCAAGCCAAATCAGTTTGGGCCTGACTAGCTGCTCAGTCTTGGTCATCAATCCAGTTCAGTCCAGGACATTGGCTGCAGTCAGTCAGGGTTGTCATGTAATATCTGTTCGTGGCATGGGGTACGTTCATTAAGTGAGTTAGGGCATACATAATCCACGGGGGTCTTTGGGTCAATCCATGACATCCTTGAGACTGCAGGAAGCACAATTCTGGGGATTGGACTGATTGTGACTTAGAGAGTGGTCACAGACATGGGAGGTAATTCTAGATAATAGGATAGGAGCTAGTACGGTTTGGAAGGGAATTATATCGTATCAAAGGAAGGCCAAGGGAAGTCACAGTCAACACTTAATACAGGGAAGGTGCAGGTCCAGCAAGGATATCAGTGCCTCAGTAGTCATAAAATCTGGGGATAAAATGGGAAGATTAATGGTCACATAAAGGGGTTCAATCAAAATGTGGGGAGGGTTACAGTTCATCAGAGGCAGAGGGAGCATGACATGGTAGGGGATATGAAAATTAGGGGCTATGTCATGATCAAAGGTGGAGGCTGCAAGTTACTGCAGTGAATGCAACATCTAAACATCACTGTATAAATTCAAAAAGGCAAGTGAGTAAATAAGGTTTCAATATTGACAAAGCAGAATCGGAAGTAGGAGTAGTAAATACCTATTGCTTTGATTAGGGCAGAATTCAAGGTTGGAATGTGAGACCACCTAAAGGTCTACTTTATAATCCTGAGTCCAGCAATTACACACTGTTGTATAACTGTCTTCAAACCACAGTAAAGCAGTATATTCCCACCTGCCCAATGGGTGTGTCATGTCCAAACATGTTGATTAAAAGTAACCAGCATGGGGCTGGATGAACACAGCAGGTCAAGCAGCATCATAGGAGCAGGAAAACTTGACGTTTCGGGCCTAGACCCTTCCTCAGAAATGGGGAAGGGGAAGAGGGTTCTGAAATAAATAGGGAGAGAGGGGGAGGCGGATAGAGGATGGATAGAGGAGAGGATAGGTGGAGAGGAGGCAGACAAGTCGAAGAGGCGGGGATGGAGCCAGTAAAGGTGAGTGTAGGTAGGGGGGTAGGGAGGAGATAGGTCAGTCCAGGGAGGACGGACAGGTCAAGGGGACGGGATGATGTTAGTAGATAGGAGATGGGGGTGTGGCTTGAGGTGAGAGGGAAACCAGGTTAGGGAGGTGGAGATGGAGAGATCGTCTCCACCTCCCTAACCTGTTGCTCTAGATTGGCACACAAGGGGAAATATCTACTCTATGTCAATTTATATATCTCTTCTAACATGCCTCAAATTCATGTCCTCTCATTCTTCTGAACTCTAGAGAGCAAAGTCCTAAACTGCTCAATCTCTCTTCATAGACAAACCTTTCAGCTCTGGAATTAATCTTGTAAACCTTCTCTGAATCGCCTCCAATGCAATACATCCAACCTCAAGCAAGGGGACGAAAACTGTACACAGTGTTCCAGATGTAATCTCACTAATGCCTTATACCATTTTTGCACCACTTCCCTACTTTTATACTCCATTCTTTTGCAATAAATGCCTAAATTCAATTTGCCCTCCTTATCACCTGCTGTACTAACTTTCTACAATTCAAGGTCAAGGGCACCCAACTCACTCTGTGCCAAAGCATTTTGAAGTGTTTCTCCATTTACATAATAAATTGCCTTTCTATTCCTCTAATCAAAATGGATAACCTTACACTTGTCAACATTCTGCCCATTTACGTAACCTATACATACCCATCTGTAAGTTTATTATTTCTTCATTGCAGCTCACTTTCCCATCTATATTAGTGTCATCTGCAAATTTGGCTATAGTACATTCTACCTCTGCATCCAGGTTATTAATATAGCTTGTAGATAGTTGGAGCCCAAGGACTAAACTTGATGGCACTGTACTAGTTTAATCTCACCAATCAGAGAAAGACTAATTTATCCTGACTTTGTTTTCTGTTGGTTAGCCAATTTTCTATCCAAACTAATATCTTACCCCTAACCCTGTATGATCTTACTTTGTGTATTAATATTTTGTGCAGCTCATTATCAAACACCTTTTGGAAGTCCAGATATACTACATCCACAGGACCCTTATTGCTTGTTACATCTTTGAAGAACGCGAGTAAATTAGACCCTAATTATCCCTGTAGTGCTTCAGAATGAGTGAAACTTCATGGTACTCTTGTAATGCCTTAGCATCATGACTGACAACATCTCTACTACAGTGAACCGTGAAGTGTTCTGTGATATGTTCCTTCTGTTCAGCTCCATAATGATGGTGAATTGATGTGTGAGTTACCCATTTCCCACATCACATTATTATATGTTATCACTTATAATTGCTAGAGAATCCTAGACAAAGGACAGACATCTCTTTCTATGAGACTGTAAGCACATGACAGACTGAGCCATTACACTCATAAGGTGCATATATAGACATCCAGGCATTAGCTCCTCACTAGGTCCTTATTGCTACCCTCAGTGTCCTTAACATGTATCTGTAGTGCTTTGACACAATCTGCAACTTCTAGGTGTGTGTGGTTCCCTGACAGATGAGGTTATCTTACCTTTTGCTGGTTGAAGATAACCTGCTCCGGTCCCATTGAAACAACAACACCACAACAAACACCTTAGATAGATGATGGCCTATTGGATGTGTGCAAAGTAGAAAATGAACAAGAAACCACAGCCAGAGGATAGAAATGGTGATACAGGGGGTAGGGAGAAGATTTAAACACAAGGTCGAGAATTTAAAATTTGAGGAGCTTGGGAAAATGGAACCATTGGAGTTCTATAAGTAGGATGAGTTTGCAGAGAATGAAGAATAGGATCCTAAACTGCAACGAAATGACCATGTGTGAAAATGATAATCATGGTAAAGGTCTCAGCTGCAGGTGGGCTAAGGTAGGTTCACAGAAGAATAATTTACTAGGTTTGTTCTGGACAGTCTCTGTAAAGACAGTGTATGCACCTGAAGATCAGTTTAGTATCAAACAAAATACTGAGGTAGTGAATGCTCTGATTTAGTTGGAGACTGTGGTTAGGGAGAGTGATGAGATTAGTGCCAAGTGTTCAAAGTTTGTGGTGGATGCTGTACTATAAAAAGTAAATGGAAGGGACACAATTTAGTAATTAAACTCTCTGAAATTTAAAGCCTTTCTCTTTTCCCACTCCATTTCATTGCTATTGTATATTATTTTTGCTTACTTACTTTTTTGTGGTTTGTATTTATCAATTTTTAGTCTCAATTCCCCCTTCTCTCTCCACCTCTCATTCTGTGACTTTGTTTACTTTTTTAAAAATCAATATGTTGCATCAGTGCTGGAGCATGCCTAATGCAAGCCCTGCTGTATAAAGTTTGTTGCCCTGGTGCTACAAGGTTCTCTTTCATTTAGGAGCTTAATTGCTTTGGTCCAGTTGCAGTTTAAATCTGCCGTACATTTTTTGAGCAAGAGAAAAGAAGCGTAGAAATGGCATCGCTCAAGGTAAGAACTATAAGAATATCTTTGTTAGACATAAATGTATTTTATTTATTACAGAAATAAAATTTCATAAACATCCTGTATAATTTTTTGTTCATCAATGTTGAAAAAATTATTGTTATAGTTCTTGGTTCCAGTTTACTGAAAGATAAAACCAAATTCATGACATATATTCCTTTTTCTATTGTCTTCCAACTAATTGTACGAGCATTTCTAACTTTCTTTGGCCAGTTTGATTTATTACAAAAGTGCTATCCTCCTAAAAAATGTTTACTTATGTGAGTTATTATCAGTTGCTGGTCTTAGTGCTGAAATTCTACTGCATTTTATTATTCTCTTTTAAATACATACTTTTCTCCAATATGTCAACATTTATTATTTTCATTCACAAAACGTTGCTCATTATTGGAAAGAAATACATAGCAGTGTGTTTTCAGTTAAAGATCAGTCATCTGTGACAGTCGACTGCATGACTTTCAGACTTTGATCACAAACGTATTTTGAAATTTAGGTATTGCAGGAACAAGAGCCAATAAGCAGGAGGCTGAGAGTAGCTGCCTACTGACAGAAGGTCAAGTTATCATGGGGACATTGTCCTGTGCCTTCTCATTATTAAGGAATATAGTGAAGCCTTCTTAAGCAGTAATGCTGCCTCTTTCAAACTTCATGATTTAAAAAATATCATTTGCAATTATATAATTCTGTGTTAATCCTGTCTTAATTTCTAGAGAAATGTTTAGCAAAGGACCACAATTTACCAAAAGAATTGCAGACGCAAATAAATGATGGCAACATGAGCACAATATTCCTACTTCCACAAATAATTAGGAATCCTTCCAGAAAGAACAATGTACAGGCATGGGAAAGGTGGGCGGTATCTAGATTATGTAACTACCAACAGACTTGCAAGGATTAAACATTGTCAAGGGATTAAACAGATTGTAGAAGGTAGCCACGAGGCTGGTATTGACTCAAAACCTGAAAGATTTTTATGAACTAGAGACCTGGAATAGTTACGGAGATCATAGGAAGAGGGAGAACTGTAAGGAGGTATTTACATGAATGCCAAAAAAAATAAGAAATGCTGGAACTGGAGGTTGTTGCATAAATCATCAAAACATAGCTAACTCCAGAGGTGAAGCATTCAGGAGCAGAACAGTTTTTAGAAAAAAGAAAGTGGATTATACTTATGTCGTCCTGTGTGTCAGGGATACCCGGCTAAGAGACATAACTGATCTTGTTGGAGGTAAAAAAACTTCAGAATGAACTAAAATAAAACCAAGAACTGCAAATGCTGAAGATCTGAAACAAAAACAGAATTTGCTGGAAAAACTCAGCAGGTCTGGCACCATCTGTCCAGAGAAAGCAATGCTAACTTTTCAAGTCCAGTGACCCTTCTTCAGAATGAATCATTCTGTTTGGATAACTACTTTGTACATTTGCTTAGTAGTTATGATATGGACTAATAATCCTGAGGTTAAGGTCAATATTAAAAAGAACATGAGTTCAAATCTCACTACAGCAGATCCAAATTTTGAATTCAGTTTAAAAATATCATCTGAAAGTCAAATCTTATGTTAGCAAAAATAAATATACTGAGAAAAATCAAGTAATCTAGATATCTTGCACGTGCTTCTTGACTGAATGCAGTGAAGAAGCCACAGGTTCTGATATTTCTTGATAACCCAATCAATGTAAATGAATACATTATAGCAACACTTCAGTGGAAGATAAATAGAACACTGTTAAGGGTCCAAGGCCATGGATGAAAGTTAAAATCAATAATCTCAGTTTAACTAAATATTGACCTAATTAGATTGACAAAGGTGAGACAGAAAAAGAATAGTTTGTGTGAATCCTGCAGGGACAAATAGGGAAGGGCTCAATGTGAAGAATAATACAGTCAGACACACTTGGAAAGGATGATCAGAGAGGATAGGGAGACCTGGGAATTGGTATCATAACTGAAGCTAAGTACTACAGTAAAATTTCTTTCAGACTATAACTGTGAACAAGCAATCAGGGAAGGGGAGAAAACTGTACACGATACAGCTTGTATCTCACAGGAAGGTATGATCAACCACAAACTCTCCAAACAATCAATGATTTCACTCTAAATCAGATAGAAACATGAAACCGGTTGAATGGCCTCAAAACAGATGGATCACAAAGGTGTATGATAGTTATTGCACACTATCAAAAGAAAATAGGAAGGAGACTTGTAATATACTAATAATCATATGGACAGAAAAGGCAGCAGTATTTTAGAAACAGGCCGATGTGGTGTCTATATCAAATAGAAAGGATAGACAATGAAAAACCCAGTGTTCTTACTTTCATTCTTTGTAAAATAATGGAATTGATTATCAGGAATAAACTGTGCAGTATCAGCTTACTTAATTATAGTCTCTGTGGATTCAAGGTGAGATACTGCCTGACCATTTTTGTTTTGATTTCCTTGTGGACTGTTATGACCAATAACTTGATCTCTCAAAGGCTTTTGATAAATTTCCACATTCTTGCCTCTACCACCCTTTTAGACAGTGAGTTCCAGATACCCAGGTATTTCTGGGTGAAATTATTTTCACAAATTCCCGCTACACCTCTATTTACCTTAAACCTATAGTGCCTGGTTATGGACCCCTATACTAAGGGGCAAGGTTTCTCCCCATCTAAGATAAGAGATAAAAGGTATCAGAGATAAAAGGTACTGCAGATGCTGGAGAATCCGAGATAACAAGCGTGGGGCTGGATGAACACAGCAGGTCAAGCAGCATCATAGGAGCAGGAAAACTTGACGTTTCGGGCCTAGATCCTTCATCCCTATCTACCCTGTCTATGTCCCTCAGAACTTTGTACACTTCAATCAAATTCACCCCTCAGCCTTCTCTGCTCTAAGGAAAACAATCCCATCCTTTCTAGCCTCTCTTCTATCAATAGCTGAATTCTCCCAGCCTAGGGAACATTTTGCATCCTCTCTAGTGCAATTGCATGTTCCTAATTATTCATGAGAATGTGAAAAAAAATCTCCGAACAGTCTAAGCCCAATACATTGAACTACTTCACAAAAACAGCTGGGACACATAGTTATTTATATTCCACAGTTGCTTCGTCCTACCTAAAACTACCAGCATAACTGTCTCTTCCTTTTGCTCTAATGTGTTGATGTAACCTCATCTTAAATGCACTCCCACATACTAAAAATTCTCTGGGATAAGATATTTCTTCCGAATGCCTTATTGGATTTATTAATGACTATCTCATATTCTTGGTTTCTAATTATGGATTCATCCCGTGACACTAGAAATGGAAACACCTTCTCTATATCTGCCCTAACAAACACAATCAATAATTTTAAAGTTATCCTTCAGCCTTTATTTTTTAGAGAACAGAATCATTTGTTCAAACGTCCCTGATTAATAAAGCCTTTCACTTCTGATGTTATCATTGCCCATCTTTTATTTGGTAGAAAAGAGGAGGAGATCCATACTTCGAGCTTATCCTTACTCAGGCATGACGAACGAGCAGTGCTTCGAAAGCTTGTGACTTCAAATAAACCTATTGGACTATAACCTGGTATCTTGTGACTTCTGACTCAGGCAGGATAATAATTAGAATCGGTGGAAAAATAAAATTAAATTACCATTGCCTTAAGCCTGTATTTCCAGATAAATATACACACCTTCCAAAAATATGTATTTATGCATAGAAATTTCAAAGCATCGTTATGAAATATTTTTAAAAATTTCAAGTTATGTAACTGTTAAATCAGGTGTTTGCATAAAAAATACCAAAGAAGCAAAACAAATACATTTTCTAATCAGGCATAGAATTTGGTGCAACAGGCTATTTTCATCAGTTGCGTACAAAAATACTGAAATAACAGTAACTGTTCACTGTCTATTCTTTTCCAGTACATGACAGGATTTGGCAATGAATTTTCGTCAGAAGATCCAAGCTGCCCTGGGTCCCTACCAAAGGGTCAGGTAGTGTACAACTCTCCCATTTGTCTTGTGTATGCGGTAAGTTTAATAGGAGCAGGTGTAACCCACAGGCCTGCTGATTCACTGGCATATTTCACTCAGTTCTGATGGTGATCTGCACAGCCAGTTTGATGATTCAAACCCTACTCGTAGGCTTGATCTTATTAAAAATAACACTTCAGTGCAGTTTGCAAAGCCCTGCTGAGGCACCAAATCAAATTTCAGTGGTAAAAATGATCTCCATAGTATACATGGCTGAATCATGACGTTTTCTTTGAGCTGCCCACAGAATGACACAGAGTGCATTTCATTTTATGTTTTTATTTCAGATGTCTAACATCTGCATGTTTTTATTTTTATTGTTACCACTTTCAAAATGAAAGTGAGATTGCTGATCCTGCAGTGATGCTGTTTAATTTTGTTACCTATTAAGAATGCTACACCCTTGTTCTCTTTTGACTCCTTATTATGGTGTATCACTGGTCTATATTAATAATAGAATTCTAAAATGATGACCATACATGCTTTCTTTAACCACAGAGTGTTTTTTCAAGATTCCTTCCCATTCACTAGATCCGCAAATGAAAAGAACCCATTCACTAGATCCGCAAATGAAAAGAACCATGAACAATTCAGGCAATACGCAATATTTTATACACCTGAATCTCCAATAGGGAACCATACGATGTATTTTGTAAACTGGGTGGATGCTTCTCATGCCTTTCCAATAAAATCAAGCTCAGAAAATAACAAGCAGTAAGTTTGAAAATGCAACCACAGTAAAAAAATTACTGTACTCGTGGGATGATAAAAACAAATTAATACTAGGTTCTAGATATTGAAGAAGTGTTTCAACAGATGTTCCATCAAACCTAAAACTCCACCCTGCAATAAGTGACCTGCTGGGCCATGGAACATGCTGTTATCTTTATCTCTACTCTTCAGGAAAGTGAGAAAAAGCTACAAACCAAATGGCCAATGTGAAACAAATTTTACACCTACTTTCACTGGCTCACATAGCTTTTCTAAATATGCGATAGTGCCCAGAAATCATATAATGTAAAAGTTTAAAAAAGTGTGGATATCTGAAATGAAAAGGGACACAAAAAAAGTGCTTGAAATATTCAGCATTTATTGAGAAAGCATTGGAGTTAAGGGTTTGGATATTCCCAAGGCTGTAGAGGTGGATTTGGAGGTGGAGTGCAAGTTCATTTGGAAAAATGAGCATGAGATCAGCTGTCCAATACTTCCATGTCTCCAAGTACTTCTCCCAGTGACACAGCAGCAGGTCCAACAGCTTGGCAGCAGCAGGAAGCCAATTAGGGATGTTATCGTCAAACTTACTTCACTTTGCCAGGCAACCATAGATTTTGTTGACAGTATGTGAGCTGTGTCAGGGTCCAAAAATGGACTGGAGCCAATTTTAGCAGCTTTTTTGAGGGATTAAATTTATTTTCTGGCAGTAATTCACAAAGGCGATTATTCCCCAGACCTGTCCTTGCTGCCACTTCAAGGAGATTTGTGTCTCTGCACCCAACCCAGACTATCCCAGTCCACTGGCACCTCTCTCATCTGACTCTGTCCCCTTTCCCATCTCCATGTGCCATCCCCGGATGGACTGACTGCTCACCAGATATCAACTGAAAAGCCAGCACCCTTGCTCCCTGTGCCATCTTTAAAAGGCTGCTGCACACCGGAATGAACATTGGCATTCCAAAACTGCTCTGCCCAGTAATGGACAGTCACTCAGAAGATGTCAGAACAGGGAAAAGGAGACACAGTTCTTCAACAGTGACCTGGAAGTCCAGGTGGACAGGATGTGGCAAAGGAGGGACATCCTTTTCCAGAAGGACTGGCAGAGGAGGCCATACCACTAGACCTGGGAGCCGGGTTTAAGGATTTCACCTAGTTCCATGTGGCTTCTGCAGTCTGGAGGAATGGCCATCAGTGCTACAAGCAGGTCAATGAGCACTTCACCTTGCCAGGGTAAGTGCCACACTCTTCATTCTCTGCCACCCTATATTCACTCTACTTCTGTTACTGTACCCACTCTCACCAAGGCCCATGCTCTGCCACTCCCACTATTGCATGCATCAGTTGCCCTCACTTGTTCTCATGCACCTCCTACAACAATAACCCTGCATAACCTCCGTACCACCTACTCACTGCTACAGAACACTTCGCTATTGTTACAGAGGGGAATAGCCCAACCCCTCTGATAATTAAACTAAATCACAAGCCACAATCTCTTATGACAGGAGTAGGGGTTCCCCTCTAATAATTACTCGTGAAACACCCAGAGAAGCTTGCTTTTCCCTTTGTAATCCATTAAAAGAGTGGTTAAAAGAAAGAAAATCCCTGATCTCCACTTTACAAGTAACAAGAAACAATTTATTTATTTAACCCAACAATGAACAAATTAACAGAATTACTAACAAACTGTCAATTCCCCTAATTACTTCCTAATTGGTCTAGATTCTACTGGAATACTGTTCAAATAAACACAAGTCCCACTTAATAAACCCAAATAATAAGAGAACAATAAATTATAACTGAATCTCTCCAAATTCACACAGTCTGTCTTCTGAAATATTCTGTCTCCTCAACTCTCTTCACAAATGCTATTCCTGGTAATTCTGCTGTCAGGGATGTTTTATCTCTATAATTTCTTCAATGAGGACTTTCAACTAAAATACCGTGGTACCTTTGATTAATTAATTTCTCTGAGAGCTGAATGGTGCTAACTCTGGCAGGTGGAGGATGGCTCTCTCTTTCAGATGGCATTTGGCTCTCCCCGATTTTCCAAATTCCCTCGGCTTATATACCCATAATGACATAATCAAATTCTTATAGTAGGTTTGGTTTCAGGTTGTCAACACCATCAGATTTAAATTCAATTAACTTACAATTCAAATAACTTATCTAGCTGCTCTGTTTAAATTAATTGGCCAAATTCAAATTTGTTGTCTTGGAAAAAATGCTTCTTGGCGGTTCCATACAAAATGTTTCCATTCAGGCACTCTCTTTGCCCCTGCATTTATAAACTTCCAGGCACAGACAAAGCACAAGCTCTTAGAGGGACCACGGTGCTTTTCTCCCCACGATCATATTTACCAACAAATTCTAACTTTCTGCCTTCCAATTCATGAATACTGTACCAAACATTGTAACACTACTTTCTGAAATCAGCACCATCACTGGCAGCCAACACAAATCACAATATTAGATAAACCAATGCCAACATTATGCTTGTTTGAAAACACAAGTTTTCAGAGCCTCGCTCCTTCTTCAGGTGTTAGTGAGAGAAGTGGTATCAGACACAGAATTTATAAGTAAGAGATCAAAGGGTCACACCACTGATGAAGATGTATTAAACAAACCTAAGATGCTGTTAAATCTTTAATCACCTCTCTCTCACTCTCTTCCCCCATTCCCCATCCACACACGCACACACACCACTCTCTCTCTCCCCCCTCAATGCACATACGCAGGTGCACTCACTCGATCTCTCTCTCTCTACCCCCCCAAAAATGCACTCACACACCACTCTCTCTCTCCACCCCCCC
>JAHRHZ010000032.1:2163722-2177751 GCA_024137785.1 Ginglymostoma cirratum
CCCCCCCCCCAACGCACACACATGGACTTACTCACGTTCTCTTCCCACCCCCTGCAAACACACATGGAGTCTCTCTCTCTCTCTCTCTCTCCCCCCCAACACACACATGCACTCATACACTCTCTCTCTCCCCCCAAACACACACACACACAGTCCACTCTCTCTCTCACATACACATACACACACACACTCCACTCTTTCTCTCTCTCCCAACACACACACACACACTCCACATTCTCTCCCTCCCCTAACACACACACGCACACACACGTATGTATGGGGTGAATTTGTATTTGCAGATACATTCTATTTTGTTCAAAAAGAACACAATTTATAGACAGTCAGTCAATGTGGCATTTTATAAATTCCTACTTTAGAAATAAAACCAGTCTGACCCCAAACCAAAACACAAACAGTTTCTAAACAAGGCCTCACATCTAACATGCATTGTCTGACCTAAAATGTCACCTCTTTTTTACACTGATGAAACCTTTAGTTCTCTCAGGGCAATGACTTGAAAGAAATTCAGGGATTTGCATGTACATATGCATCAATTAAAACCTTCTAACTGATTAAAGATTTAACAGCATCTTCGGTTTGTTTAAAACATCCTCATCAGTGGTGTGACCCTTTGATCTTTTACTTGTAAATTCTGTGTCTGAGACTACCCCTCTCACTAACACCTGAAGGAGGAGTAAGGCTATGAAAGCTTGTGTTTTTAAATAAACCTGTTGGACTTTAACCTGGTGTTGTGTGATTTCTAACCTTATCCACCCCAGGCTATCAATGGCACCTCCACATCATCAACATTAGGCTTCTCATGCACTTTGAGAAGAGAGTCCTGTTCTTCACAGGTGAAACCAGGACCACTCCTGTGAGGTTACTGAGAGAACCATGCCCTGCCAACTGAGTAACTATCACTCTCACAGTAGCCCTGCTGTCAGTGTCATTCATTGCACTTATCTTCTAAACAATGGCCACCTTGCCTTCTCTGTCTTGTGTTGAAGGTACCAGCAGGAGGTCCATGGTCCCAGGCTGAAACAGGCTGCTCCACCAGAAGCTACCTTCACAACCTCTGAGGCTGAGTGCATGGACACACCAGCAAGCATGCCTCCTGCACCCACCCTAGCTGAGATACTAACCCCTCATGCAAACATCAGGTTTAGAAAGAATGTGGGAGTGCAATTTGGTGAAACATCTCACTGTGATATCGCCGCACAGGCTAAGGAAGAAATGTTCCAGATACTTAGAGAAGTGTCGGAGACTAGACTGCTCAATCACAGATGGGAGAGAGCCCCATGGTCTCGACAATCACAGACGTCATCCACATACACAGGGAAGAACAGGAGTGGCAGACGCATTGTACGTGGGTCATAATGACCCTCTTAGACCAGAAGCTACAGGAGCTGCAACTACACCGTGGGGACCCAGCTATCTCAAGCACTTGATCATCTGGTTATTTCCATAAGACCATAAGAATTGGAAACAGGTTTAAGCCATTCAGTCCCTCAAGCCTGCTCCACCATTCAATAGAATCATAGCTGATCTCATCTCAGCCTAAACTCCATTTTCCTGCCTTTTCTTCGTAATCCTTGAGTCCCCGACTGATCAAGAATCTATCTATCTCAACTTTAAATATACACAAGGACTCAGCCCCCACAGCTCTCTTGTGGAAAGGAGTTCAAATGACTCACAACCCTGTGAGAGAGGAAGTTCCTCCTTATCTCAATCTTAAGTTGGTGCCTCTTTATTCTGAGACTATAATGTCTGGTCTTAGACTCTCCGATGAGGGGAAACATCTTCTTAACATTTACACTGTTAAGCCCTTTAAAAATCCAATATGTTTCAATAAGATCACCTCTCCTCCTTCCATTGAGTAGAGTCTCAACCTGTTTAGCCTTTGCTCATAAGACAATCCCTCCAAAATAGAGACCATCCTAGTGAACTTCCTCCAATGAAATAATATGCTTCTTTAAGTAAAAGGTCCAAAACTGCACACAGTACTTCAGATGTGGTCCCACCAGCACCTTCTGCAGTTGCAGTAAGACTTCCAATCCCCTCGAAATGCGGGCCAACGTTCCATTTGCCTTCCTGATTACCTGACCTGATAGGACAGCCACAGACAGGAAGTGTCCATGATCCTGACGGATGGCTGTACACTTCCCTGACTGTATTAGCCCTACTGCGCAGATTGGGCACTATGGAGCCACAAGACTGACTGCAACCAGTCCATGGGCAGCAGAGATACAGACCACCTGACTGAGAACTCCCCAGCTGGATGCCTGATCGTGTTTACTGCATCAGCGCTGGTACATGGTGCGGGTGTGAGATTGATGTTATATGGTGTCATACAGCAGGGGTGTATGCCCCTTGATGAAGGATTGCTGATCTGCAAGGCAAGACCTCATTTGTGTGACTGTGCTAATAAGGACAGCAAGGCAAGACATGAGTGCCGTGAGCTTGCAGGTTGGCTCTAATTGAGTGACTGCTAAGAGAGCAAGTGAGCAGGCTGGAGATGCACCCTGATCAAATCTGTGAGCTGGATTGGATGTGTGTCCCCTGCACACAAAATGCTCTTGCAGCAACCGTTCAATACTAGTTGCTGGTGCACCTTGCAATACAGGTCTGTGTTTCCTAATACCCTGCAAGTTGGTCAGTGAGGTGCCATGAGGATCCTGAGAAGTTGGCAAATATTGGATGCCAATATGTATGGATGAGGTGTACTGGTGGGTGGTGTCCATGGATCATGTCCTGAGATGCTGTTGTGTGATGAGCAACATGGAGGCTTTTCACAGCAGCAGCGAGCTGAAGTTGCCAGAAAAGTCACCTGTTCTGACTTTCATGTCAAGAATTTTTGATGTCTAGTTTGCTCACAGTGGATGGCAGAATTGGAAGCTGCATGTTAATGAGGGTGGGATTTGCAGTTAATAAGATGATTAAAATGGCAATATAGATGCTGTGGGCCATAGGGCCTCTTCTGAACTGTATGGCTTTATGATTCTCAGCCATAATCCCTCTTAATTGGCAACTCACCATTCCCTAGTGAGAATCATACTGCAAGGGGAGGCAATGGCCTAGTGGTATGATCATTGGACTGTTAATCCAAAGACCCAGATGATTTTTTTCTGAGGACCTGGGTTCAAATCCCTCCATGGCAGATGGTGGAATTTGAATTCAATAAAATATCTGGAATTAAGAATCTAATAATGACCATGAATTGATTGTTGGAAAAACCCCCATCTGGTTCACTAACATCCTTTAGGGAGGGAAAGTGCCATCCTTACCTGGTTTGGCCTACATGTGACTCCAGACCCACAACAATGTAGTTCACTCTGAACTGCCCTCTGGGCAATTAGGGATGGGCAATAAATATTGTCTAGTCAGTGACACCCTCATCTCCTTAATAAATATTTAAAAAAACCTGGAATTTAGCTAAAAGATGCTGCAAATTGGTCTTACATTTTTTTGCATAGCCCATGTGTCGTAAGATTCCACCTTTGATCGCTAAATGCCACACCAATTTAATTTGTTTCACAATTACTACAACATAATGTTTACTCCACAATGGAATGTTTTGTGATCAGACAGAAACAAAACAAATTGATGATACCTATCTTTAAAATTCGGAACAATCTGGGGTGTGCTGATGTAAGTGATGGAGGGAGTCCATATCTATTGACAATGTGTTTTTGTGCATAAAAGGATACTCTTCATTGGTCAGAAATGATGTAGATTTCTAATTGTTAATAGCAGCCACAAAGGGAACAATCTTTTCAAGTAAATAATTAAATAGTAACATTTCTGCTTTTTTAATGTACATTTCAGAATAATCCACAGGTTTGTCCTTATGGTTTATATGCTGAACAGCTCTCTGGTTCAGCCTTCACCTGTCCAAGATACAACAATAAGAGGAGGTAACATTGATTTTATGGTACAGTTAAGAATATTACATACTCATCATATGATGACATTAATTTTCTCATTTAATCAACATAAAACTGTTATAAATAGCCGTTTGGTAGAACAGAATTTATGTTTTACTGAAAAAGACATAGTTTGTAGAAAATTTTCATCATGCACCCATCAAGTCAATTCATAAGAACTGCCAATTTAAGGGGAAAACATCATTAATAACATATGAGAGAAGGGGGCTGGTTATTCAGCCAGTAGACACTGATTGGTAAATGTATTGACAATGTGAATGCATTAACAATGATAGACAGTTAACTGCTAGGCTTGTTTAAATTTTAAACTAGGCAGGTTGACTCTGATTGGTCAATGCCCTTTTCTGATTAATGAAACAGAGTAAGATTGACATCTATTTTGTTGAGTTGAAACATGTATTGTGTCTGTTTCAGCTCAACAAACTACGTAACTGTCATTCAATTCTTTGTTTTGTCACTTGTCATTAATTGGTGCATTTTTCATGTGAATACCTCTATCAGGCAGAGTCCACTAGCCAACCAATGAGCATTGTCCTGTCTGACAGTATGAATGGTTTTTTTTTCCTTTAAATTGATATTCTTGTGAATTGCCCTGATGAGTGGTAGACAAAAATATTAACAAAATGTTTTTTTTAGAAGATCTAATATAATCTTACAAATGTTCTGATAGATGGATTCTAAAATTCCAATTATTCAAATTGTTAAAAAAACTCTATTAATCATGCAATATCAACACATCAATTTAGTGAAGCTTCCAAAGCAAGCACTACATCCTCACAGGAGGCCTTGAAGAAGTAAAAGAAATTATTATGTATTTCTGATCCATGGTAATTGCAAAATTGTATTTGTGCTTTGTTGGATTAATAATATTTCCTCACTGCTGAGATGATGAGTGGGAGTTTGGTCGTATGTTCAGAGACAGAACCAAAAATAAGGCAGCAAAGTAACTTAATGCTTAATCAATTTAATTCAATTTAATATTTAATTTAGCAAACATGATGAAATTAATCCCAAGGAAATTAATCATGAAAAGGAACAAAATAGAGCTTTGGCCAATAGCTAATGGTTGGAATAAAGTAATGCTTGTATTAATCTAACAGTTTTTTCAACATTTTTAAAAATAGAAAAACATTAGGGTGATGACTCTTAGGAGATCATGACTGTTCTCTGCATAAATGGCTAATAACCCCACTGGAAAACCTCTTAATCTCAGAGAAGAGACTCAAATTTATTTCATGACTACCACTTCTAATGGGTGAAAAGAATACTACCCAGTTTAACAACACAAGATCTATGTTAACCTATAATGGTACTTCAATAATAACTCACAAAACACGTGGGAGCTTTCAACCTGGGAATGTGTCAGTTCTGGTGAGTTTAACAGGAAATGTGTGTTTGTTAGGGGGAGCCAATTTATATTCTCCTGCTTCTTGACCAGCGAGCCTTTTGATCATTTGAAGTCAGTTATCGGGAGTCATGATGACCGCATTGACCTCTGTCCAGCTTGCAATTATGCTTTAAGTGCAGGCAAGACTTCAACTGCAAATATGGCTTTATTCCTTCGGTATACCCATTGTGGGAGATTTCCAATTTTTGCCTTGAACTGAATTACTATTGTTCACAATTTACAAACAATTAAATTACTTTTCTTCCTCCAGTAACAGTTGATCTATAGTGAAATATATGGCCCTTTTAAACACCGCTGTTCATTGGTGCTTAGACTTTTCCATATATTGCAGAACAAACTAAATTTTCTTGACTTACTTATATGTCCCAGTCATTTAGTCAAATTAACTAGAGACATTGGAAATTTGGCTTACCTACCATCTAGGTGAACCTACCTATAGGTCAAATTAATTTCATTTTGACCATGTTTTGCAATTTGGGACCTAAATCATCTACACATTGATTCAATTTTAATTAGTTTCTTTCTATCCTTTTCCATGCAGCTGGCTTTATCGTATTGTACCTTCAGTCCTTCACAAGCCCTTCACTTCCATACCCCAGGGAAATTTGTCCTATAATTGGGATGAAATCAATCCTGATCCCAACCAGGTAACAATATTTCTTCATGAAGTTAAAATAATCCACTCATAAGAATATTGGGCCACATTTTTAAAAGATTTCAGCCTTTCTATAAAAGGCATAATCTATCTTATAAATCAAACAGTCTCACGTGTTGCACATCATAGGTAAATATTGGCGAAGACGTATATTCAACCTTTTCAATGTGATACCAGATTTGTTTGTATTGATGACCCAGCTAGGAGCTGAACATTTCATGTTGTTAATATGAATGAAGGGAGACAGATTGGCTGAGGAGAGACCAATTGGTTTGCACAAGTTAATAATAGGTTGGTGCAATGACATTTAGGTTAATGCCACCAAAACCAATTATTTTTTCTATTTGTTATGTTTAATATGAGAATGGGGAACTGATTTGTTAAATAGAAGCTCCTGGTATTTACTAAACCCAAGAAATTTCTGGTCCTTTTAATTAGCTGTTGAGTTAGAAGGTTTTATTTGACACTAAAAAACACTTTTGATTCCTTTGATCTTTACAGAACTTCAAAGTGTTCCAAGAAATGTTTGAAAAAGTGGCATATCACCTGTAGTGTACATCCTCAGCTTTGAAATAAAATCTGTCTCATACAATTTCTTTTATCTTGCTTCTAGCTCAGATGGCTACCATTTAAAATTCATAAAACATCAGAGAAGATGGTTGACTTTGTATCAGTAAGACTGATTTTATTTTGCTTTTGACTATCTCTCCGCCTGCAAATATACATAATGTCATGCCAATAAAATTTAGAGTTGAGGGAAGTATCTTTAATAGGTTGGAAACTGGAACACACTGGACTGACAATGGAACAAATGCTACTCAGGTTGCTGAGTTCTGGTTGGGATTGGGTCTTGGGCTTCATTTGAATCATACCAGTGAGCTGCAGGTGCTGCTATGTGACTTCAGGCAGATTTCAGCAAGGTTAGAGCCCTCAATTATGGACCAGAGAGATATAAGGTTTTAATACGTATGTAACTAGAATCCTGCAAATTATTACCCACTCATGTTCTCCGTCTCTCCCAATTTATTAAGGACAATGCACTTTAATTAAAGAATATATGGGATGATGGTTATTATTTATGTTCTTGGGAGCAAGTTATTTCAGCATGAACAAATTCCTCTGTAATGATTTTATCATTCAGTCAGTTATGAGCTTGTCCTTATGCCCAGGAATAAACTGTCCATTCCAGTGTACCATCTATTTCCTTGGGCAGCACAGCTATTGAATGATACTCTTTTTCAACAGGGTTTACATACATTATGTGGAGCTGGAGATATCAGGTCTAGAAATGGGTTGGCTATTCACATCTATGCCTGCAACTCATCAATGGAGAATAAGTATGTTACTATCTTTAAGAACATTTTCTGTCATATACTTTTTTTTCTGCCTTTTTCTCAGATATTAAAGGAGATAAGACCTTGTTTTAGTTATTTCTCACTCTAACTGTTGTTTGCTACCATGCCATCTTTGTGACATTGAATATTGAGGCCTAGGTCATGGTTTTGACTAAGGGTTTCACACAAAAATACCAGGCAAAAAATCATTTGTTTCATTGGCCTAACAGTAAGTACAATTCTTTTGTCCCAACCTCATTTTAAGCTATCAAAGATTTGTAATTCAATGTAATCTCCTACTTAAAATAATCAGATTCTCAGATACTCTAATGCTTATGTTTTGCATTTCAGGTCATTTTATAATTCAGATGGGGATTTCCTTCTAGGTAGGTAAGACCCCTCCCCCACCCTTTGAAAAGTCAGTTCACACACTTTACCAACTTATCATAACTTGAAAGAAATGATTTTGCCATGGATTCCAATGACACCTCCTTCGAAACTTAACATTAAAACATCTGCATAGAAAATAGTATCAGTAATGCATCCCATGAATTTGAGCCTTCTACTTGTGGGACCATAGAACAACATTAATGTTAGAAAGCAACATTGCTGTGACTGCGGGAAATGAATTTAAGTGGCAGCTTTCCAGTTGATGAGTAGCAGAGTATGAATCTAAGAACTAAATCAAACAAGGCATGCATGTTTCATTTCGTTGAGGACCAAATAACTGACTTCAGTCTCCAACATCCATCCTAGATTTACTGTGGAAATCGCTTAGCTCTGCCTCCTTCACCATTAACACTTGGATTCATATTTAGCCAACAAGGGAAAGGAAATTTCTCAGCAACCATCAAAGCTGGTGCGATCTTTAAGAGAATTGTTCCATCAGTTTTGAAATCAAACCTTATATCTAATCTGACAAATTGATGAAAAACTCTGCAAAGTCATATAAAGAGAATGAGAATACTTCTGGCGAGATAAATTGAACAAGGAAGTATAAAGGGATGATAATGAAGTGGCCATGGTTACAAAACAGAGACAGACAGCCAAACCAGCCTCCATATCCCTGCATTCACAACACAGTAAAATTAAAGTTTCATTGTCCATCACCAAGAGACACTCAGCAGAACCATTACAGGTCAAGCTGGCTGAGCTGACGTAAAGGACATAGCTGCCAAATTGGGTCTGTGGTTAGTGATGAGAGAACCAGTGAAAGGAAAAAACATATTTGATCTCAAACTCACCCATCTGCCTGCCACAGATGCATCCATCCTCCATCCATGAAAGCGTTGGTAAGAGTGATTAAAGCTTAGTCCTTGTGGAGACAAAGTCCTGTCTTCACATTGAGAAAACCCTCCAATGTGTTGTAGCACAATCAGGGTGCTAAATGGGATAAACTTTGAACAGATCTAGCAAGTCAGGACTGGATATCTTAGGTGCTGTGAGTCATCGCCAGCAGCAGAATCATACTCCAGGACAATTTGCAACCTCGTGGCCCAGCTTTACACTTTGGTAGAAAGAATTATGGAGCTAAATATTACTTAAATGGAGAAAGAATGAAGGCTACAGAACAGAGGGATTTGGGAGTCCTTGTCCATGAAATCACAAAATAGCTAGCATCCAAGTTCAGCAGATAGTAGGGAAGACAAATGGAATGTTGGCTTTAATTACAAAGGCCAAATAAACACATTGGTAACAAGAGCAAAATCAGAGGCTAGGAATACTACAGCAAGTAACTCACCTCCTGACTATTCAAAGTTTGTCCACCATCTAGAAGGCACAAGTCAGGAGTGTAATGGAATACTCCAAGGTTGCCTGGATGGGCAGCTCCAACAACAACAAGCTTGACATCAACAAGGACAAAGCAGCCCTCTTGATTGGCACCACGTTCATAAACATCTACTTCGTCTACCACCAACACTGAGTACCAGCAATGTGTATTATCTATAAGATGCATTGCAGAAATTTACCATGGCTCCTCAGTCAGCACCTTCGAGACCCACATACACCACCATCTAAAAGGACAAGAGCAGAAAATAGAAGGGACTATCACCACCTGCAAGTTCCTCTGCAAGCCATTCACCATCCAGACTTGGAAAAATATCAATGTTCTTTCAATGATAACAAGGTGTAGAACTGGATGAACACAGCAGGCCAAGCAGCATCAGAGGAGCAGGAAAGCTGACGTTTCAGGTCTAGACCATTCTTCAGAAATGGGGGAGGGGAAAGGAATTCTGAAATAAATAGGGAGAGGGGGAGGCAGATAGAAGATGGACAAAGGAGAAGATAGGTGGAGAGGAGACAGACAGGTCAAGGAGGCAGGGATAGAACCAGTAAAGGTGAGTGTAGGTGGGGAGTTAGGGAGGGGATAGGTCAGTCAGGGAGGACAGAAAAGTCAAGGAGGCGGGATGAGGCTGGTAGGTAGGAGATGGGGGTGGGGCTTGAGGTGGGAGGAGTGGATAGGTGGGAAGAAGGACAGGTTAGGGAGGCGGGGACGAGTTGGGCTAGTTTTGGGATGTGGTCCGGGGAAGGGAGATTTCTAAGCTTGTGAAGCCCACTGACACCCTCATCTGCTTAGCTGAACTCGTCCTCACCCTTAACAACTTCTCCTTCAATTCCTCCCACTTCCTACAGACAAAGGGGGTGGCCATGGGTACCCGCATGGGCCCAAGCTATGCCTGCCTCTTTGCAGGATACATGGAACAATCCCTCTTCCAAAACTACACTGGCCCTATCCCCCACCTCTTCCTCCGTTACATCGATGACTGTATCGGTGCTGCCTCGTGCTCCCACGAGGAGCTCAAACAGCTCATCTGCTTCAACAACACCTTCTACCCCAACCTTAAGTTCACCTGGACCACCTCCGATACCTCTCTCTCCTTCCTGGACTTCTCTGTTTCCATCTCTGGCAACCACCTGGAAACCAATATCCATTTCAAGCCTACTGACTCCCACAGCTACCTAAAATACACCTCCTCCCACCCACCTTCCTGCAAAAATGCCATCCCCTATTCCCAATTCCTTCATCTCTGCTGCATCTGCTCCTGAGATGAAGCATTCCACTCCCGGACATCCCAGATGTCCTTGTTATTCAAGGACCGCAACTTCCCCTCCACAGTGGTCAAAAACGGCCTCGACTGTGTCTCTCGCATTTCCCGCAACTCATCCCTTACACCCCTCCCCGCATTAACAACCAAAACAGAATCCCCCTCATCCTCACTTACCACCCCACCAACCTCCGGATCCAACGCATCATCCTCCGGCACTTCCGCCATCTGCAATCTGACCCTGCTACCAAAGACATTTTTCCCTCCCCACCCTTATCTGCTTTCCAGAGGGACCACTGACTCCCTTGTCCGCTCCACACACCCCACCAGCCCCACCACACCCGACACTTTTCCCTGCAACCACAGGAAGTGCTACACCTGCCCCTACACCTCCCCCCTCACACCCATTCCAGGCCCCAAGAAGACCTTCCACATCAAACAGATGTTCACCTGCACATCTGCTAATGTGGTATACTGTATCCGCTGTTCCCGATGTGGCCTCCTCTACATCAGGGAAACCAAGCGGAGGCTTGGGGACCACTTTGTGGAACACCTACGCTCAGTTCGCGACAAAAGACTGCACCTCCCAGTCGCAAACCATTTCAACTCCCCCTCCCACTCATTGGATGACATGTCCATTCTGAGCCTCCTGCAGTGCCACAATGATGCCACCCGAAGGCTACAAGAACAGCACCTCATATTTCACTCGGGAACCCTGCAGCCCAATGGTATCAATGTGGACTTCACAAGCTTCAAAATCTCCCCTCTCCTGCCCGCATCCCAAAACTAGCCCAGCTCGTCCCCGCATTCCTAACCCGTCCTTCCTCCCACCTATCCACTCCTCCCACCTTAAGCCCCATCCCCATCTCCTATCTACCAGCTTTATCCCAACTCCTTGACCTGTCCATCCTCCCTGGACTGACCTATCCCCTCCCTAACTCCCCACTTACACTCACCTTTACTGGCTCCATCCACACCTCTTTGACCAGTCTGTCTCCCCTTCTCCTATCTTCTCCTTTATCCATCTTCTATCCACCTCCCCCTCTCTCCCTATTTATTTCAGAATCCCTTCCCCTCCCCCATTCCTGAAGAAGGGTCTAGACCCGAAACGTTGGTTTTCCTGCTCCTCTGATGCTGCTTGGCCTGCTGAGTTCATCCAGCTCCACACCTTGTTATCTCAGATTCTCCAGCATCGGCAGTCCCCACTATCTCTGAACGTTCTTTTAATGGTGCTGCATCAAAATAATGGAACTGCCTCACAACAATATTGCAGATTTACCTGCAGCACATGGACAGCAGCAGTTCAAGAAGCCTGATCACCACCACCTTCTCAAATGCAACTAGGGACGAACAATAAATATTGATCAGCCAGAACTTCCAATGTTGTGTGAATAAGTAAAATGAAAAATAAGCCAGTCAACCCCTTGAACTTTTTCCGCCATCCAGTAAGATCATGGTTGTCCTGGTTACTCCACATTCCCACCTACTCCCAATAAATTTTCACCTCCTTGCTTATCAAGAATTTATATATGTCTGCCTAATAATATTCAAAGACTCTTGCTTCCACTGCTTTAGAGGAAGTGAATTCTGAAGATTAATGATCTTTTGTGAGAAAAAAAATTCTCCTTGTCATTCTTATTTTTAAGTAGTGGTCCTCAGTTCTAGATTCTCTTACAAGAGGAAGCATTCTTTCCATATGGACCTTGTCAACATTTCAGGAGCTTGTAGGTCTCAGTCAAGTTGCCTCTTACGCTTCTAAACTCCAGTGGATACAAGCCTTGCCTGTCCAACTTCTCCTCATAAGACAACCTGCCCATTTCAGGTATTAGACCAGAAAATACTCTCCGAACTGTTTCCCAGGTCCTAATGGACTCCATCCTAAGATCTTAGGATCATTTTTCTAAAGTCAAGTGAATATGGGCTCAGTCAAACCAATTTCTCATCATAAGACATTTCTGCTATCCACAGTATCATCCCAGTGAACCTCTGCTGCACTGCCTGTATGGCAAGTTTTACCAAAGAACAATGTCACAGTAGATTTATCAGTACCTTTTATATTTCTCATTGATTTCTTTTGTCATCCCCAATATTTATTAAATGCCTTTTTGATCTCATGACAATTATTCCGTGGAACCCGACTCTTGGTGCTTCCTTTTATTCCAAAACGTTATAGGCTGGGGCAGGAGTGGGTGAGTCTCGATGAGATGTTCTTTGGAGAGTCAGTGTGGACTTGTTGGGCCGAATGACCTGTTTCCATACTGTAGGGATTCTTTGACTATGGGGGTAGACGTAAACATAGAATTTGGAACAGAAACAAACCAGCCATGAGCTTATTGAGGGACTGATTGATGTCCATCTGCTCCTAATTCATTTGTTCATATTTCTCCAAAACTGACAATAGGAAGTGTCTTGTAGGCTTCTGTCTTAAAGCCTGTTGATTTTAATTGGATACCTGTTTGATTGCAGTGCCCCAGGAAGGGAGTCTGTTGATTACAACGGAGTTTGGCAAAATGCTGGTTGAACCTAAAGAGATTTGTGTCATTCAGGTAAGAGAGACCAGAGATTTGACATCTGGATGATTCTCAGCCTAGCTCCATGCCACTCCAACAACACCAGTATGAAGTGTAAATGCTTTAATTGGCTAGAGCTCATTTCATGGTGCTGACAATCCTCAGGAGGTAGGAACTGCCTGCAGGAGGTAAGTAGCAAAGCCAGCCGTGATGGTGAGAGTAGGTGGTGCCTTGGAGGCCCGGCAGCTTCAATGCTTATAAAAGTGAAAATGCAGGCCCAAGTAAAAGGTGCTGCAAACACTCTAGCGCAAGATTCCCCAGGTCCCAATGCAATCACTGCGCAGAAAATACTTCCACATTTCCCTGTTTCGAACCCAACAGCTACGCACACTCATGCATCAGATTGTATGAGTTTACTTTTGAAAATTGCATTCTTGTGCTCCCAGACCTGTTAACAACAGGAGCCGAAAGGGCGATTAAATGAAGGTGAGTGTGTTTCCTGCTCCCTACCTCCTTGCCCTTTGTAAATCAGAGCACATCCTGAAATTTGTGGAATTCACAGATGCCCTCCTTCCCAATCTAGTTGACAAATAAAAATCCACGCCCAATTGTTGTTATTCCACAGAAGGACACCATTCAGCTCATCAAGATCAAGTTGGCTCTCTGTAAAATAACCCAATCAGTTTCATTCCCCCTGCTATTCCCATAGGCTTAGGGACCGCTTTGCAGAACACCTGCGCTCAGTTCGCAACAAACAACTGCACCTCCCAGTCGCGAACCATTTCAACTCCCCCTCCCATTCCTCAGACGACATGTCCATCCTGGGCCTCCTGCAATGCCACAGTGATGCCACCCGAAGGCTGCAGGAACAGCAAATCATATTCAGCCTGGGAACCCTGCAGCCCAATGGTATCAATGTGGATTTCACAAGCTTCAAAATCTCCCCTCCCCCAACCGCATCCCAAAACCAGCCCAGCTCATCTCCACCTCCCTAACCTGTCCTTCCTCTCACCTATCCCCTCCTCCCACCACAAGCCCCACCCCCATCTCCTATCTACTAACATCATCCCGCCCCCTTGACCTGTCCGTCCTCCCTGGACTGACCTATCTCCTCCCTACCCCCCTACCTAC
>JAHRHZ010000032.1:2178151-2197448 GCA_024137785.1 Ginglymostoma cirratum
TCTCCTCTATCCATCTTCTATCTGCCTCCCCCTCTCTCCCTATTTATTTCAGAACCCTCTTCCCCTCCCCCATTTCTGATGAAGGGTCTAGGCCCGAAACGTCAAGCTTTCCTGCTCCTATGATGCTGCTTGGCCTGCTGTGTTCATCCAGCCCCACACCTTGTTATCTCGGATTCTCCAGCATCTGCAGTACCTTTTATCTCTATTCCCATAGCCCTGCAGGTTATTTCCCTCAAATCCTTAGTTGCTATTTGACATCACTGATTATCTCTGCTTCCGTTTTACGAGCACAAATTTGAAGTCATCACCATTGTCTGCATAAAAGACGTTCATCCTCATATGGTCTAGCACCTTTTGCCAAAATATCTTAGATCTTTATCCTATCAAAATCTTGTTTATCACTATCAGAGCTCCCCTTTGTTCCAAGGAGAACAACTGTACCTTCACCAATCTACCTTATAGCTAAAATCCTCATCCCTGGAATTGTTCTCTGCACCTTCTTGAAAACCTGCATATCCTTCCTACAATGTGCTGATACTAACTAGATCCAAAAATCTAGTTGTAGCTGAACCAGTATTTTATATAGGCTTACTTTTGTACTCCATATTTTTATTCATCAATTCCATCTACCTTACTACCTACTCTCTCAGCATGTCCTATCACCTCATAGGTCTCGGTACGTGAACCCCAGCTCACTCTGTCTCTATGCACTGTTTAAAACTGTATTATTCTGTTTTTCCTCCTCTATCCTTCTACAAAATGCATCACCTCATACTTCTTTCCACTTTGCCCATTTTTCAAGCCTATCAATGTCCTGTTGCAGTTGATTGGCATCATCTTCACTGATTGCCACACTTCTATTTTTGGTACCATTGGCAATTTTTTAAATGTTCAATGTCCGTGTCATTTTTATATATCAAAAAACAGTACATTATACCATTGAGCCTTCAGGAATAAAACTGTCTATGCTCCTCCAGTCTGAGAAACAACCATTTAATTTTTAAAAGATTTGAATTGGCAACAAATTGCTGCATTTAAATCCAATGTAATTCAAAACCCTTAATAGAAGTGGCCTCCTTCACGATTGTAGTGCTTTTATCTATAAAGTCATAGGGCTAGCTTTGGGTGTTATTCACACTACATAGATAAATCATGTTAGTAACATAAAAGTTAAAAAGTATATTTCACACACAATTCTAATTTTAAAACAATTGCCTTAGTTGCACCCTTATGATTCAAGAGGCATGTGATGACAAGATCATTTTGCAACTTTTTCTGTTTTCACAAAGATTATTCATGATTTTTTAAAATTAGAAATGTTTATCTGCATGACGTACATATTAAGAGTTTGTACGAACAATAATTAATGACATCTAGAAAAGATAATGACACATTTCTGATTTTTTTTCTTTCAGCAAGGGATGCATTTCAGCATTCAGGTCTTTGAAGAGACAAGAGGTTACATCTTGGAGATCTTTGCAGGCCATTTTGAGTTGCCTGATCTTGGACCAATTGGTGAAGATTTTTCACTGCAATATATTTAGTTCTAGGCTTTAACAAAACCCATTTTCAGTGACATTGTGACACTTGTACGTGAGTCTGGAGAGGATTCCTTTAAACAAATCAACAAACATACCAGGGTTGTAGTTGGATCTTGGAAAAGTTAGAAATACTCATCAAGTTAGTCTCACCTGATATTCCATTAATCTTAAATGTTAAGCAAAAACAGAAAATGCTAGAGAAGCTAAATAGGTCTGGCAACATCTGTGTAGAGAAAACATAGTTAATGTTTCAAGTCTGATGACCCTTCTTCAAAATGGGTCTGAAATGTTAACATTGTTTCTCTCCACAGAGGCTGACAGATCTGCTGAGTATTTCCAGCATTTCTGTTTTATTTCAAATTTCCAGCATCCACAGTATTTCACATATGTTTAGATGGAATTCATTGGTTTCATTTACTGATTTTAGAAATCTTTAAAATTGATATTTACAAATTTCCAGTGGTCTATTCCTGGATTTTTCTGTGTTAGTGGATCAGTTAAAATCAGTTTCAGACTGTTACTTATCTCCCAGGAACCAGATTTTTCTCTGTCCTTAATAAAAACTGAAAGAACTATGGATGCTGGAAATCAAAAACAAAAACAGAAATTGCTGGAAAAGCTCAGCGCATCTGGCAGCATCTGTGGAGAGAACTCAGAGTTAATGTTTTGGATCCAATGGACCACATCTCTCCACAGATGCTGCTAGACCTGCTGAGATTTTCCAGCAATTTCTGTTTTCTCTGTCCATAGTGAATCCTGAGACAAACAAATCCTGTGCTAATAATATCATCAGCATTACAAAAAAAATTGAATTTAAACTACTTTTAATTGCATCTTCCACCAGCTTTAGTGGGATGTCACATCTTCTTTTTCTGATGAGTTGAGGAAATAGAAATTGTCTTTAAAGTACAAGTAAATTATTACATCATGTCAGATAACTTTTTCTTCTACATTCTCAAAGATCATGATATTAATCCTATTAACTCATTTGATTTGCTTTACTAGGAGCCAATGGTCTTGCCAATCCCAGGGATTTTAAGGTTCCAGTTGCATGGTATGAGAACCGAAAGATTCCAACTGGATTCACTGTCATCAGCAAGTTTCAGGGCAAGTTATTTGCAGCCCAGCAGGTGAATGGGCATTTTATTCTTAGTGTTAAATACTGGGCATGTAAGAAGGATACACAGAAACAGATCAAACTAAATGTTAAGCACAAACTAACGTTACTGAAATAGTCTATTAATAAGTTACTTGGAAATTGTACTTCCAGTGTAACGTTGAACCATATGGAGCAGGAAAAGTCAATGTTCACACAGTTGTCTGCAATGTAACATGTGGATGTGGTTAATTTGACTTTCAGAACGCTTTTGATAAGGTGACATGCACAAGAGGTTAGTAAACGAAACTCAAGCACAATAGGATATGGGTTAATATATTGGCATAGATTGACGATTGCTTCAAGGGCAGAAAGAGTAGAAATAGGTTCACTCTCAGGTTTCCAGACTACAATCTTTGGAGTATCACAACTTTTAGTGCTTTGGCCCGAGATATTCACAACTTATATCATTGATTTAGATATGGGGAACAAATGTAATATTTCCAGTTTTGCTGATGACACAAAATGGGTGGTAAGGTGAATTGTGAGGATGATACAGAGTGGCTTTGGGGGATTTGAACAGGTTAATTGAATGGTCAAGAATATGGCAGATGTAAAACACAACTGCAGTGCATTCCTCAAATGGGGAGAGATTAGGAAGCGTTGATATCTAAAGGGACCTGGGTGCTCTTGTTCACAATGAACTGAAAGAAAACATGCAGGTGTATTAAGTAATTAGGAAGGTAAAAAGTATGTTAGCCTTTATTCCAAAAAGATTTGAGTACAAGAGTAAAAATTCCTTGTTGCAATTGTATCACAAGTAGGTGAGAGTGCACTTGGGGTGTTGTGTACATTTTTGATCTCCTACGTACCTCGTGGGAGTACAACAAATATTCAACAGACTGATTCCTGGGATGGTGGGATTGTATTATGAGGAAAAATTGAGCCTAATTCTTGATTAGTAAGGGGATCAAGGGTTACAGGGAGAAGGATTGAGAAACACATCAGCCATCGTTGAATGTGGAGCAGACTCAATGGGCCAAATGGCCTAATTCTGCTCCTATATCTTATAGTCTTATCGTATTCTGTAAAGATAAGAAGAATGAGACGTGATCTTATGCGACATCCAACATTCTTAAAGGGCTCAGCAGTGTAAATGCAAAAAAGGTTATTTTCCCTAAAAGCGGGGGATGGTTTATAACAAGGGAGCACTGCTTTGGGATAAGGGACATGCCATTTAGGACTCAGATGAGTTGAAACCTCTTCACTCAGAGGATGGTGGATCTTTGGGTTTCTGTACCCCAGAGGGCTGTGGATGTTCAGTCACTGTATATACTCAAGACAGAGACTGATAAATATCTAGATGTTAAAGACATCAAAGGAAATAGGGATAGTGTGTAAAAAAGGCCCTGAGGTGGAAGGCCTGTCATTGGGCTGGCATTTATGTGTGCCCATTGGCTGCATTTATGACAGGGGTGGGCATGTAAAATTGGTCATTTGGCTCACCCATCCCAAAGCTCCCCTTGTAATGTGGGAAACCTTCAACATCATATTTTCCTCAGTTTGTTACTAAGACCAACTTAAAATCAATTATCAAAATCACAGGGAGAAATCTTCCTAGGCATTGGCAATAACATTAGGAAAATCATGTGAGAGGCCGTTAAGTAGCTTCTTGATCTAAGAGGGAATAGTCTCATTTCCTAACAAAGTGGTGGTGAGATCAGCTTCTCACTAGTATGTGACCATAGGCCTATTTTCATGCCCTGACATATATTGACATCCTCATTATTACACGATCTTACCTCATTGATATGCAGTTCCCATTCTCCCAAATGCCAGATGGAAACCAGATAGTGGTAATTTCCAATATGTAAGTCAGAATGGTAACGTGGTGACTCCAGCTCGCTACCTGCCCCTTGGGACCTTCCATTAGTCACCAGCATCTCGGGGTGTGCCCCATTGGGCAGCGACCGCTCACACACCCTGGGCAGCAGGACCTCCAGGTCCCTGTTGGCAAAGGCAGGTGCCAATCTATCCAACATGTCTGGGGCAAATAAAACAAACAATTCAGGGCAACTGCACACTGCCAGCTCTTGAATGGATGCAGAGCAGTGCTAGAAAACCTGGAAGCTCCCAGTACTGGTTGGTACTGCCACTTGTGAGGGAAATAGAGTGCCATAGTCACACAGTTCATAGATGTGGAGGTAAGTTTGGGAAGGTAGCATGACAAAAACTCGCTAGATCTCACAATGAAACAAAACCTTTATGAAGCTCACCAAAAATTATACTTAATCGATTTCTGATAAGATTCAACCCATAGATTCTGTCTTCAGCAATTCCTGCAGATGACTGTCACTTACTCCATAACAGACTGCAGGTTTCTGAAACCTACTTACATGCCTGCACAAATGAGGGAGATGCATGTTTGCAATGATTCTGTGGTAATGCAGTGTAAAGTGAGTCAGCATCCTTCTATCTACAAGAGATTGTAGACACACGTGCTAAGGATTATCAAAAGACCTCACCTGCTTGCCATATATATTCTTTGATACATCAACCTTGCCAAAGTCTATTAGCCTGGTTCTAAATATTTAATTTGATTCAGCAACCACTACCTGGTAGTGAGTACAAGATTTTCACTGGGCTTTGATTTACTCCTAACTAAAACCAGGTAGCATATTTTTAAGGTGAGAGGAGAAAGATTTAAAAGGGACCCGAGAGGCAACTTTTTCACACAGAGGGTGGTTCGTATGTGGAATGAACTGCCTGAGGAAGTGGTAGGTGCAGGTACCGTTACAACATTTAACAGACATTTGACCAGGTAAATGAATAGGAAAGGTTTAGAGGGACATGGGTCAAATGAAGACAAATAAGATCGAATTGCTGTATGACTCTATGACTCTAAATGCTTAACTCTAAGATTGCTCCAATAAAAACAAAATACTGTGGATGCTAGGAATCTGAAATAAAACACTAAATACTGGAGACACTTAACAAATCTAACAGTTCTGTTTCTACTTCTGCAGATACTAACAGTTCAAGTTTGATATCCCTCTTCTTCACAACTGAAAGGGAAATCTCTGTTTTTCATGCTGTGGACAGAGGGGGGAGGAGGAGCAAGAGGAAAAGATTGTAAGAGTGCTTACAGCTAAAGGCAAAGGGGTTGTTAATGAAAGTGAAGGAGAGATAGAGATGTAAAAAGTGCATAAATTAAGGTCTGAAAAGAAGTAAATAGGCCCACTCTGCTGAGAACAAAGTTAACAAATTACAAATTAGACTCGGCTGTGTGCGTGTGTATTCTACCAGAAGGAATTGGTGGGGGATCGTGTTGTAGGATGTCAGAAAAATAGAAGGTGACCAATAGAGGTGATGCTCTAACTTTGTGGAATTCAATATTGAGTCCTAGAGGTTGTGAGGTGCTGAAGCAGAAAATGAGGTGCTGTGTCTTTAGCTTGCATTGTGCTTTGCTGGAACATTTTGTAGCAGGCCCAGGATAGAAATGTCTACATGTAGTGTCCTTTACAACTGGCAAGACTAAACGCAGACAGGTGACTGCATTGTGCAATACCTCTGCTCTGTCTGTAGGAATGACACAATTTTCCAGTTGTTTGCCATTTCAATAAGTGTACTCTCATGATAACATTTCCAAAAAGTTAACTCTCATTTCTCTCTCCACAGATAATGCCAGACCTTCTGAGCTTCTCCAGTGCTTTCTCTTCTTATTATCCAAGATTGCTGCCCCTTGTTCTGGATTCCACACCAGAGAAAATCATTTTTCGATACCTACCCTATCTAATCTCTTTTATGGTTTAAAACAATTCAAATAGATTACCTATTACCTTCTAAATTCAAAGGACTTTGAGTGAAGTGGTTGCCTCTTCTCATAATACTGATAATACTCATAATACTCTAGTATCATTCTGGAGAATTACTGCTATACCACTCCAAAGATAACATATGTTTTCTGAAATTTAATGGCCAAAGTTGAATGCAGTCACCGAGCTGGGACCTGACCAAGGTTCTGTACAACTGAAGCATCACTTTCTCACTTTTGTTTTCTCAGTCACTTGAAGTAATGGCAAATGTACTTTGATTATTCTGAATTACTATATAATGAAAGGGCAGTAGATCCTCAAATCAAATTGATCAGAATCTCAAACGTCATTCTTCAATTTCTAATTTTGAAGCAGATTAAGAAATTCAATATATTCCTTTCAGGACTTCTCTCCATTTAATGTTGTGGCCTGGCATGGAAACTATACACCTTACAAATACAACCTGCAGGACTTCATGGTCATTAATTCTGTTTCATTTGATCATGCAGTAAGTAATTTTCTTCGTGTATTTTTATTGGCACATAAAACACAGGTAATGTATCAATTGCTCTATAGTCTTACCAATGCCTAGTATAATTGAAACAAAACATTTCAATTTATGTTCAATTCCCCTCATAATAAAAGACAGCATGCGATTAGCCTCCTTGATTACTGTAGCTGTATACCAAGCTTTTGTGACTCACACACCAGCACACCTAAATCCCACTCCACCTCGGAATTCTGCAGTTGTTCTCCATTTAAGTAATACACTGACTTTATATTCTTCCTGCCCACATGAACAATTAGACATCTTTCCACATTATACCCATCTACCAGACTTTCATCCACTCCCTCAATTTATCTATCAGTCTGCAATTTCTTTATGCTTTCTTCACAACATATTTTCCTACCTATCTTGGTGTTATCAGCAAACTTAGCTGTCATGCCTTTGCTCCCCTCATCTAATTCATTGATATGAATTATAAAATGTTGAGGCCCCAGCACAGACCCCTGTATGACCCTACAACTCACATCCTGCCAATGAGACAAAGGCCTATTTACACATACTGTTTTCTGCCAGCCAGCCATTCTTCTATTCATTCTAATATGTCATCCGTGACACAATGAGCTTATTCTCCACAAGAACCTTTGATGTGACATTTTACAGAAATCTTACAGCCTTCTGGAAATCCAAGTACAGTACATCTACAGGTTTCCCTCAATCCACAGCTCTTGTTATTCCTTCAAAGAACTCAAAAAAGTTGACTAAATGTGATTTCCCTTTGTTAAAACTATCCTAACTTTTCCCAATTATCTTGAGGTTTTCTAACTATAATATCTTTATTGATCAATTTTAAGACCTTCCTCGTGACAGACATCAAGCTGACTGGCCGTTGGTTCAGGTTTTCTGCCTTTCTCCATTCCTGATAGTTGCTACATGCCAATCCTGTGGAATCTTTCCTGGATCTAGAATCTTTTTTGACAATTAACATCTATGCATCTACTACATCATTAGGAACCTTTTTTAAGATCCAAGACCCAGACATTTGCCTGCCTGAAGCTCTAACAGTTTGGCTAGTACGACTCCTCACTTGATTGTAATTTCAGTAAATGCCTCTCTTCCTTTCACCTTCTTATTTAGAACCATTATTGGATTTTTTTCTATCATATCTTCTATTGTGAACATAGAAGTAAAATATTTAATTTCATCTGCCATTTCCTTATTATCTACTGTTAATGGTCCATTCTCACCTCTAGAGAAACAACACTCACTTCATGTATTCGTTTTTTAAATACTTGTGTAAACTCTTGCCATGTATTTTTACATTCCTATCAACCTTTCATATTTTAAATTCTTTCTGTTGAATAATGTTTTAATCATTCTTTACATTCTGACTAAGCAGCTGACCTGCCATTCATCTGTGCACTATCATGTTTTTTTTCTCAAGCATTAAACTTTCCTTAACTAATTTAGTTAATTGTGAACGGTGGGCCACCCTGTTAGAATTTTTCTCTTTGATAGCCCACATCTTTTTACATTTGATCCCTTGCCCAACTGTTAAGTTTAAAACCCTCTCTACTTCCCTACTTACACGGTTGACAAGAACATTGGCCTCAGCACAGTTCAGGTATAGACCATCTCAACAGTATAGCCTCCACTTTCCTCAATACTAGAGCTAATGGTCCATGAACTGGAACCTACTTCTCCCACAGCTCTTTGAGCCATGTATTCATCTCTTTAATTTTATCCACCCTGTGCAATTTGCACACAGTTTAGGTAACGTTCCAGAGACTAAAACCTTGAGGTTCTGCTTTGTAATTTAGTATCTGGCTCCTCATGTTGTCTATATAGAACTTATTTCCTAGTTCTGTTTATATGATTAGTATGCACACAGACCCTAATCTCTGCATCCTCCTTGTCCCATTGCAAATACCTTTTCAGTCCTGAATCCTGGCACCGAGAGGTAAGAGTCTCCTGAACTCTCACTCTTTGCTGTATAGAATAGTGTCAATCTCCTCAGTATACTATCACAATGACTACAACATTCCTTGTTGCTCTTCCTCCACTCAAATGGCATCCTGAACCATGGTCAGTCTATACATTCACCCCGCAGATCTGATTTCATCCAAACAGACTGAGCAAACCTCAAACCTATGGAACAATTGCAGAGGTTGTCACGCCATCTCCCTGGGCAGCATTACATGTCTCACTCAGTCACAACCCTCTGTTCCTGACCACTGATCAGATTAGAAGACCCTATTCTAAGTGGTGTGACTGCCACCTCATACAAAGAATCCAGATAAATTTTCCCCATCCAGCTGCATCCCAGTGTCTGTAGTTCTGCCTCCAGCTCAGACTGAACTGAAGCTGCTTGAACTTCAAACACTTACTGCTGACATGTTTGCCCTGGATCGCAATGGTATCCAGGAGCTGCCACATGATCCAGCCTTGACACATTACCAAATTGCCATCCTTAATGAGTTTCAATTATTTAACAATATTATTTACTTACTTATGTTGCCAATTTTGTATTTTATTAACTTCATAATTTATATATTACATTAAAATTTAAGAATAAAAAAGACCTTAACCACTTACTAGAAATTCACCAACAGCTAGCTCCTTTCCCTATAGTAGAAGAAGACTAATTCCAATCTAGCTGTCTCTGAATGCTGCCATGACAGCCTTTTCTCACCTGCTCCTGCCTATTTCTGGGTCCTCCACTGACCTGCTTTTCTTGACAAAATGTGTCATTTTCATTTCATTGGTCGTTCTGTACTACCAACAACTATTTTCTTGACAAAATGTGTCATTTTCATTTCGTTGGTCATTCTGTACTACCAACAACTATTTTGCTTTTGGTGTAAGCAGACTGAAACCCATTTAAACTCCTTTCTTGGGAGAAGGAATCATTAGAAAAAAAATCCTCTTCGGGGACAGGTATTTTGCTATGTTTTCTGGTCTAATTTTAAATATGTAATCTGCAAAACAAGTATTATATAAATATTAAAGTATCAAGGTATTAAAGATGAATTTTAAGAATCTTGCACTCTGTTTTCTTTGAATATCCAAACTTCCCAGTTAAAATTTAAAGCTTACACATAATAGATTCCTGTGCAAGGGAAATAGAAGAAACCAAATCTTGACACTTCTGTATGATGTTTGTGCTATAGATCACCAATCTGATGATAGCCCTATGTGTTTTCAGGATCCTTCGATTTTCACAGTGTTAACTGCTAAATCAACTCGTCCAGGTGTGGCTATTGCAGACTTTGTCATCTTTCCACCACGCTGGGGAGTGGCTGATCACACATTCAGACCCCCATACTACCATCGTAAGATATGGAAAATCCATTATGTCTTTTTTTAACATAGTAATAGACATATTATATTCAAGAAGGCAAATATACCGTTGCAATGAATTCTGTCTAGTCTTTGGCACTGCTTTGAAAAGATCTTGGACAGGTCATGTAAAACATTAGAAAATTAATCTGTATTAATCCCCAGCAGTAAGATGGGAGAGATATTATAATTTATTGACTGTTTTTAAGTTAGACAAATTATTTATGTTCCATCTTACTTCTGTATAGAGACATATAGGACACCATAGGTCATTGCTTGTGCACGAATATGCAATTGTATGACCTATAATGATGTCATAGCCATTTGTAGTATAACCTAATGCAGGGTTACAGGGATAGGCTACGGAAATGGGTCTGGGTGGGAGGCTCTTCGGAGGGTGAGAATTGCCTGTTTCCACGCTGTAGGGATTCTATGGATTCCAATAACTTTCTGTGTGATTAAAGAACTTTACCACTAGTGTGAGGGTGCTGGCTTAAAAATTTTACGACAGATGTCACTTCACCAGAAGGGTAAGTCATCCATGTGCATTTCCCAAGTCTTCAACCATTGAGTTTTGAGTTGTACCAAGAAGGCAACAAACTAGTAATGAAAAAGAATCTTAATATTACTGAGCTATTAAAGAACTGAGCCTTAATTTTAAATTCCAATATGTCACTAGTCAATAGGTTAAATACTAAACAGAAAATGTAAAGCAGGATCTGTAGTTTGCAAAATAAAAGGTTTTCATGTTTCCTTTCTTTCATCACCAGGCAACTGTATGAGTGAATTTATGGGGTTGATTAAAGGTCATTATGAGGCAAAAGAGGAAGGCTTTCTACCTGGCGGAGGTAGTCTGCATAGCATTATGACTCCACATGGACCAGATGCAGAATGCTTTGAGAAAGCAAGCAAGGCAGACCTCAAACCAGAACGAGTAGCTGATAAAACAATGGTAAGTAAAAAAGGGACCTTAAAGACAGTGAGGTGCACTTTCTATGCAAGAAGACACATTTACTTGATCACCAACTACATACCCTGAGCAATGCCTTTACTCCTAAACACCATTTTCTATTGCAATGGGAACTAATTGTTACTATTTGGCAGATGAATAAAAAAAAAGTAGATGTTGCAGCTATAAACTACCTAATTTGTATTGTTGGACATGATAAAAATATGGTCACTACCCTTGAAAATCAGTTTGATGGCAAACAACAAGCATAAGGAAATGCTATTTTATATTTTTGAGTTAATATTTTGTCCTGCTCAATTTTTGATCTCCACAATGAAATTAATGTGGTCCATTACAACTGGGTGCAACAGGAAGAGCAACCAGTAGGTGGAAGCCAGGAATGTTGTCTGAAAGGACTGACTTGAAGTATGACCTTAGGTTTATAAAGTACTTTTCACAGGAAGTTCTATAGCACGTTTTAGCCTCTGAAGTGCTTTTGTGAATCATAGTCACTATTGTAACATAGCAAAATGTGAAAACCAATTCCTCCATAATCAAGTTCCAACGGTAGCATGGAGGCAATGATTTGATAAGCTGCTTTTCAGTTATTTGGTTGAGGGATAAATACCAGCCAAGCACAGTTCACCTGATCTTCATCAAATTGTGGCGGGGATATTTTTGCATCACTTGTGAAGCAGACAGCACCACTCACCCGGGAGATGCGATCTCTGATAATACAGCACTCACCTGGTAGTACACAGAACTAGGTGTTCAAGTCTCTGAGTAAGGCTTGAACCTACAAACGTCGGTCTCAGACCTAACAGTACAACTACTAAACCGAGGGGCTGATCCATAATTCACCAACATGACCAACTTTTAAAATTCAGAAAAAATAATGCTTAGCTAAAGTTATATAAGACAGACAATAAACAACATTTTTACCCTTGATAAATTTTGCAAAATAACTTATACATCTGATATCATCATCACATATTCTAAAGGATATGAACACCCTGTTAGTTTGTCCAATTACCTAAAATAATTTCTCCAATTACCTCAACAAATATTTTACATAATAAACATTTGCAGAAAAATGACAATTCACTGATGGGTATTTGTTTACAGGGGAGACCCAAAGTGTTATGTGATGTCAGTGCCAGACATTGGTTCTGGAAGATATGTAATGTCTTTGGCATAATCTTATTCCATAAAAACAGCTTAAGAAACCTATTCAGTCAAGAGTATTAGAAATCAAACACTCCCAATCGTAAACTTCTCAACTAACATTAACAGGGTTAAATTAAAATAAGTGAAAATAATTATTTTTCAAAATGTGATCATGAGAACTAGAATTATCATCTAGATATATGCAGCAACACTTCAAGTTAGTTACAGATACATAAGCAGTTTGTATTATTGACAAGTACTTCAGCACTGCAGATCTTCGTAAAACACGATTGCTCATGGCTCAGAGTATTGCTGGACAACGTGCATCATCCAACTGAATATCACTGCCAAGTTTGTACAGACTGAGAAATGTGCTGTTCTTGGAACTTACTCATGTTATGTTACTTATCTCAGTTGGATTCAGTGTTCACTTGTTTCTGTTCAAAACTGCATAATACCCCATTCATTGTTAAGCTAATCCACTTATTAGTTCATTTTCTATTTCATTTGACAGGCATTTATGTTTGAGTCCTCGTTTAACATGACTGTCACCAAATGGGGCCTGGAGACCTGCAATTGCCTAGACAAAAGCTACTCAAAGTGTTGGCAGCCACTGAAAAATAATTTCAATCCGAACTGGAAGCCAAATGCCAAGTGAGCATGGGATCCAGGATTCCTCTAACATGGTGAGATAGACCAGGAAACCCAATCAATTGAGTTGTTAAAAGGGGAAAAAAGTACCTGGAAAGTCAGAGTATTAGGAAGATATAGATGATGCAGGAAATTGGGATTAAAGAGTCGCTAATAAAACAAAGTTCCCTTTGATTGTCCTTCAGATATACACACACACATATATATATATACAATTGGAAGCTTTACCTGGCGTTTCTTGTTACACCTGCAAACATATAAATAAACCTCTCTTTCCATAATCTCTTTCCATAAAGGCAGATCCCTAGAGTCAGCTGAAATATTGCATTAAGGTTTTGAAATTGTTGCTGTAAGTAGAAAGCATGCTCATGGAGAAACGTGTAAAGACCTCTATGAACTAATATGAAATTTCAAAAGATTATGAATTGATAGTTCTTTACAACTGTGAGATGAATCACCACTTAAAATTTGAGTTCACCAATACAATGGAATGTTAAAAGATACCATGACACAATAAGTACAGGTGACAAGATATGTTGTTTCTACTCTGTCAGTACATTGCATACATAAGAAAGCTGAGAGTATAAGGACTGTTCACATTGGATATCCGTACCTGACAGCATTCTCTCCAAAGTGTAACCATCAGACATTGAAATTCCTGTCACAGTTTGGTGGGTGCCAAGACACACTTAAGTGGTAAATGTGCCTTTCTGAACACAGAAGTGGCGATCTATCTCACGTCCTGTGACTTTGGCAAGGACATTGGCAGAGCTCCCAGGCAGAAGCAATCTGGGCCCTCTTTCAAGCATTATAGATTTGCAGGGCAATGATTCAAAACCAATCTTAAAAGTTTTGACACATGGCGCCTTTCTAGACCAGCAATTTTCAGGATATTTGAATGGCTTATTGATTCTGAATTAGAGACAGTTTAATTTTAGTTTAGTTTGTGGTAAATTGTTTGTACCTGATTTTGTAAGACCAATCAGCAGGTGCAATTCAAAGAATCAAATTATGAAAGGTTGTTCCTATCACGTTTAGTGCACTATAACATTTTTTAAAAAAGTACTAGTTCCAGATTTCTATTTCCAATTGATGCTATCTAATGATTTAATTCATTATTTTTGTACTGTAATTTCAGATCAAACTTTTGACCACTGGGAGGAAATCATAATATTTTCATACACACCAACTGGACTGATTATTAGGACTCTACAGAAATGCGATGTTAATTTCTACTGAAGTAAGATTGATGGCAGTAATTAAAAAACAGTGTAATTTCAATTACCTAAATGGCTGCATTTAACTATGAGTTTAATCAAGTAAAAAAATTAAATGTCAGCTGTTCTTATCTGAAAACAATAAAAAATACAAAGTTTTGATGACCATGTTGTGAAGCTATGTTTATACCATCTTGCTAAACCCTTGGGCATTCTACCTGTTATAGAAAGCTGAAACTAAATTTCTGCAACTGATTTAATACTACAATTCTTTGTAGAATGATATATGCTCAGTTATTCATCACACAGCAAAACTAGGCATTTTGCATTACTGAACACCATTTTATCAGTTCAGGGAAGTAAACATTACGAAGGCAATGCAGCTATGACAGCTCCAACTTTTCAGAATTCTGAAGATCACAGAACTGGTATGTCCAATGCCTCCCTTCACAGCCATCTCTGCTGAATATTTTCACAATTTTCTGCTTTTGCTCCGTCTTTCTCGCCTTTATTCTCACAAATTATTGATTATCTACAAACTCCTTTCTTGGCTCTCACATTAGTTGATATTACAAACATACGAACAACAGAAGCCCTTTCAGCCTGCTCTATTTTTCAAACAGATCATTGGATGGGATTGCAGTTACATTCTTTTCTAATTGCAGCCAGAGAATTACCAACATTTCTTCCCACTACCATACCATTAAATTATGGTGCCCATAAGGACGGATTCTTGACCATCTCATTTTTCATCCACTTGTTCCTGGCAACGTCAATAAAGTGTCAATTTTCATATACACTGACTCTGCATAGCTGCAGCGCCTCAATGATCAGGCTGCTCTTGTTCATTTGATACTCAATGCATAATGGTTCTCTTCCAAATGTTGGGGGGGGAAAAGAAAATCAATTATTATCTTCCATTCCCAACAAACTCTGTCCCCTTTCTATAGGCTCCATTCCTCTCCTTAGCAACTGTTTTGAGGCTGAAACAGACTATTTACAATCATCATGTCATACCCAACCCAAAGATGAGCTTCCAAACACCATCACGTTCATAAAAATTGTGCTGCTCAGCTTATCAGCTGCTGATACCCTATTGTAAGTCTTTTTTTAAACAATAGTTGATCAATGTAAGTGCATAGTCGGGCTCTCATTCCACTTTCATCAAAAAAAGTCATCAAAAATTCTGCTACCTCTATCCTAACTCGCACTAAGTCCTGTTCATATACCACCTGTGCTCACTGACCTACATTGAGGCACTGGTCAAGTGGAAATCTATTTTAAAATGTTTATATGCTTGTTCTCATCCCACTCAATCTTTATAATCTTCAGACCACAAGCGAGAAATTATTGAATCTCTAATTCTGGCATCATGTGCATTTGATTTTAACATCAATACACTTTTAGTGGCTGTGCCTTCAGCTGTCAATGCCCTAAACTCCAGAACTTCCTTCTGAAAGCTCTGTCTTTCCACTCCTTAAATTAACCTTTTTATACAGGGTTTTGGTTATTTGGCCTATCTCCTTATGTGACTCAGTGCCAAATTTTGTTTGGTCATGATGGTAGAGCATGTTAAGATATTTTGTGTTGAAAGGCACCATATAAATACAAATTGTTGAGATAGTCAACATCACACTTCTGCGAAATACTTTGAGCAAGGAGTAAAACCTAAAGAATCCTTCGTGACTTGTTTCAGGAAAAGACAAAAGAAATATAGCAATACTATCCACAGTCTTATTCAGGTAATGAGAAATTGCAAAGAAAGAAAGATCAAGGAAGTTAGAATTTAAATCATTTATTAAAGCACAAAGATGTTTTACAATTTTTGCATCATATACTGTACAATTATTAATCATGTTTGTTGTCGCTGCTTGGAGCGTTCACGATGTTAGACTAAATGGTCGCTTCATTCCCTCCTTGATAAGCTTTTCTTTGCGGTCCTTAAAAGAAAACAGAATCCACAAATTAGATAAGATTTCAAATGGAAATGAAATGTAATCAAACTGCATCAAAAGGCAACTGTTCTCAGTTTAAAAGAATTACATTAAGTGTACAGCATGGAAACAGGCAATCTGGTCTTAACTAAGTTTTTCAGTATATCTTTCCATTTATCAGTTATTTGAGATTTTTGCCCATCATCTTACATAGCTAGAAGGATTCCGACAATGATCTTAAGAGGATATAACAAGCAAGGTGGATAAAGGTGAACCAATGCATTTGGATTTCCAAAAGGCAATTGATAAGATACCACACAAAGAGGTCCCTTCTGGCACAGGAGAGACTACTACATGAAGTTTAGGTACCCATGCTTATGGATGGATGAACTAGCTTGGAGACCATTCAGAGAAGATTCACTAGGTTGACTCCTGAGATGAAGCATTTGTCTTAAGTGGAATAGTTGATGAGGCCTAGTTACATTCCTTTCTGTCTAATCATTGGCAGAGAATCATCTGCAATGCCTCTCTTCCTGCTCTCAAGCTGTTTACCTGCAAACCAGCACTGGATGAGAAGGTTTCTCTGCTCACTAGCTACTGGCTCAGTTCTTACCCTTGACAGCAATCTGAGCTCATCAGTCTGCATTCAACTTTACTGTTATAATTGAGATTAAGGTGAGCCTCTAAGTTCATAATCGCACCAAGGTTTATTTTCAACTTCATCACATGGCCTGACATTACCTTTCCTCAACTCATCTGTTGTTAAATCATCAATCAAGCCTTTGTCAAACATAGACTTAACTAGGCCTCCAGTGCACTCCCGCTGGTTTCTCACATGATACCCATGTTGCAACCAAGTCTCATTCCACTATCACTCCTGTGTTTGTTGGCCTACATTTGTTCCCTGTCAAGATATTTCTCAGACTAATGGATTGATTGCTTGAGAAGATTGGACAGGCTAGGCTTGGATCTGCTGCAGTTTAGAAGAAAATGAGGTGATGTTAATGAAAGTTTTACTACCCTGAGCAGTCTTGACCGGATACACGTGAACAGGATGTTTCATTTTATAGGCGAGTCTAAAGCTAGGCGTTGAAATTTGAAAATAAGAGATCACCCATTTAAGGTGGGGAAATTTTAGAAAAAAAAAGAGAAATTCTTTCTTGGGGGTTGTGGATCTTCGAACGCTTCCTAAAAAAACGGAGTGAAAGAAGAAGGTTTTTAAGGAAGAGGTACATAGATTTTTGATAAGCAAGGGAGTGAAAAGATTATTGTGGGTAGCAGGGAATATAAGGTAACCAGATCAGTCAGGATGTTATTGAGTGACAAACCGGCATGAGGGTCAAAGTGGCCTACTCCTGTTCCTACTTCATATGCTTGTAACATCAATTTTAAAATTCTCATCCTGGTTTTCAAATCTCTTCTGCTCCATATCCCAATGAAATATCTGTGCTTCTACAATCCTAGCTTCTTGAACATCCCCAATTTTAGACTGCTCCACCACTGGTGGGCCATGCTTTCAGTCGACTTGACCTCAAGTTTTGAAATTCACCTCTAGCTCACTTTACTCCTTTAAAAGTCCCCTGCTTGGAAAAAGCTCTTGTTCGTAATCCCCATTACTTCTTTGTGTGATTTGGTGTCATTACTTTGTCTATAATATACTCTTGTAAAGCGCCTTAGATGTTTTATTATATTAAAGGCTATGTTGCCAATCCCAAAGAATAACAATAGCCACCACCACTGCTGCCAGTGAATGCAAAAGGTTTCAGAAGTGCTGCTTTACTGAGCAGCTGTCTCCTTTTTTCATAGGCAAAGATCATGTTCTTCATGGGTCTATGTTTCTGAGGTCCTCCTTTGTCATATCACAAACCTCAACTGAAGTGTCTTTAAATTGGTGAGCTCTGTCCACTGAAGATGCACCAACCTTACTAAGCCACATTGTTAAATATATAAAACTACCGCCTGACCCTTTCAGTTGCTGCGCCAGCACTCAACATTTCCACAAAAGAGAGCTACCCACAGGGCTCAAGGAGTGCCCCTAGTTCACAACACAATTTAATGAAAATATATTGAGGAATATTGGGCCAAGTCTCCACAGTAAAATACTGGCAGATGGAAGTGAAGTTCTAGTTCCTAATTGACAAAATTCTCACCAGTTATGGATTAAAACCTGAAATCTCACATTCTCTAATGTTGGATCAAGTTGGACAATAGCCATATGAAACTTTATTTCATTCATTTATTCTCACTTTTCTTACCCTATCTGTTTTGAAGACATAGTACAATATAAATAGAGGCACTACTCCACAGACAAATCCTAACAGTGATGTCTTAGGACTTGGACGGAAGTTGGGATAGATGTGGTTCAGACTGCGAGCATATGTCCAACGGGTGAGGGCTGGGTCTTCCTGTAAAATCCAAATAAATAGTATCAAATTATTTGCTAGAAAGGACTAGAAGCAAACTTAGAACAAGTTAAAATATAAACTGGATTATGGTTAATCTTGAGCAATAAATGATCAAAAAATGTACACGAGTTTCAAATAAAAGATTCTCATTAAACACTGAAAAGCACTGATCAAATTAAGCATCAATGCCAACAATTTTTACAGTCACCCTGAAGAAACATAGAAAGATGCAGAGTTATCACGTTATTCATGCTCCAATTCTCTAACGCAAAACACATCACGTAGAGATATGATTTCATGAATGGGTAGGTGAGCTAAGGTAAGATGAAACGTCACCATGACCTCAGTAGTCAGTTGCTGGCATTCTGCTGAGAAGAAAGTAAGACCTTGTACATCTTGGAGCATGTTGCTGCATCCTCATCACATACAGTGTAACCATGAACAATCTTAACCATCGCAAACAAGTCTTGCCTGAGCTAGGACCCAAAAGACCTACCTTAGAATCCGATTCCGTTTAACACTACAATTTCTCACAATAGCCAAGTTCGTCACTTGAGATAACCAGCCTGTAAAAAGCTGCGAGATAACAAGCATGGGGCTGGATGAACACAGCAGGTCACGCAGCATCATAGGAGCAGGAAAACTTGACGTTTCGGGCCTAAACCCTTCATCAGAAAT
>JAHRHZ010000032.1:2202448-2226661 GCA_024137785.1 Ginglymostoma cirratum
ATTACACAGTACCTATTGTTAGTCACAAACAGTCCCCATTAACCCTCCTAGCCAGATAGTTATTAACTCCCTTGTCTATCCAAGTGCTCTTATCTCTCTTCAGGCTCTATCCTACCATTTATTCCCTACCCCATTCCCCTCCTTATTTTCTGCATATAAACCGACATTTTCCCTGCTACCATCAGCTTTGAGAAAGGGTCACCTGACTCGAAACGTTAACTCTGATTTTTTTCTTCACCGATGCTGCCAGACCTTCTGAGCTTTTCCAGCAACTTCTGTTTTTGTTGGTAAATGGGAAGGTATTTGGAGGCTTTGTTAAAATAAAAGTGTCCCAGTTCAATGTTTATCTGATTGTCCCTGAAGCTCACCAATTACATTTAGGACAAGAAAGAAACCTAAGCAGATAACTGTAGAATTTGCAAGGAAACAAAAAAAAGAAATGCTATGGGATAAGTGGGTTCAATCACTTAAGTTTGAGAAATATCTTGAAAATGTGAGGGAAATTGCAATTATGGAAGAATTTCAAAATAGTATTCCATTAACCCTCAAGACTCATTTAGATAAGTGTCAAGAATCAAAATCCAAGAATCAGCAGTTCAGGCAGATAACTATGATAATCCACACATATAGTTACACGTGGGGAAATAGATATACGTGAATCAATAAGAAAAATGGAACAGAAAATCTGGGGATAGAAAAGGTATTAGTTTTAGGGAACAAACGGAAGAACAAAAAGCCTAGAATCTAAAAATTATATAAAGAAAATAATACACTTCCATTGTAATAAGAGTGAACCACTCAGGACAGTCAGGAAAATTCTTCCACAATTATTGCTGAAGAGAATCAGGCCCCTGGAGATTCTGAATATTTTATATCCAAAGAAGATGTATTTCCTTATTCTTTTAATCAGTATGACAAGATTTAAAAAAAACATTAAGAGTCTTTGGACCAAGTCTGATGCTGGCTGATGATACAATTTGCGTTCCAGAGATGTTTGTGAAGGGAAAAAAAAATAGTTGGAGCTTACAAACCAGTCTCGTTGTAGAGTTAAACAAAAGAATGACTTTGTCAGTGGAGAAGTTGTATCAACAAATCCTCATAGACAAAACTGATTTTATCTTGGGTAATGACCTGGCCGTTTCAAAAAAAAAGTGGCCTCATTGAATGTGCTGGCACAACCAGTGGAAGTGAAAGAATCTGAAATGCTACAGGAGGAACATCCTGGATTATTTCCTGAATATCTAGTGATACGATCTCAGACTATAAATGCTTCCTCTTTCTTTCTAGTCTGTCAAAAAGGGAGATGATGTGAAAATAAAGTTATTTGACACTATTTTCAAAAACATAAGTAAAAAGGGAGATGGTAAAGAGAATGAGACCGACATGTTTAGCCCATCTTCTAACAGATGAATCCTGAATTGAGAGAGTTAGATCAAACAGTCTACTCAGAAACTAAATTAGAACCAATACCCAAATGTGAGATAACAAGGTGTAGAGCTGGAGCAGGAAAGCTGACGTTTCAGATCCAGCTCTACACCTTGTTATCTCAGATTCTCCAGCATCGGCAGTTCCTACCATCTCTGTAACAATACCCAAATGTTACTGTTTAGGAGGAAATATATTAATGAGGAAATGGAGACCACCTCAAACACCAGCCAATGTGGTATGGGCAGTGATCCATCAGGTGATAGCTCCATCTGAGTATTGTAATGAAATTTTATGAGTGGCTCACAAAATTCCAATGGCAGATCACTTATGTATTAGGAAGAAGCAAAGTGAAATATTAACATTTTTATTGGCCAGGGTTATATAATGGCAGAAATTTATACATGTACGCATTTACACCTGAGGTGAAATTTTGCCAGACATGCCATACATGTCAGGCAGTAGGGAAACACTAACCATTAATTAAACCCGCACCTTTAATTCTAATACCAGCTTTCAACAAACTGCTTTGTTGGGTTTTAATACATTGTGTAGACTGTTTAAAACTAGGTGCTGGAATCAGTATCTTTTAACAATTATGGATGTAATAACAAGATTTCCTGAGGTAGTGCCTTTGCGGAAAATTACATATGAAATAGTAGGAAAATTTGTTTTTTTATTTTAAAACAAGATATGGATTATCCAAAGAAAAAAATTGAACAGTAATCTGATCATACGTAACAAATATCCAAAGAAATAATGAACAATTTGGGAATAAAACAACTATAGTCTTCAGATTATCATACACAATCTGAAGGAGCTTTGTAAAAATGGCATCAAACTTCAACAACCATGATTACAGTTTATTGTTGAGAATGTGCTAGTGATTAGGATAAAGGAATTCCTTTGTTACTGTTTTCCATTAGAGATGCCACTAATGAGACCACAGGATTCAGTCCTTTCAAACTGATGTACAAATGATGTGGAAAGACTTCTTAAGTTAAAGGAAAACTTATAAACCAAAGCTCACTCACTAAACCTCCACTGTACTTGTCAATTTTCCAAGGAAAATTAAGCAAAGTGTATGGATTGGCCATTTGCATTTGAAGTGTACTTGGCAAACCATGAAAACTAGGGCCAAATTTTGGAACTTTGTTGTGAGAGAAAAGGTGGCAATTATTGTTACTGTTTTTGGGGAACCATTAAAAGAAATGCTCAATGGATCTTATCACATCAAAAAGAATCTCAATGACATGAATTATGTACTGAGTATTCCAGAGAGGAGGAAACAGCATCATACGTGTCATGTTAATTAGTTAGAGCAATACTAATGATCGGGAGGATGGTCAAAACATAAGTGTACTTGCAGTTTGTTTAAGTTGGGAGTGAATTAAAAATCAGAATGATTCAAAGGTGAACCAAAATGATTCAAAGGTGATTCAGAAATTGACATTTCTGAAGTTGATCTTCGAGTAATTAGCATGGACAATAAGGAGGTGCTTGTAAAGCAGAAAGAATTACTTTGCTGTCTCCCAGAAAGCCAAAGTGATGTGCAAAAGCTATTACATACCCAAAATAATTTGTGTAAATAGGTCAGAAAAGTCATTTTTGGCTATATATAATGCTAATATAGGGGATGTCTCAACCATAAAACAACATACTTACAGATTCAACTCAGAGAAGTTAACCAAAGTAAGAGAAGAGATTAAGTTCATGATGGACAATGAGATCATTGAACAGAGTTAGACAGTTGGAAATCACCTATTGTGATGATGCCGAAACCAGATACATCACTACTGTGCATAGACTATTGCAAAGTTAAAATGGTAATAAAAGCAGATTCATATCTTTTTCCTCAGTTGGAGAATTATATTGAGGGGATTAGACAAGCTGCTTGTTACAACAACTCACGAGCTAAATGGATTTTGGCAAGTTCCACTGACTGATACAGCCAAAGAAATATTAGCTTTTACAATTGTAACCTCAGATGGTCTCAATGTAAAGTCACTCAGAGATAGCAACAACTGCAGATTCTGGAGTCAGAGTCAATAAAGCGTGGAGCTCGAGGAACACAGCGGGTCAGGCAGCATCAGAGGAGCAAGGAAATCGATGTTTCGGGTCGGGACCTTTCATCAGTCCTGATGCTGCCTGACCTGCTGTGTTCCTCCAGCTCCACGCTGAATTGGCCTCAATGTAAAGTCATGCTTTCAGAATTAAAAATACACCAGAAACATTTCTGCAAATAACCAACAAGGTAATTGAAGGATAATGCAATTGTTTTGTATTAACAATAAAAAAAAGGTTGTATTCAGCCAAATGTGGGAGAAGCATTTAGAACACTTGAACAAAATGTCTGATTGATCACCAAGAACCAATTTTATCATAAATATCACTAAAAGTGAACTTGCCAAAACAAGGCAAGAGAAAGACGACTAAGATGAAAATTGAGGAGAATTTCTTTTCACCCAGATTGTGCTGGGAGTTTGGAACTTGCTGCCAGAACAAATGATTGAGGCAGAAACTTGTATAACATTTTAGCAGTATTTAGATATTCACTCTTGTTGCCATTACGTCCAAGGCTATGGGACAGACCTGTAACATGGGATTATCGTATTTATATCTTTGTTGTCTGATGCAGACATGATGGACCAAATGGCCTCTTTTAGTACTGTAAATGTCCATATGTTCCTAAAAGTGGATTATGTGAGCTATGGTGTGGGTACAGACCAAGTTGCACCTTGAGAAGCAAAAATAAGGGCCATCTTAGATTTTCCCATGCCTGAGACAAAATGGACATTTTGTGATGTATCGGAACACGTGGATATTACCAGAAGTTCATTCTGAATTTCAGCACTATATTGATTTTGTTGACAAGGCTGTCAATGAAAGACAAGAAATTTGAATACACGTGAAATTTAAATAGAACGTCAGTGAGTGGTTCAACAACTTCAAAGCTGTATTGACTACTGCACCAGTTTTAGCAGGATCAAATTATGCAACATCATTTAATTAGCTGTTGATGCCAGTGGCATCCATGTTGGTGCAGCACAGCTACAGCAGAATGAGATAGGAATGGCCAGTCAGTAATTTTTCCCACACAAACTAAATGTACGTCAATAGAAATATTCAACTATGGAAAAAGAGACTGAATTTGCTATTGGTTCTACAACATTTAAGTCTACATATCTAATACATCTGGGGAGATGTTAACTTATTACACACCATTACTCTTTGGTTTTGCTATCAAGATTCAACACCAAGAATTTGAGGCAATTTCATTGGAGTTTAATGCTACTACCACATAATTTGAAAGTCATTTGCATCAGAAAGAAAAGAATATTATGATGGATACTTTATCAAAAGCAAGCACAGAAGAAATGTCATAATCAAAATGGATTTGTGTAGAATATCATTGTTATGGAAATTTCTTGATTAATTAGTGGAATATTGTTACTGCCAAAGTAACATCTTGTAAAACTACAGCAGCTATAGTGAATGAGGAAATTATAATAGAAAAGTGAAAATGTCTCTGAATGATAACGTTTCATCTTTTCCTCTGCAGGGAGGTATGCTGACAGTTCATGATATTTTATTATTTGGAACCTGTGGATATTATTTATTTGGGTACTGAAGTGGTCAGAATAATATACAGCTTTAAGTTTGATTTGTATTTCTATATTACGTGTGTTAAGGGAAATGAAACCCACGGCTCAGAACAGAGACATGTCCATTTTGACAAGTTTCATGGAGGGTTCCTTTTTTTGAGCCCTTGCAAAATTTCTCATACTATCTTCCCAAACCTGCCTATTGTACCCCACTTGACATATCCTCCCTCTCACTATATGCACATGTACAAGCCACTGCCAGGATTTCCTGTGATGCCTGCTGCCATCTTTGAAGCCTGGCATACACCTGATCAAGCAATGTACAAGGCAGCTCTGGAATTTCAGTCATTATCGATTGCCCCAGACATGCCAAACGGCAATTGGCACCTCACTTTATAACTGGGAATTGGAGGTCCTGGTGGATGGGTGTGCACGTGGTCACTGCCCATGGTGAATGCCCGGGAACGTTGGTGACTGCTGTACAAGATGGACAGCCAGAGGACCAAGTGTGTAACTGGAGTTCCCAGGTTACCACTCAAACTTCCATTGTCAGGAATTGTTGTCATCTAGTTATGTTCCAGTGGGTGGGAGAATGGGAAACTTTAAACACATGAGGTGTGATGAACTAATAATGAACTGCTAATGCACACAAACAGTCCCCTCACCACTCATTGGCAAGAATTTCATCTTGGCATTCAATGCTTGGTTGGAAAATAGTACTTTCCGCTCTTGACATCAAGAAGCTCTTAGCTGGCAATCCCATGGGATTTTCCTAACTTTCTTGTCAATCCCACATTTTTCAGTGACAGGGAAGGCTGCATCCATTGTTTGGTTTCATTTTACATTTTGAATTCCAGAATGCTGTAAGGTTGCCTGGAGTTTATTCATATGCATTTAAATAATGTTTGTTTTAAAAAAGGCTTGCAAATGAATAGTTCGATGCTTTTAAAGTTAACAGTGGAAGAAAAAAATGTTTTTGAAACTTTATTTGTGTGTTTTCCCTTTTATAAATTGTGATGTTCTTCAGTTAAAGTATGTTGGCAGACTCCTGTGAACATGTTCGGTGACTGACCACCTTTGTAAACAAATTGAGAAGTGAAATTCATGATTTATCAAGCCAGATTTCACTCCACGATCTGACTTGTATTACTATCAGCTGGGATCATGACGTTTGTGTGGAAAGTGATGCTACTGCAGGGTTGGGTAATCAAGATGGTACGCAAGCACCAGTGACAACTCAGATCTTTCCACACTAATTTAAGCTGAAGCATTTTTCAGCCACAAGGATTCAGCCACCACTTGGCCTTTAATCATAGAAATCATGGAATCCTTACAGTGAAGGAAGAGGCCATTCGGCCCATCGAGTGTGCACCGACCCTCCGAACAGCATCCCACCCAGACCAAGCCCTCTACCCTATCCACTGTAATCCTGCATTTCCCATGGCTAATCCACCTAGTTTACACATCCCTGGACATGATGGAGCAGTTTAGCATAGCCAATCCACCTAACTTGCACATTGTTGGTGTGGGAGGAAACTAGAGCACTCAGAGGAAACTCACAGTCACAGGGAGAACATGCAAACTCTACACAGGCAGTCGCCTGAGGCTGGGATCAAACCTGGATCCCTGCCCAGTGCTAGAGGTTCTGAGAAGCACCAATGGAACAGAGATCACTCACATGGAATCTCCAATCCTTTTCCTCGGAAAGAGACCATAATGCAGAGATAAGCAGTCCACAAGAGACTAAAATAGGTTGAAATTAACAAACAATTAGAAAGGCATGGATTAAATCAAGGATTCACTATGAACTTGTAAAGGAAATATTCTGCTAGAGTTATTTCAGTGACTTGGAAAAATTATAATTAATGTCAACTACATGGATTTTTGGAAGAAATTTTAAACATTTCATAAAGGTATTTAGGCACATGATATTACAAGTATAATATGGAAATTGATGGATGGATCATTGTGGACAAAAAGTAAACAGTAGAAATAAATCAGAAAGATTGGAGGCATATATGCTCTGTTAGGTCCAGGTATCTCTTCTTTTTCCACTCATGAAAGATTTTGACATAACACGAAAAAAACTACAAATTTTACTGACTGTAGATACCAAATTTACAAACAGACATCGAAGCTTCCAGCTCCAATCCGGTATTTGTCTGATCAGGGAGACAGAGTAGGCCATTCAGCATGATCATCACTAATCTGGCTGTTCTAGGAAGAGAGGTGCAAATATAAATGTTAGTAGAAGAGCCCATAAAATTTTATACATGGACACTTCAATTAGAAAAACAAGGAAATTATGTTGAACGACCGTATAACTCCGTCCATCAAGATGACTTCTTCAAGCTCCAACATCAGATTGAAGATGGTGAAGACTGCTTCAAGTAGGGCTCTATCACAGCATTTACTGATACAGTAAATTACCGAAACCCTATCATGATCATTTTGTTCACTTACTTCTTAGAATCTAATTTTATAACACTTAAAATACGGGACTTTTAAAGCATTTTGCTAAGATAAGTGATAACAACCTTATTCAGCTCTGATGTTGAAAAGATCTTTTATTAAAATTAACATATTTCAAAGTTACAGATGGTGAATATATACAAAACGCTGATGGGATACATCACATTCATTTGAAGTACTCCATTGGATGACTTATTCAATTGAAAAGATTCGAATGTGCAGTGCAATCAAGTAGTTGGTTATTCGTGGCACAATTGTACAACTGCAATAGTTAAAAAAAACATCAACAACTATTACAATAAAAGATTCTCTATTTAATCAAATATGTAATAAAAAATTACTTATCTTCAATGTTTGATAACACACTGGAGTTTTCAATTTCAGCATGAGTGTAGAATGACTGATAAGAAATTGATTACCTGTTAGATGCCTCATTTGATTTTTCTTCCTTTTAAAACCAATGGAAAGAAAAACTGGGCAATGTGTGTAATTGACAATCAGACAGATAACATACCTTTCAACCCCATCAAAAGTAAAAGTTTGAGGAAATGTTCTTCAAATGACCTTAACACCTCAATTGAAAGTATGAGTGTTATACCATTTAAAATGCAAGACAATGAAGGAAGACATGCAATTCAATGTTTTAACAATTAAACTGAAATAGCTTGCCAGAAAGCTTTGATATTGGTTGCAAAATTCCATTTCCTGTTTAAATATTTACAATATCTATTCAACCTATTATGAATTTAAATCTCACCTTTGGGGATAGAACACTCTAATAGTTTCTCCCCCTGACAGGCAAAAATCAAATTCCCAGTGGCTTAGTAGCATCAAGTTGACAAAACTATTAGATACATTAGTGCGTTTCAACATTGGAAGCCGGGTTACCCAAGACTAACACAAACAGCAAATGGATTTTCTACCTGATGGCAGTTAGCCATTCGTTGTGACAGAATTCTAAGAATTTGGACAAAAATTAGTTTTTTTAGTTTGTTGCACAGTCCTGAAAACTCCTGGTCATTTCCAAGTTAACTTCACCTGGAAAGAAAGTTTCATATTTAAGGTAAAGACCTTTCTGCAGCCAAAACATAAATGTGTGTGCTTCCTCAGATGCTGACTGGCCCACTTTCTGTTATTGTTTCAGATTTGCCACATTTCATTTCTTTAAAGTACTAAGTTTCAACTTTGCAATAACTTCCAACTTAAAGCAGAAGCATTCATCTACAATCAAAATCCAGAATTGTGTATTTGAATGTGATCCATATGCGACACAGACAAGTTTAGAAAGCCATTGGTAGTTCAGTGTGATTGTTAATTTAATGATTAAGCTATTCAATGACCATCATCAAAAACTGAATTAACGTACTGAACCTCTGTGCCTGTTGATATTTAATTACATAAATTCTAATTTAGAATTAAATTCCTCCTGGAAATCATTAATTTGATTTTTTTAAAAACATGCACCTGCTCTCAGTTCCTTTAAAATATTACACTCCACGATTTGCATTAGATCATCTATTATGCACATGTAAATATACCTATCTTAATTTTGCATTTTTCTCAATAGCCAGGAGCCTGGAGGTAATCTGTAAAAGGAAAGAGAAAAAGAGACGAAAGTTGTTCTCCCAGCAGGGAGGCAGACAAGTCGTACAACAGAGAGAAACGTACAAGGATGAATATGCAGTTGCTCAGCTAGGGACAACTTAATGCATCAGTGCAGAAGATCATAATAAATCTGAGGTTTCTTGGTTTCAGTTCGGAATTGTTCCACCTTCATTCCAACTTGGAAAAGAATTGCTTCATCCCACCATTTACCCATAATCTGAAAGGAAGCATCAGAGTGATTAAGTTGCAATTTTTTAGGGCAGACAATGTGATTCCAATGCAGTAGTGTGACAATACACTGAGCACGAAAGGCTGGGAACACAAGGTAAAGAATAAGAAAAACAGTCTAACAGTAGATAGATTCTAATCATTTGTACTAATTTCTACCATTTCACGGAGCATATTGTGCGTTTCGGCATAGGCTAATACTGAGTCTGTCTCAACTCATGCTGATCGACCCCAATTACAACATATTCTAAATCTTTCTGGCTCATTTCGTTTCATGTACAATAGACTGTAGTTTCACTTTCACATATTGGAGTCATAAGAACATAAAGAATATAAGAACTAGGAGCAGGAGTAAGGCCATCTGGCCCCTCGAGCCTGCCCCGCCATTCAATGAGATCATGGCTGATCTTTCTGAGACTCAGCTTCACTTACCCACCCACTCACCATAACCCTTAATTCCTTTACTGTTCAAAAATTTATCTAGCCTTGCCTTAAACACATTCAGCGAGGTAGCTTCAACTGCTTCACTGGGCAGAGAATTCCACGGATTCACAACCCTTTGGGTGAAGAAGTTCCTCCTGACCTCAGTCCTACATCTGCTCCCCTTTACTTTAAGGCAATGCCCTCTAGTCCTAGTTTCACCTGCTAGCGGAAACAGCCTCCCTGCCTCCACCTTATCTATTCCCTTCATAATCTTATATGTTTCTATAAGATCTCCCCTCATTCTTCTGAATTCCGATGAGTATAATCCCAGTCTACTCAGTCTCTCCTCATAATCCAACCCTCCGGAATCAACCGAGTGAATCTCCTCTACACCCCCTCCAGTGCTAGTATATCTCTTCTCAAGCAAGGAGACCAAAACCGCACACAGTACTCCAGGTGTGGCCTCACCAGGACCCTATACAGCTGCAGCATAGCCTCCCTGTTTTTAAACTCCATCCTTCGAGCAATGGCAGACAAAATTCCATTTGCCTTTTTAACTACCTGCTGCACCTGCAATCCTACTTTTAGCGATTCATGCACGAGGACACCCAAATCTCTCTGCACAGCAGCGTGCTGCAATTTTTTACCATTTAAAACATAGTCCATTTTGCTGTTATTCCTACCAAAATGGATGACCTCACACTTATCAACATTGTACTCCATCTGCCAGACCTTTGCCCACTCACTTAGACTATCTATATCCCTCTGCAGACTTTCAGTGTCTTCTGCACACTTTGCTGTACCACTCATCTTAGTGTCATCTGCAAATTTTGACATACCACACTTAGTCCCCAACTCCAAATCATCTATGTAATATCAGATCAGACAACAAATGGGAGCACACACCTATGACCTCAATCAAACCATTGCTTTAAATCAGATATAATGAAACATTTTTGCCTCATTCATTCACAGTAACATTTCTGGCCATCTGCATTAACTTCGAGAGTGCAAAATTACCTGAAGGCTTATGGGTAGTCTGGAGGAGCTGTAACCAACAGGGACTACAAGAGAAGGAATTCCTGTCAAATTCGCAAGCTGCATATATCTGAGATGAAAAATATATCATCCGGTTAGATTAAGAATTTTCACAGCTAAAACAAATGTTCATCTGATTCTGGTATTTTTGTTTATCGAATCATGAAGGACTCCGACTTATTTATCTTCCTGTTGGTACATCAGCAACTTTATTACCCAGTATTCCCTAATATCTCCCTATATACTTCCATAGGGCAGCATGGCGGCCTCACAGCATCAGGAAACTGGGTCCAATTCCAGCTTGGGTGACCAACTGTATGGAGTTTGCACATTCTCCCTGGGTCTCTGTGGGTTTCTTCTGGGTGCTCTGGTTTCCTCCAACAGTCCGAAGACGTGCAGAATTGGCCATGCTAAAAGCAAATTGCCCTGTAGTATCCAGGGAGGTGTAGGCTAAGGCGACTGGCCATAGTAAATGCAGAGTTACAGAGAACAAAGAAAATTACAGTACAGGAACAGGCCCTTCAGCCGTCCAAGCCTGCACTGACATGCTGCCCATCACAACTAAAACCCCCTACCCTTCCAGGTACTGTATTCCTCTATTCCTATCCTATTCATATATTTGCCAAATTAAAAGTCACTCTAGTATCTGCTTCAACTACCTCCCCTGGCAGCGATTTCCAAGCACCCACCACCCTCTGTGTAAAAAACATGCCTCATACATCACCTTTAAACCTTGCCCCTTGCACCTGAAACCCATGGCCCCTGGTAACTGACTCTTCCACCCTGGGAAAAAGCTTCTGACTGTCCAGTCTGTCTATGCCCTTCATAATCTTGTAGACCTCTATCAGGTCAGCCCTCAACCTCCGTCATTCCAGTGAGAACAACCCAATTTCTCCAACCTCTCCTCATAGTTAATGCCCACTTTACCAGGCAACATCCTGGTAAATCTTTTCTGTACCCTCTCCAAAGCCACCACATCCTTCTGGTAGTGTGGCAACCAGGATTGAACACAATATTCCAAATATACCTGCAAAACTACCTGTCAATTTTTAAACTCAATGCCCTGGCCAATGAAGGCAAGCATGCCATATGCCTTGTTGATTACCTTTTCCATCTGCGTTGCCACTTTCAGTGACCTGTGTACCCGTACACCCAGATCCCTCTGCCTATCAGTACTCTTAAGGGATCTGCCATTTACCGTATATTTTCCATCTGGATTAGACCTTCCAAAATGCATTACCTCACATTTTTCTGGATTAAATGCCATCTACCGTCTCTCTGCCCAAGTTGCTAACCGATCTATATCCAGCTGTATCCTTTGACGGTCCTCAGCGCTATCCGCAATTCCACCAACCTTTGTGTCATCGGCAAACTTACTAATCAGTTACATTCTCCTCCAAATCATTTATATATATTACAAACAGCAAAGGTGCCAAGGAACGCCACTAGTCACAGCCCTCCATTCAGAAACGCATCCTTCCACTGCTACCCTCGGTCTTCTATGACCAAGCCAGTTTTTTATCCATCTTTCAAGCTCACCTCTGACCCCGTGTGACTTTACCTTCTGTATCAGCCTGCCATGAGGGACCTTGTCAAAGGCCTTACTGAAGTCCATGCAGACAACATCCACTGCCCTACCCTCATCGATCATCTTTGTCACTTCCACAAAAAACTCAACCAAGTTAGTGAGACACGACCTCCCCCTTCACAAAACCATGTTGCCTCTTGCTAATATGCCCATTGATTTCGAGGTGGGGTAAATCCTGTCACGAAAAACCTTCTCTAATAATTTCCCTACCACTGATGTAAGGCTTACCGGCCTGTAATTAGCTGGATTATCCCTGCCACCCTTCTTATACAAAGAACAGCATTGGTTGTTCTTCAATCCTCTGGGACCTCCGCTGTAGCCAGTGAGGATAAAAAGATTTCCCTCAAGACCCCAGCAGTTTCCTCACTTGCCTTTCAGTATTCTGGGGTATATCCCATCAGGCCCTGGGGACTTGTCTACCTTAATGTTTTTCAAGACCCCCAATACCTCCTCCCTTTTGATCTCAACATGACCCAAACTATCTACACACCCTTCCCAGACTCATCATCCACTGAGTCCTTCTCTATGGTGAATACTGATGCAACGTACTCATTTAATACCTTGCCCATTTCCTCTGGCTCCACACATAAATTCCCTTCCCTGTCCTTGAGTGGACCAACCCTCTGTCTAGCTACCCTCTTGCTCTTTATATATATATAAAAATCCTTGGGACTTTCCTTAATCCTGTTGACCAATGACTTTTCATGACCCCTTTTAGCCCTCCTGACTCCTTGCTTAAGTTTCTTTTGACTTTCCTTATATTCCACCCTTTCTTCATGTGTTCCCAGCCTCCTAGCCTTGACAAATGCTTCCTTTTTCTTTTTGATTAGGCTCACAATATCTCTCGTTATCCAAGGTTCCCTAAACTTGCCATACTTATCCTTCGTCCTTAAAGGAATGTGCCAGTCCTGAGATCCCACCAACTTGCACTTGAAAGCCTCCCACATACCATATGTTGATTTGCCCTCAAACATCTGCCTCCAACCTACATTCTTCAGTTCCTGCCTATGGAGTTATGGAGATAGAATGGGATGCTCTTTGGAGAGTCACTGCAGACTTGATGGGCCAAATGGCCTCTATCTGCACGGTAGGGATTCTCTGATTATATAGTGAATGTCACATTCCATTATTTTAATTATTCCGTGAAGTGCCTTGTGATGTTCTATTACTTTAAAAGGCAGTATACAAACACAAAGTTGTTGCAGAAGAAAACGAAGATTTTGCCATGAACAAAGGCAAAGGTGTGGGTATTGTTGAAGATGATTAATAAATGCAGAGGTACCACACAAAATGAAACATATGAGGATAGGAAGTCTGAGTTTGAAAATTTCGTATTTACTGACTTGAAGTCAGTGATCAGGAAAAGTTCCAGTGGAAAAGAAGAAGGTAACAGGGACGAAAGAACATGTGAGTGATGTGGAAAATTAGACATAGACTGGTGGGAAGTTTGCTATAGTTGAGAGAATTCAAATGGAAGGTGGAACATAGGGGTGCAAATTAATTCAGAAAACATAGTACAAGGGGCAAAAACAGAAGTTGCTGGAAAGGCTCAGCAGGTCTGGCAGCATCTGTGAAGAAAAAAATCAGAGTTAACGTTTCGGGTCCAGTGACCTTTCTTCAGAACTGGGAACTGAGTACAAGGGGAATAGAGTTAGAAATCATCGAATGAGGAGTCCCCCAGTACAGAGGCTGAGGTGGGTGGCGGGGATGGGGAGAGAAAAAAAATGGGAAGAAGCTTGCTGACAGGTAAGGGTTAAATGCTTTTACAAATTCAGATCTCACTACTTGATGTTTAGGAGGCACAATAGCAACACTGGAAGCTCGGGTGCTGTCCCCAAAGCAAAAACCATCTCCACTGACCATTCACATCTCTTTCTTTAGATATCGTATTCATATCTTTCATAATTACACTGTCCTTTCCTAAGTTCCTATAGCCTGAAACATTTATCTTTAAATCCCATGTAGTTTGTAATCTGCTGTTTGTAATGGCTATCAGGAATGCACTACCTGGGATGCTGGAAACCTTACAACTTTTAAAAAATATTTGGATCAGTACTTCAAATATCATAACATTCAAGGATATGGTCAAGTGCAGGAAATTGGGATTAGCGCATTTTTGGTGGTAATTATGTCGGTGCAGACTCAATGGACTGAAGAGCCTTTTCTGCGCTGTATGAATCTATGAATCTATAAAACTCAACCCACCTCTATAGTTATATTCTTCCAACACTGCATCACAGTTTGCAAAACTGAGCCTATCCTACTTACATCTCTCAAAGACAAAAACATGGTGCGAATGTGGGTTGCAGGTTGGCTCAACTGTTCAAAGCTGTTAGACAACCCAAGCCGTGTTTTCCAGTCTGAAACAAAAATCCATGTCCATATTTTCAATTTTCTATCTAAATACAGCCAGTATTTAATTGTAGAATGTGGCAGGATCAACAGCTCATTTGATGCTCTTGTGGTTTTGTTCTGTTTGATGTTCCTCATTCAAAAATAAAAGATACAAAAATTCCTCATTCTTACCTTATTGTGTGGAACAGGGTATGAAAATCACTGCACCCTGTGATGAAGTCAGAAGGTTCAGCAGGTAGAGCAGTACAGGGTATAGCTAGAGACACAGATAAGAACAATACAAAAATATAACAGTGAATGCATCTGCCTACACACTAAATCACATGGAGACTGGATGCTATAGAGTTAGTGGCAACTTACTATCACTACTTATCATGTACGCATTTTTAGCAAATCGCCAGCTATACTTAATGAACATTAATATCCCAAATTGCATTCAATTTTAGTCCAGGGATTAGTCTCATTCACCTAAATAGATTAAGTGCCTGTGATTCGCATTATCAAGTAATTCAGGATACCACCAAAATGAAAACTCCTGCCTTAGATGTCATACTGAAGCTCAGCTGTTATTTTACATCTCCAAAACTGCCAAAGTAAAAATTAAACACAATAGTTGCTACTGTTGCTTGTGCTGACTTTCTCACACACGGCACCCCCTCACTCCCTCTTAACATGTATGCATTCGTCAAAGATTAACTTACAGCATTCTTGAACATTTTTGAGACTGCAATAATCATAGTCTCACTCTACTGAACACAATGACTATTCCTAAAATATTAAAAGAATGTTTATTTTGTTCTACTAGAACACTGTGACTAAATTCAAGATCTATTGTGAAATTACTTCTTTGCTGGTATAATTTGGGTGAGAACGAAGAAACAAATTAGTTAATACCATAAGAAATAGAAAATAGAAACAGGAGGTTAGCCCCTTGAGGCTGCTCTGCCATTCAACAGGATCATGGCTGATCTGACATTCCTCACATTCACTGACCTGCATTTTCACTGTTGACCAACACTTACTTTTTTCTTTCTTAAGTCCTTTTATTTGTTCTCATTCTAGATTATTTCCACTACCATTTTACACAATGACCACGTCCCAATATTTCAGTATTTGGAAAGGTTCTATCCCAAAAATAAAATTGCTACAGCTTCTCTTCTTTTTCCGAGAGTGGTTACTGGTATTCCCACAGAGCCGTTCATCACCCTATTCTATTTCTTGTCTACATGCTGTCCCTTGGTGACATCATCCAAAAGTAGAATGCTGGCTTCCAAGTGGACATTGATGACACCAGGTCTAACCCACCATCACCGCATCGCTCAACTCCTCCACTATCAGTAAATTAAGTCTGTTTACCCAACATCTGTACTGAATGAATACAAGTAGGTAATTAGCTATAGTCCAAAAAGGACCACAGGCATCTCGTGACTATCCTCCAACTAAATATTGGGAAGATTTAAAGTGATTGTTTTCAGTCCTCACTCTAAATTCTGATCAGCAGTCACCGATTCCATCCCTCTCCTTGGCAACAGGTTGAGATTAATCTAGTCCATGTGCAGCCTTGGTATCACATTTGATCCTAAGAGGAGGTCTGGATTTCATGATTCTGCAATCACCAAGACTGTCTATCTCCATGTTAGCAATATTATTCAATCTCTGCCCCTCTTTCAGTTCACAACTTCCCTCTACATTATATGAATTTAGTGAAGAACATTGCAAATGCCATTAGATTCTTCCTAAAAACTTCAGCCCTCTGTCAGTGTCTTTTTTTTATAAAAAGTCAGAATTGATATACTCCATTCACTGTGCTCTTTAATTCTATCTCAATGAACAATATGTATTAGCTATGCAAATTACTATTTCAAAATTCCGTACCACTCAAAAAAAGGTTGTAACCAGAAAACCATAGCACGTTAGAGTCCAGACTAAGGGACATATGTAATTAAAGTGATTATTAACATTATAAATATTACAGGTTCATTCCAGTTAATAACTTGTGAACACTGTAAAAAGTATTGAAGATAAAATAATTATGCATTATTGGGAAGGACTGCTCCTAATGCAGTTAAGCTTATTAGTTGATGAATCAGAACACTGAGATCTGTTGGTAAGGACATGTTAAAAGATATATAAAATTAACAGAAATATTGATTTCAACTTTACTTGTGGTGCTCCCGCTTGAATGCTGTGTGTCAAAGTGGCTCATAAAAACAAAAGTTTGGATATTTGTGGATTACAGAATCTATATTAAAATTACCAGTACACACCTAATTTAGAACATTAGTTTGTTTAACACTGCTTTAAACAAATGTATAACTTTACCTGGTGTGACGATGCATTGCACATCATTAAAGATTTCTTTTAGGAACTGCATGGTCCGTGATCGCTGTCGATTAGCCTGTGCAAAAGTGTAAGATACAAGAAATTTGTAGCTTAAGAGACTGTCCTTTTCTGAAAGTGAAAATATACATCAGAAAACTGCAGAGGAAGGACAAAATAGATGTAGTGTAACCTGAACAGAGAGCACCCCTTATACCCCTTTCACCATATTTCAAATCCACTCTGAAAAATAGTGCACACTTTCAATTTTATAATTCTCTGGTGTTACAGCTGCACTGTAGGGTTTTCATGCAGATGCAAGGATGTGAACTCTTAAATATGAAGTTATGTTAGCAAGGAACTGAGCAGAAATTGGTTAAGCAATTGTTACTTAGTAGCCAGCAAGAGAAAAATGGGCATCTTGTCATTTAAAGGACAAACACTGACAAACACTGACAGAAGAAAATATGCAGTTCAGTAGTTGCAACCGCCTACTTCAAGGAAACAGCTCCTAGGAGAAAAATTGAGAGGGTGGGGGCAGAGGGGACAGAAATAAGAGACTAAATTATGCAGTTAAAAACCAAAGTATTAATTATATAAGTAAAGTCTACATTTCTGCATGATGGCATACCTGTATATAATCCAGCACGGAGAAATTAGAAGCAACAGCTAGAGTTGCTCGAGTGTCCAGATTCTGTCATAGAAAACAGTAATGATATGGTTTAAGAAAAGAAACATGATCTGCATTGAGTGCCAAAAAAATGAAATTGGTACGACAGTATATTGTTGTAACAAGGACATAACAAGGAAATATAATGCTTTCCATGTATTACCAGAGAGTCAATGGTCAACAGAACCCGAACCAGGATAATATTTCAATATGTAGTGAGAAAAGAAGTTGCATGCAGAAACACACAAAAAGTGACAAATCTATGGCATAGAATGAAGTTGATAAACTTTAGTTTTGTTGTCTGTTATTTTGCTTCTCAGCTATTATATTTTGAACAAACCTTTTAAAAAGTCTTTAGTTTTGTAAGCAGTAGAAACATTTTTAAAGACAACCAGATGCTTGTAACCTCATGTTGACAACATAAGGAATTCTCTGCCTTGCTTCAGGACTGTCAAATGTTATGCTGTTAGTTCAATGATGCAAGTCCAATTGATAACAACTATAAAAGGCCTCAGACTACCTATCCATTTTTAAAAATCAAGATGAACATCAAAACACAGGAAATCCCTCTCATGGTATAAATGATCATAAAATAGTAAAGAAAATTAATAATAAATTGCAGATGAATAAATATTTTTCTGTCTTCAGCAGAGAAGATACAAAAAGATCTCAGTAATACCAAGAAGTCAAAAGCTTGAAGGAAGAAAGGAACTTGGTGAAATTACAATCACTAGGGAGGATGCTGAGAACATTGCTGGAGCTACGGTTTAATGAGACTTTGGTTCACATAGATTTCATCAAGATGCTTAAAAGAAGCAGCCAATGAGGTAGTAGATGTGGTGGTGTTAATTTCCCAAAATTTGTTGAGATTGTGGAAAGGTTCCATCTGATCAGAAAGGAGCAAATATAACGCTTTTATTCAGGAAGGAAGGGAAGCAGAAAACAGGAAATGGTTTGTCGGATGACATCTGTTATGGGAAGGTTTTAGAATTGATCATTGTGGAGATTACAAACAGTTGCTTTGGGGAAAAAAACTAAAGGCATAATGGAAAGAGTCAGCCTGGTTGTTTTAAAGGGAAACTGTGTTTAACCAATTTACTGGAATTCATTAAAGGAGTAGAGGTTGACGGGTGACCTTATAAAGGTATATTAAATCATGAGGTGAATAGCAAAGGTCTTTTCCCTCAGATGGGGGAGTTCAATACTAGAGGGCATATTTTTAAGGTGAGAGGAGAAAGATTTAAAAGGGACCTGAGGCATAACTTTTTCCAACAGCTTGCACGTGGAATGAATTGCCATAGGAAGTTACAACATTAGGTACATGAAAATAAAAGGTTTACAGGAATGTAGGCCAAACACAGGCAAAGTGGGACTAGTTTAGTTTGGCATTATGCTCGACGTGGACAAGTTGGACTGAAGTGTCCATGCTGTATGACTCTATGAATAACATGCTGTGGATAAAGGGAATCATACTGGTGTACTGCATTTACATTTCCAGAAGGCAAGGGACAAGGTGTCACATAAATGGCTGTTGAACGAAATAGATAGGGAGTAACATACTAACATGAATAGAAGATTGTTTGAAAACAGTGCTTGCATTTTTGGGCCTTTTTCAGATTGGTAGAATGTGACAAATGGTTTCCTCCAAGTGCCTATGCCGGGTTGTGTTGTGCTAGCTCTCAACTTCTTACCACTTATAACTACGACTTAGGTGAGGGGAACAAATGCCAGTGGCTAAACCTGCAGATGACAGAAAGATGAATAGAAAAGTATTTTGTGAAGGTGGCACAACAAGGCTGTAGACCTATACAGATGATGTGAGTAGGCAAAAAATCTGGCAGATGGTGTACAATATGTGAAAATGGGAACTTGAGAAGAACTGAACATAAAGGAAGGATGTTACCCTTCAGTTATAAAGGGCATTTGTGAGGCCACATCTCAAATACTGAATATAGTTTTGGTCCTGTTATTAAGGAAGGATACAAATATATTGAAGGTCGTTCAGAGGAGGTTTACGAGATCGATCCCTGAATGAACTGGTCATCTTGTGATTAAAGATTCGACAATCTAGGCTTGATTTCACTGGAGTTTAGAAAAATTACAGGTGATTTGATTGAAGTTTATAAGATCCCGAATGTACTTAACAAGGTGGTGCGGAAAGAATTATTCTAGATGCACTGCTTTAAAATTAGGGTCGGTCACCCTTTCACACAGAGGCGGAGATGAGGTGACTTTTTTTCACTCAGAGGACTGTGTAACTTTAGAACTCTGTGCTTTAGAAGGTGGTGGATGTGGGGTCATTGAATATTTTTAAGGTGAAGACAGATTCTCTTGCCTAACAAGAATCAATCTAACGTTAGCAGGGGTAGATGGGAATAAGGAATTTGGAAAGCAAACAGATCAGTCAGGATCCTACTGAATGCCAGAACAGGCTTGAAAGACTAAATGATCTAATTCTGCTCCTAATTTCTATGTTTATAAATCAGGTGAATTGATCAGTAGTGTTAATTAAGAAATGACAGGCATCTTTTTCCACTTAATGTAATCTTTTGGCTTGTTTGCAATCAAATCCAATTATTTTCTTACCATCTTGTTGTACTGAGTATTAAAATCCACTTGCAAGGCCTGCCGTATCTCACTCAGAATGCAAACAGTGTGAGAAACTCTTATCTCCTCCAGTTCTGGGATGTGTACGTCTACCAGTGTTGCACCAAAACCTTTTAGGGACTGCACCGCTACACAGAAGGGACAAAACTAACAATATTGAATCCGAAAATAGTGAAACAGTTAAATTCATACTTTATGCTTTTAGCTCCCGTTTTAAAACATCAGTTTCAATTCCTCTGCAAGACAATGGGATATTACATGGTAAGAGGCCTCTCACAATGAGCATTGAAATTAAGGGGTACATTACAATGGTACAGATGGCAATGACAGTGTTTACATCCCTCTTGTCCCTTTCAAGAATACAATATTGCTGAAAATCACCTAAATAGCAGCCTAGATGACATGTGAAACATCAGTTTAGGATGGTACATTTGACTGAATTATTGAATTTTTACTATTTAATATTAAAACTGGATTACAATTGAAAGCAAGACATTTTGTCAAAGGTTTTCATCTGTCACTCATCAGGACACTCTCAAAAATAGTAATGCAAAGAGGAACAACATTTTTATGCTGTGTGTAAACAGTGTGCTCATTGATTGGACTTTGAGTGGTAGAGCCAATTTTTCAGGTCAATGCCTTGGCCAATCAAAGTCAACCTGTCTAGTTTAACTTTAAACAAAATTTGGCAGTTAAATGTTACTTATTATCTCACTGTGATATCCTTGATTAGGGCAAGGCAATATACTCAAGTTCTTTACTGGCAAGAGAAACGCTTTAAATAATCAAATACCTTTTTGACATACTATTTATTAAGACAAGCATTTTTACTGCGGTCCTAATTTAACCTCTTCAATTTATTTTCTTTTCTCATAAAACTCTACATCCATCTACGAAGTGAGCAGCTAACTTGCTTCTCTACCAATGAAATTTGATCGAGCTGTTAACCGTGCGTTGGAGAAATATTTTTCTCTTTCTTCCTTTCGCTGGGCTGTGAATGGCTGTGAATAAGAATTGACCACATAGGAAGCCACTGTTATAAGACTGCACAACTAACACATCGATACTGGAGTGAAGATTACATTTACACTGCTTTCAAACACTCAGTGGGGACATCTTTCAGTTGCCCAGAATCTGACTCTGAAGTGGCTGCTATATCAAAAGGGTGAATTTTCCACTGTTGTGCTCTTTGCAATCAAATTCTTTTTTGCCGAGGAACACACATCAGGAAATCTCTCAGATACAAGTTGTGATTTTCTGTTCATTAAAAATTAAGTGGATAGAAACTGGGGTTTATCCCTACAATTTCCTGTGCTAGATTCTCTCCTCTCTCCTCACCCCATAAAGGTGACTGATTAGCAATATTTGAAAAAATAATGGATGTGTACATGGATGGAAAGGGTTTAAAGGGACATAGACCAAATGCGGGAAATTGGAAGTAGCTGAGCTGGCACCAGGGATCAGTTTGGGCCAAACAGCCTGCTTCCATGCTGTATTACTCTATGACTCTATTAGTTTGTAAAAGTATAAGTTAAAACTCTTCCAGTCTATTGGGGTCTGGGATGTCCTGGCAGAGAACAGTTAGAGGCTCTGCTGTTGATTTTCAGCCCTATTATACAGAGTACGAAATTTAGAAAGGAAATTTTCAGTATCCATACCTTCCTGACAAACACCCAAAACTTCAGGGTCACAATCCTGTTAAAATTCAAGACAAGGAGGAAATTTAGAAGAGCACAGAATTTCAAGTAGCAAAACTATCTATCATAATTACAGGAAAACAATGTTGCAGTTGCCCATGGCTGAATATGACAAAACAGTTATTAGGGATTTTTTTATAACTGACACAATTGAAGGAGATTTCAGCTGATGTAGCATTTCATATAGCTCAAACCATGGTCTTCACAGACAGACAAAATGTCTCTGAGACTTTGTAAGATAGGACTAGAATGCAAACAGCAAGACTCTGATAAGGCAGTTCAGATGAAAACCATCTGATTTGAGATTTCTGATTTTTATATGAAATAGAAAAGCTTGACTGACCTGAGACGAGGCTTTTTAAATAATGATAATTAGATATTAGAATAGACACATATTTGTTCAAGAACAGGAGTTTAAATTTATTAGATACTAGGGAATTAAATTTCTGAAGGTGGTTAGCCTTGGACGCAGAGGCTAATTTCGATAAACATCCTTGAAGAAACTTTTTTCTCCGTCAGCAAGAAGATTAGAACAACAAAAAGGTATAAACAAGTTAATCCTGTAAGAGTACCAAGAGACAAATAATGTAGCAAGGCAGGCGGGGCGGGCGCAGAAACAATTTTGAAACAGGGTCACAATGACCTCAATATAATAAACAACTGCTGCTTTAAGTTGGATAAGAGGGAAGCTATTCCCAAAAGCGTTAGCCTTGTCACAGAATCACAGTATTAGGTTTAACTATGTATAACTTTATAAGTAACTTTATATTAGAGCTGATATTACAAATATTATAATAATTGGTGGAAATTAGCATCATTTTTAATCTTCTGTACTAAGATCAACAGGGGATATGAATTGCATGACTGAATTTGAAAAGTCATTAGTAATAGGCAGGTATTTGATGCAGCTGGCAAACGTCTATGAAGAAACATCACAGTGTTAGAATGTGATCAATAATCAGAAGAACCCAACGACAGGCGCTCGGGGGTCTGGCAAATTTCACAAGATGATGGGAGGCCCTAAGATGGACCATGAAGTTGTCCATCTTTGATTGTGTATTCACAGGGTTGGATGTGTAGTTCAGAGGGAATGTGGCAAGCACCGATGTCAATGTTGCATATAACTATTGTAACGTGGTACATATAAACATCTTGTACTTTACTAGGAAAGGAAGAATAAGAGTGACCTCTGATCTGAGCTGTACTTCAGAGGACAACTAGGCCCCACATGAAAGCCAGATTCAGAGCCCTCCCACACTTGTGGTAAAGGAGATCAATAAAGATTGATTTGTGCTACTCAAAATGGGACTTAGACTCCTCTTTAAAATGCTTCTCCAACAATAGGAATCTGGAAATACAGAGGCTGCAAACATTTAGGTTGCAAAAGATCCCACAGCTGGAGATGGAGGAATTGCAGCTTGATTCCAGTCAAGCTGAAGTTGCAAACTGTGGGAGAATCGCAACTCTCGGAGTTTGTGGCTTTGTGTGTCTTCCTCTTGATATTGACTTCTTGCAAAGGAAGGTACCTCCTTCATTGTGTGCTATTTATGCGGCCTGGCTGAGAATTCTGCCCAGTCCATTATCCCACCAACCCAACAGTTCCTAAACCAGCTAACATTCTGTGCAGCTTCCCTTATGTGTCTTCAAGATCTGAAAATGTGTCATAAAGCCAAAGGAGCCCTTTAAACGATTCCTTCCCTCCTCTCTCCGCCACACATAATTTTAAGCAGCTTGCGTGTCTCCGCTGCCCTTCCTAAGGCAGGGGAAATATTCAGACATTTATGTGGTCACATCCTCCTTGACGGGGGAGTCACCAGCAAGTTAAAGAGGTATATGAAAGTATCGCCTGCACTCACTATCACTGCACACATTCTAGTATATAAAATTTACATTTCCACACAACCTCATTCTGCCACAGACCAGGCTCGGCTTTACCTTGAAGAACTTCCAATCTATCCCAATTTTTATGTTCTTCAGATCAGGACTTCCTATGTTGTTGAAGTTTACTAGAGGCTGTTGCAGACCTAAGAGAAGAACAGGAATACGAGATAAAAGGTACTGCAGATGCTGGAGAATCCGAGATAACAAGGTGTGGGGCTGGATGAACACAGCAGGCCAAGCAGCATCATAGGAGCAGGAAAACTTGACGTTTCGGGCCTAGACCCTTCATCAGATTTTTCT
>JAHRHZ010000032.1:2236661-2254674 GCA_024137785.1 Ginglymostoma cirratum
AACACTTCTCTCTCCTTCCTGGACCTCTCTGTCTCCATCTCGGGCAACCACCTAGAGACAGATGTCCATTTCAAGCCCACTGACTCCCACAGCTACCTGGAATACACCTCCTCCCACCCACCCTCCTGCAAAAATGCCATCCCCTATTCCCAATTCCTTCGCCTCCGCCGCATCTGTTCCCAGGATGAGACTTTCCAATCCCGCACATCTCAAATGTCCTCATTCTTCAAGGACCGCAACTTCCCCCCTACAGTGGTCGAGAACGCCCTCGACCGTGTCTCCCGCATTTCCCGGAACACATCCCTCACGCCCCGTCCCCGCAACAATAATCAAAAAAGAATCCCCCTCGTCCTCACATACCACCCCACCAACCTCCGGATCCAACGCATCATCCTCCGACACTTCCGCCATCTACAGTCAGACCCCACCACCAAAGACATCTTTCCCTCCCCACCCTTATCTGCCTTCCGGAGGGACCACTCCCTCCGCGACTCCCTTGTCCGCGCCACACTCCCCTCCAGCCCCACCACACCCGGCACTTTTCCTTGTAACCGCAGGAAGTGCTACACCTGCCCCCACACCTCCTCCCTCACCCCAATCCCAGGCCCCAAGAAGACATTCCACATCAGGCAGAGGTTCACCTGCACATCTGCCAATGTGGTATACTGCATCCGCTGTACCCGTTGTGGCTTCCTCTACATCGGGGAAACCAAGCGGAGGCTTGGGGACCGCTTTGCAGAACACCTGCGCTCAGTTCGCAACAAACAACTGCACCTCCCAGTCGCGAACCATTTCAACTCCCCCTCCCATTCCTCAGATGACATGTCCATCCTTGGCCTCCTACAATGCCACAGTGATGCCACCCGAAGGCTGCAGGAACAGCAAATCATATTCAGCCTGGGCACCCTGCAGCCCAATGGCATCAATGTGGATTTCACAAGTTTCAAAATCTCCCCTCCCCCAACCGCATCCCAAAACCAGCCCAGCTCATCTCCACCTCCCTAACCTGTTTTTCCTCTCACCTCAAGCCACACCCCCATCTCCTATCTACTAACATCATCCCGCCCCCTTGACCTGTCCGTCCTCCCTGGACTGACCTATCTCCTCCCTACCCCCCTACCTACACTCACCTTTACTGGCTCCATCCCCGCCTCTTCGACTTGTCTGCCTCCTCTCCACCTATCCTCTCCTCTATCCATCCTCTATCCGCCTCCCCCTCTCTCCCTATTTATTTCAGAACCCTCTTCCCCTCCCCCATTTCTGATGAAGGGTTTAGGCCCGAAACGTCAAGTTTTCCTGCTCCTATGATGCTGCTTGACCTGCTGTGTTCATCCAGCCCCATGCTTGTTATCTCGGATTCTCCAGCATCTGCAGTACCTTTTATCTCTGATACATTATCTAAGATTCATTTTAAAACTTGATGCCAAACAGTTGAAGGAAAAAGTAAAGTCACCACAGTTCCAGAGGACCATAGGGCTGCTCTCTCACTAGAGACAGACAACTAGTAGTGCCTTACCCTGAAGTTCACCACACCTCAAGAGAGGGGAGAGATCGAGAAGGTAGGTCCTACATGGTAGCCTTAGCCAGTACAGGAACTGAACCCATGTTGTTGATGTCATTCTCCACTTCAAACTGGCTGTCCAATTACCCTCTGTCAGACAGTGTCATATTCTTGGAAGTTTTAAATTCTTACCAGCTGCTACAGCTGACCCTGAACCACTGGAGCTCCCTCCTGTAAAGCAGTGAGGGTTGTAAGGATTTCTGGGAACACCATGATATCTGTAATGACAAAAGAGTTTGTAATAAATGCCTCCCAGTAGCAGAAATTTTTAAATGCACATTTCCATTTTCTTGAGAACACACTCTTTCGTTGCTAGGTCTTATGCTGTTACCTTTCAGTACAGATCATCCTAATTCTGCTCATTTGCTGTTTGGAAATGTATTAAAAGCAGAAAGTGCTGGGGAAACTCAGTAGCTCTGGCAGAAGCTGTGGAAAAGAGGAACAGAGTTAACGTTACAAATCTAATATGACTGCCAAATTTTACCAACACTTCCTGTTTTCATTTTCGACCTCAAAAATCATAGATTGTGCTATCTTATCATGTTAATACCGATCTTACTAGAGTACTAGTTCCAGTCCCTGTTTTGTTCTGTCATGGCCATGCGCCCTTTTAAATATTTCCTTTGCGTCAAATGTTTATCTACTACCCACTTAAACACTGTTGTGGGTTGAGAGTCCATTGCTGCTTTGATTATACAACAGGCCTGATTCTTTCATTCACTGTGTTTAGAATGTTCAGATATATACTTCTATCGACTGCTGTAAAGGTACTGAAAGTTGCAAGGAGTCAGTCATGCTGGAAATAGGAACTTGTGGTTCATTAGAAACAGCTTCACGGGTCTCAGCCAATGGAGCTGCTGGGATCAACTTGGACAGTTTGCCTGACACTTAAACTGTTATTTACATATTCACTGAGGGTTGCTCCCAGGAAGTAAGGAGTACATCCCTGTAATTGAGAAGGTATATCAAATCATGCCAGTGGTTCCTAGCCTGGCCACACTCCAACAGCATTGCTAATCTCCTATCACCTTCCTGAGGGGTCTATTCCCACCTGTGAAGGGATAGTGGGAGGGGTGAACAGTACTGGGGGGAGAAAAGGACTTTACAGGACTTTGCAGAAGTGGGAGCAGCAGCAAAGTTAAACCTTGGAAACACTTATATTCGTTTAACAAGTGACTTCAGATGCAAAGCAATGTTAGTGACTCTTAGCTGCCCTCTGAAATGGCCTATCAAGTCATTTCAGCTGTATCAGACTGCTGAAAGTCTTAAAAAAAATATGAAATTGAATGAAACATTGGACTGTGACATAGGCAGTGGAAATGATTAATTCAGCCCTGTCGACCTGCAAATTCCGTTTGGGGGTTAGTGCAAAACTGGGAGATTTGTCTCACAAACTAGTCAAGCAGCATCCCAACATCATAATCTTCAGCTGCATCACCAACAATCTTTTCTCCATAAAGGTCAAACGTGGGGACTTTTGCTGATGATTGCACAATATTCAGTATCATTTGCAACTCCTCAGATACTGAAGTAAACCATGTGCAAATGCAGCAAGACCTGGACAACATACAGGTTTGGGCTGACATGGAAAGCATGTTGTGCCACACAAGCACCAGGCGATGACCATCTCCAACAAGAGAGGATGTAACCAGTGCCTCTTGACGTTCAGTGGCATTACCATTGCCGAATCCCTCATTATCAACATCTTCGGGGTTACCATTAACCAGAAATTCAACTCAACTAGCCACATAAACATTGTGGCTACAAGAATAGGTCGGAGGCTAATGAGTAATTCACCTCCTGACTCCCCAGACCTTGTCCACCATCTACAAGGCACAAGTCAGGAATGTGATGGAATACTCCCCACTTGCCTGGATAGGTGCAGCTCCAACAACAGTCAGGAAGCTTGACACTATGAGGACATAGCAGCCCGCTTGATTGGCACCACATCCACAAACATCCACTCCCTCTATCACTGATACTCCAGTATGGATCATCTACTAGATACACTGCAGAAATTCATCAAGGCTCCATAGGCAAGGCATTCCAAACCATGACTTTCACCATCTAGAAGGAAAAGTCCAACAGATATATGGGAACACCAGCACCTATAAGTCCCCTTCCAGGTCACACACCTTTCCAACTTGGAAATATAATTGCCAATCATTCAGAGTTGCTGGATCAAAATCAGTGAACTCCCTCCCTAACAACACCCATGCTAAAGCAGCAGTTTAAAAAGACAGCCCTACCTTCTGAAAGTCACTGATGGACAACAGATGCAGGCCTCGTTGGTGACACTCACAACCCATGAATTAATTTTTTAAAAGTTATTGAAGTCTACAGAGGGATATAGCCAGATTAAGTAAGAAAATGGGAGGTTATGCAACGTGACAGGAAGACATGAGGAGCTGAATATTATTTAAATGTTGAAAGACTGCAAAAAAGCTACAACACAGGGATTTGGGGTCCTTGTGTATGGATCACAAAAAGCTAGGAGCCAAGTTCAGCAGGTATTAGGGAGGTAAATGGAATGTTGGCCATTATTTCAAAAGGAATGGAATATACAGATACTATACAAGGCTCTAGTCAGACCTCAGCTGGAATACTCTGAGCATTTTAGTTCCCTTATCTAAGGAAAGATACACTGACACTGGAGGCATTCCAGAGGAGGTTCACTGGGCTGCTCCCAGGTATGAAGGGATTTTCTCACGAGGAGAGGTGAAGTAGGTTGGGCCTGTACTCACTGGAATTTAGAAGAATGAGATGAGATCTTATTGAAACATACAAGATTCTTAAGAGGCTTGACAAGGTAGATGTGGAGAGATTGTTTCACAATGGGAAACAGTCTTGGACCAGAGGGCATATCTCAGAGTAACGAGTTGCCCAATTAAGACAGAAAATAATTTCTTTTCTCTCAGAGGGTGGCAAATCTGTGGAGTTCTTTGTTGCAGGGTTGTTAAGTAAATTCAAGGCTCAGAGAAACAGATTTTTGAACAGCAAAGAAATCGAGGGTTATAGGGAAAAAGGCAGGGAAGTGGAGTTAAAGATTATCAGATTAGCCACGATCTCATTGAATGAAGGAGCAGACTTGTGGGGCTGAAAAGCCAACTTTGACCCCTAAATTATACGGAATTATGGCCTAACTGAAGACAAAACATGTAGCCAAGTTTGCAGTCACAACAAAGGGGCGGGGCTTCACCAGAATTACAACTAGCCATGAGCTCTTCATACTGACTCTGCCAGTGCATGAAAACACATTCCTGCTGATGGCATGGACAGGGTGTAATTCAAAATGCAGCCAGAAACTTATAGCACAATTTCACGGCTGACAAGAGGATTGGGTCATTTTATCAAGTCAGAATTCAAATAATCCACATAATTTGCAATTATGTTAATTTTCTACCAAAAATGTAAAGAAAGAACAGCAATCATCATGTAGTCTTTTTCTATATTCATTGATGGGAGGAGAGCATCGTTGGCTAGGCAGCCTTTATTGCTCATCCCTACTTGCCCAGAATAACATAGCTAAGTATGTCAGTAATGTAAAAAACAAAAAATATTTGTATTGTACTTTTTGGCAAAATATGGCAGCCATAATGTCAGCTGCCTAGGCCCTAACAGCTGGAATTTCCCCCCTAAACCTCCGGAGTTCCTTTTCATCCTTTCACTCTTTAAAATCTAGTCCTTTGACAATGCTTTTGATCATTTGCCATGCACACCCTCCTTTACTTCTGTAACGTGCACTGGGATGTTTTACCATGTTCTATACGTGCAAACGGTTGTTGTTTTTGTTGATTACAGCATATGGCCCATAGGGAACAGAATTATGAAATAACTTGCTGTTTGCATATGGAGTTAAAACTGATAGAATTATAAGTTAGGGATCTCATAGATTCACCTGTTGACATTGCAGCCAGTTACACCTAACCCGAGCTCATGCATGTTGGATACACCAATAATTATTGCTCCAGACTCCCGCAACTTTCTTGTAATTGTGGCATCCTCAGTTTCTTGCTCTTCACCAAGATAAACAGTTCCCACCCGATGATGAAATGGAACCTATACAGACATAAATAATGTTACCAAAAGAAATTTCTTAAGCAACGAGTGCTTCTCGTTTCCCAGCTAAGACAAACACATTAATACAATGATTGCAATGGGGCTTTGAATATAACAGTCAAATGTAGGAATCAGCATCTGAAATCTCCTTTAAATTTCAACAGCAAAATTATGATCTATAGCAATTTCCAAATGGCTCCATTGAACAGAAAAGTGAAAAGATCTAGATGGTTTATTTGAGCTGTATCTGGAATCAAAGTCCAGATCCCTAACCGCTAACAGGCATGGTTTATTCACTAACGGTGATTCTACATCAACAGAAGCAATTTTCTGCACAATAAACAAATTTGTTTAGTAACTAAATTCGCTAAACATGACAGAAGTTAAAACATTTAAAATTTTATTCATTCATCAGTTATGTGCCCTAATATAGGTCAGTTAGTTCCCAAGCAATAAGACTTCAGTACAATATTATAGGCTGCCAAATGTAATACATAACGCATTACAAATTCTCCAATCCAAAAATACAAACTCCAGAAACATCAGTTGTCTTAAAATATTCTGAGCTAACTCAAGCAACACACAGGCCCACCACGCCATTTTTCAGGCACTGCAACAAATCAAAAAGACAACGATCATCAGACTGAGGGTGGAAAAATGGTGGCTGATGGTGAAGCAGTGGAGGAGGTGTGACAGTGACTATATAGTCACATTATTGCAAATTATATACAGCATGGCAAAATACCACATGACATTACAAAGCCACTTGAATTGTCTTACTATGCAGTCCCTGACTTTCTCCATCTCTCTACTTCTCCAACCCTTTCTGTTCCAAACTTTTATCCCCATCTTGCTCACCCTCTTATTTGCTCTACATCTGTCAATTTCTCCATTTCTCTCTCAACCTCTCTCTGACTAGGGTGGCGTGGTGGCTCAGTGGTTAGCACTGCTGCTTCACAGCGCCAGAAACCCAGGTTCAAATTCTGCATAAACATTATTCCCGCGTCTTCCAGCATGGACTTGATGGGCTGAATGGCATGCTTCCACACTCTAGGGATTCTATGATTCTGTGACTCTCAAGCACAAACATGGAACATACAGTACCTGAATAAGTAAAACCAATTTTACTAGTGCTATGTAATATTTTATATTGCAGATAACATACAATAGTGCAGCACAGTATAGGCCCTTCAGCCCACGACTTTGTGCTGACCCTATCCTACTCAGATCAAACTACCCTGCATACCCTACATTACACTATCATCCATGTGCCTATCCAAGAGTTGCTTAAAAGTCTCTAAAGTATCTGTCTCCATTATCACTGCCGGCAGCGCATTCCACATGCCCATCACTCACGTTTTATATCTACACTATTTTCCAGTTTTCACACTTGCGATTAGGCATTCTAATGTAATATTATAATCCAGAAAATTCCACCATCCATGAATAACTTGATTCCTAAGAATTTTGGACTGGAGAGATTATACTGCACTGTAAAATGACTTTGGACTGTTATGAATGGGTAGAAGCAGAATGATAATTTGCATTTACATTGCATCATTAACAAAGGAAAATGTGCAAAGGCTCACCACAGAAGTGAAATCTGACAAAAGTGATCACAGAGTCCGTTAGGGAGCTATTAGTAATGGTGATTGGAAGTTTGGTTAAAGAGCTAGATATCAGGCAGGTTTTTAAAGAAGGAGATGAAAAGATGGACTTGTGAAGAGAGGAAATGCTTAAGCTCAAAGGTTTAGACCATTAAGCGCTTGTACGGCAGACAGAATGGGGACATGAAAGAGGACAGAGTTCAAAACACGTGGAGCTACCAGATAGTTTAGGGCTGAAAATGGTCATTTAATGGAATTTGATGTTGGTTAGGACACAAGATATGAATGACAAAAAGTAGAGAATGCTGGCCAGGAGAAAATTCAAGCGACAAAAGCATGGATGAGGGTATGAGTAGTCGATGAATTTCATTACTCAGTTTGCAATTCTATGTAGCATTTCTGTAAAGAGCAATTTTATTAATAAATGAAAAGGCAAGGGGCATTATTCCTACAAATCATACACATCATCATGCTTTCTGCCACCTTCTTCAATGTGATAAAGAGCACAAATCCTATATTCTCCCACAATGAAAGAAATTACTAAAATTTCAAATTAAAAATGAAGAATCTAACATTTTTGGGGGTATCATGACGGCAATGATATCTGAAGTAACAAATGTAAATTCTCTGGTACGTGGGAGTCTCATGTCAAAACCTTTAATGGGAACTTGTCTTTAAGAGAACAATATAGCCTCACATTACAGCTTTTTGATTTTTTTAAAAGATAAGACTTACAAGTGCAAACACGAAACAGAAGAGTAATTATCCAATGATTATGACCTCAGGTTTTGCAATAACATATGAAGTTTGTGTTGTTGCAACATCTCTCAAGGTCAACCTCAGTGACCTCAACATTTCAGTGATAAAGCAGCCTCTTAATACACATCTAATTGCAAAGTGACAAGTTCTTTTGAAAGGCACTAGAGCAGTCCTTCCACCCCTAAATCCTCTTAAACAATAGGAATGGGTTCTACTGTGAGATGTTCATTCACTTTCAGCAAGGCGCTAACACACCATTAAACAAAAATTGACTTCTAGCTACCTCATCCTTTGGAAAAAATTTTGCATATCATACCCCCAACATTGAGTAAATATGTTACTGCAGTTCTGCTTTTCTCCCTTCTTGCACATCCAAATGCCCACTATTTTCCTACAAAAATCTAAAAGTGCCAAGAGCACTTCTGGTCGCCAGACTACCAGAAGGATGTGGTGGCTTTGGAGAGGGTACAAAAAAGATTTACCAGGATGTTGCCTGGTATGGAGGGCATTAGCTATGAGGAGAGGTTGGAGAAACTTGGGTTGTTCTCACTGGAACGACGGAGGTTGAGGGGCGACCTAATAGAGGTCTACAAGATTATGAAGGGCATGGACAGGCTGGAGAGTCAGAAGCTTTTTCCCCAGCGTGGAAGAGTCAGTTACCACGGGCCATGGGTTTAAGGTGCGAGGGGCAAGATTTAAAGGTGATGTACGAGGCAAGTTTTTACACAGAGGGTGGTGGGTGCCTGGAACTCGCTGCCGGGCGAGGTAGTGGAATCAGATATGATAGTGACTTTTAAAGGGCATCTTGACAAATATAGGAATAGGATGGGAATTGAGGGATACGGTCCCCGGAACGGTAGGGGGTTTTAGTTGTGACGGGCAACATGTTGGTGCAGGGTTGGATGGCCGAAGGGCCTGTTCCTGTACTGTAATTTTCTTTGTTCTTGAGCACAAAGACTGTTAACGTTTAAGAAGTCCTGCTGTACCTATTTTAAAGCAACTACAAATGAGCAATTACTGCAGTAATGACAGCACCTCCCACATTCTGACAGCAAATAGAAATGAAATGCTGAACTCGTAAACAGACAATGGACACATTGCCAAAATACAAAACTCAGACCTAAACTAAAAACAAAATAAATTTTAATATACAATTTAAAGTTTTAGACATTCAAGAAAATCAGCAGATGGATTAAGAATTTGACTTAATTTGCTCTGATATTCTAAATTATTCAGTTAAAAATAATAAAATTGCCCCATGAGAATACCAATTCTGAACAGGAGGCATCAGAGTGAGTCATTATGTAATTGGATCTCACACATCAGTGGGCCAAAAACAAACAGAGATCATACAAAGGGCAGTGGGCTCAGTGTTTGAAACACACCTAAATTAAGAAACAACATTTCAAAACAACTTAATGTAACTTAGACATTTTATATAAAAGAATTTTCACAGAATGACAGAAATTAAAGCATAGAAGGAGGTCTTTCGACACCCTGGTGCTTGAGCCGATGCTGACATTGTTTTCTGTGATCCCATTCACCAGATCATGTTATAGTCGTTCTTTTCAACTATTTGCCCCACTCCCATTTAAATAATATTATCGTCTCTTGCCTCAATAGCCGATTTATTTGCCTGGCACTTTTGATATAATCAATTTCAGTCTCCTTGGGCTGCTTCTTGCCAAGTTTGTCTGAACCCCAATTTTGAGCTCAGTTTCAAAATGGGAATCCAAAAGTGACTATGGCAAGATGTTGGTCACAGATTGGCCTGCAGCTTTATATCTAAGGAAGCAGAAAAGTCACTTTTGGCAACAGTTGAGCTTTGACCTCAATAGGATGCCCATTCGAAAGCTAATGATGGCATTACCAATTATTCAGCTTACAGGGGATCCCCGATTTCTGAACATCCGACTTATGAACATTTGTACTCACAAATGTGACCTCCTACAGCAGTGTACTAATAACGCATGAGTGTTTCCTTGTACTTATAACCTTCTATTTTATATTGTCCTGCACTGTGTTCCAATTTGTGTACAAATCGACTGGTGAACAGACTCAAGAGTGGAACTTATTGCCAACCCAAGGACTGCCTGTAATTAGCCAGCCACCATAGCTCAGCAGAAACTGATACAAGTCATGTTCTCAAGGTTCACCCTATCTTATTCATTGCACCCCTTGCAGCTTACCAAGGATAATTAGGCAACACATGATGGAATTGCAGCAACACACACATCCCATGAACAAGTGAAACAAAGTCCTCCCTTATCTTCCTTCCTTTACATCAGCTGTGGTTTACTTTTAGCACCTCACCTCTGAGCTAAGAGGCTGTGCATTCAAATCCCATTCCAGGGCTTGAGCACAAAAATACCCTACAGTATTGAGGAAGTGCTGCTCTGTTAGAGATGCTATCTTTGAGAAAGACAGATCATATGATAGTAAGAAAGAGTAAGGCATTATATGGTCAGAGTAAGAAGGACCGCAATAATGCTCAGATTAGCTTTACAGTGCATGTATACAAACGCATGGAGCTTGTTAAATAAGATTGGTGATCTGTAGACAGTTCGACGTAAAGGATAGAACGTCATGGCGATAATGGAGATCTGACTCGAGTTGGAAAGTATAGAATTGGATATTAAATAACCCTAGAAAGAATGTGTTCAGGAAAGGTAGGGAGGGAAAGAAAGGATGGTGCATCCTTAATTAAGGGCAATATTACAGGTCTGGAGAGAGAGAAAGGATAAAATTGAGGTCTGAATCTATTTGGTTAGACAAAAAGGTACCATTACACTAAAAATTGTATTCAATAGGCGACAAATAGTAAGAAGTATAGGAGGGGCAAATTTGCAACAAAATTACAGGAAGGTGCAAAAGTCATAGATTTTTGGTCATCAGGAAATTTAATTATCCTAATTTATATTGGAACAGCACCATTCTATAGCGCAGAGAAGAGAAAGAGTTTCTGAAGTGTAGTGGTTCAGAAAGGCAGCTCAACACACCGTCTCAAAGGCATTTGCGAATGGGCAATACATTCTGGCCTAGGTAGCAATGTATACATCCCAAGAATTGATTAATAAAAAAGGGACTTCAGTTATGTAGGCAGATTGGAGAAGCTGCAGCTGAGATTTTCGAAGAGAAAGTGAGGACATTTTGTAGAGTTGTTCAAAAATCATAATGTGTTTAGACAAAAGAGAAAGGGAGAAACTCTTTCCATTAGCAGAAGAACTAGAGAACACTGATTTAGTTTAGGGGCAAAAGGACCAAAGACAACATGCAAGTGGTTAGGATTTGAAATTCACAGTTGGAGAATATCATTCAATCATGAAACATGAAGTGGATAAGTAACTAAATGGAGCGGAGAAATTGTAGGAATAAAGGAAATGGCAGAGAAGTGGAACTAGCTGAGCTGCATTTACACATATAGGCACACAGGACTGAATAGCCTCCTTCTGTGAGGAAGCTGTTAGCAATCTATTCAAACAGTATTATACTCACTACTTTTATTTCCTCCTTCAAGCAGACAGGAATTCCATCCAGTAGGGACAGAGGCTCATTAGCTTGATATCGAGCAGTGGAGGCTTCTGCCATCTACACATAGGAACAGAATGTCTGTGTTGAAATGTGGCAGAAAATTACGTCAGCCCAAGTGTTATGTCATTTCAAACATTTTTCTGGCATTGCCAATTTCAATGATGCATCAGTACAGGGATTGCCAAGAAACAGAAGATGAAATGTCTATGACACAGAAGCAGAAGTAGGGCATACAGCTCATCCTGTCTGCTCCACCATTCAACGAGATCATGGTCTGAAAATCCACAAATCCATATTCCTGCCTCGTCACCATAACCTCTGATTTTGTTAATAATTAAAAACCTGATTTTCTCAGCTTTTAGTACATTTGACAGCCTTCTGCACTAAAGGCCTCCATAGATTCACTATCCTCAGAGGCGAAATTTCTCCTTTTCAGTTTTAAACGGGTGACCCCTTAATCTAAGATTAAGCCCTCTGTTTCTAGACTCTCCCACAAGTGAAACAATTTCTCCTTTCAAGTCTGCTAAGAATCTTATTTGTTTCAATAAGGTCTCCTTTCATGCTTCAGAACTCCAAAGAATACAAACCCAATCTACTAAACTTCCCTTCATGAGAAAATACCTTCATATTTAGAATTAATCTTATGAACCTGCTCTGAATTGCCTCCATATTTTCCGCTTACGTAAGGGGACCAAAACTGTTCACAGTATTCCAGATGTGATCTAAATAGGTCTGTGCGTAGTTTTAGCAAGACCTCCCTAATTTTATATCCCACTCCCTTAGAAATGAAGGCCAACAGTCCATCTACCTTCCCTATTACCTGCTAATTTTGGATGTTAGCTTTTTGCGATTCACGCATGAGGACTCCCAAACCCCTTTGTCCTGCAGCCTTCAGGCATCAGTAACTTTTCCACTTATATACGTATTTATTATTCTATATAACAAAAATATATTCACATAGATTAAATGGTAACATGAAGGACAGAGTGAAAACTAAATGCAACAGGACCCACTGATGGGGGAGGATAGTGCTGCACCAAAGGTGGATAAGCACAGAGTGAAAAGATCAGAGGAAGTGAATAGCTACGTAGAAACAGCCGCTATAGGTAAGTTGCAAGGACAGAAAAGTAGAAAGAAGCTTTTACAAAAGGAAGATCAGGACAAAGCTTAGCACAAAGTCCGTTTATGCAATTTCTCCCTTTGAGTGCTGGATTGGTTTCTATTGTTTTCATTTACGTTCATTTATTGAGCGTGTAATACATCAGAAATTGGCCCTCTCTACATTTTGCATTTGTGTTTAACTAGTATCCCAGGAAATTGTTTTTGTTACTACCAGTCAAAGGTACAGCAGGTATTATTCTCAGGAATGTAAAGTAGAACAGTGTGTGATCTGTAGAATTTGCCAATGAAGTATGACAGAAAGGTCTCTATTTTGCTAGGTATTATTCCTCTTCTGGCTTTGAAAGGCACACAATCGTACAAGAACAGTTTCTGCTGACCTTACAAGCAGCAAGTTGGAAGAAGGGTCCATAGTTTTAAGCAAATTCCTGACAGTGTGCTGATAAATTAGAGTTGCTGCTAAACTATTACAAGATTTGTTCCTTTCATACTCCAGTTAGATATAATCCTTTTCTGCAGCCAATCTATTACTAATCACACAGTTTCAAAATAACTGTTAGTAAAGGTCACATTTGATGAACATTGTAAAAGTTGATTCTGCTACTACATTCCCAACCAACAATAGCAATCAAGCTTGCTCTGCAAAACACACATAGGTTAGCTTTGCACTCCAGAAAATTAAAATCAGCCCCGAAATACAGACCTTCATTTTGCCCAGTTCTGACCCCAATAAAAGAAATGAAAATAATAGCATTTCTGTGACTCATGAGAAGTGCCAATTCCAGTGAGCATGTAAAATATTGAACTGTGCACCTGCAATTTCTTGAGCTTTTCCCATGTGGAACACCAAATCATTGAATTACCCACACTTTTACCCATCCTGTTCTAAAACCACAGATTTTTTTTAAAATATGAAGTGCAGAGTAAAAATGAAATGACGTGAAAGTTGTTGAATGTGGAGGGGAGTAGGGGTCATTAGTGCATGTACAGCTCCTGAAACAGCTTAAAGTAAAATATAACTGAGACACAGATTCAAACCCTAATTATACTACATTGAAGGATAAGAAGAGATTGCTACAATCAGCACCCCTTTGTTAATGAGAAAATCAAGATTCCCGTTCCCAACAGCCATTAGGCTAGAAAGAGCACTTTTAGGCTTGATCTGGCTTAGGTGAGTTATTCAATCAGTGTCAGTCTTTTGCTAACTTTGCCAACCACCATTGGCTGGGCTTATAAAAACAAACATGTCAAATGAGGCATTTTGCAAATTTCTCACACCAATAAAAACTTGTCCAGCAGGGACCAAGTGAGAAGCAGAAACCACAGAGATGAGGAAAGAAATCCTAGACACAGAAAGAATGGCGCAGGGAATAAAGAATGGAGAGAAATTCAGATGTGCAGTGAAGCATGCAAGAGAAAATTTTAGACACAGAGGAATAGGGATTACTTTCATGTTAATTCTTCAATGAAAATGTGTTCCAGACATCTAGAATTTTGCATCAACAATTTTACGCGTGTGCACTGAGACAATCATTGACTGAAATATTAAAGTCAAGATGCTGTGTTGTTTAATAAATTGGAAGCAAAATATTTCAGATCACCGGTATTTGAAGTAAAACCAAGCTGCTGGAAAACTCAACAGCTACAACAGCATTGCTAGAAAGAAAAAGAGACATTCTTCTCTCCACAGATGCCACCAGACTTGCTGAGTTTCTCTAGCACTTTCGTTTTTACTACTACATTTTTACACTCATCACTCATAAAAAGTTCATCACACATTCTAGCCATTAAAATCTCCTTGGTAAACATCGAAGGCTCCACAGTGGATGTAAGAAGGATTACTATTATTCTTGATATGTAAAATATATTACCAACCTTCATTATTAGGTGAGCCTCATATTGCACAATAGCACGCAATGGGATAACTGCTTCATCAGCATCTTCTAGAGCACTTATTACATTCGTAGCAACTTGGGTTGGAGTAATCTTACCTGACCTGTACAAGTACAAAACTGAATGGGTTAGAATTTATTATTTAAATATATTGTCAGTGAACAGACCAACTGATTAACTGAGACCAACATACTAAGCATTATAGACAAGTTACACAACATATTACTTCTTTACCTGATACTAGTACTGGCAAAGTACCTGTTGTTGACAATGGGCATAGCCAACAATGTTTAAAAACACTGTCATGTAGTTAAGGGGGTGGAAAAAACACATTTTCAACTTCACCCTTGAATGCACTTCAGGCCAATACAATGAAAATTGGACTTTCAGCTGCACTAGCTTAATGGGCGATAAGAATGAAAATTTACTAGAGTTCTTTTGTGCAGTTTATCCAGTTATCCACGCAGAACTAGACACAAAGTATCCAAAGATCAGTATTTTATAAGAGAACATAACATACCAGTTTCAGTTACACAATGAAACAAAATTCAGAACATGAAGAGGGTCCTTGGCTCAGTGTTTCACATAATGTTCTAGAGTGGGCTTCTCTCCCACATCATCTGTTAATCCCATACTTTTCCTTGTAAGAAAAATTGAAAGTTATTTAATATTGCTTTAATTCTAAATCTGGCTTCTCTGTAGTTATTTATTTTCAAATCACCCCTGAATCAACTTCATCTTCTCAGAATTTGTTCTAGAAATCCATTAGCTTGTTGAAACAAAAAAAGATTTTTCCAAACTACGCTTTTAAAAGTTTTTTTTGGTGGGGGTCTTGAAGAGGCATTAAAGAAATAATTAAATTGCATTTTCCATTTACATACTTACTTGTATCCTTCCAGAAAATCAGAGATGGTGTTGAAGTTAAATCCAGGCCTTTCTTCAGTCATACTGCAAATTATATACGTGAATGTTACTTGGCAAATTAAATCAATTTATATTTTTAAAAAGGCCCAAAGATTAGAAGTTTTAAACACCTTGACAGATCCTTTTGACAAATGCTTCTAACAGGTCTGTTGACAGTTACAATGAGTTTGACAGTAATGATATGTTATGGAATTGGTAAAAGTAGACAAAAAAGGGCACATTACCCCTGCCAAAGGTAACTAGATTTACCCCAATGGTGTCCTGGAAACAGATTCAAGGGGTACCTCTTCTGTCCAAATGAATCCACAAAGTCAAACCTGCTCTTACCGAGTTTAATCTGTACAAAATCCCACTTCAATAGCGACAGTTGATCATTAGAATGGACAACAGCATTGTAAGATATGAATACGTGAAATGCAATCCTGCCAAAATGGGGAGTGGGACTTATAACCATAGGCCATTATGGTGAAAATCTAGGCACTAATTTCAGAAATGAAAAGCCCACATCTTTAATACATATAATGACATTAAAGGCTAGTGATCAACTCTGTGCACCTTCCCTAAACTGCCTCCAGTCCATCAACATTGTCCTTGAATCTCCAATACTGCTAACTTGCTGGTCCCAAAAGCATGGTTTCCACCTTAAAAAAAATCATCATCCTCTGAATATGGAGTCACTGGCAGTACTTATTTCCATTCCTGAGAAAATGGCAAAAGGGCTCATCGGAATATTTTACAAATTTAACATAATTTCCTCTTTCTAAGTTGGTGGTTCAACATTTTGTTGTATCTGCTGTGTTGCATTGGTTCATCATGTTTAAAAGTAACATAGGCCTGGATTTTCCACACAACATCCATTATTGTTGAATTGCAAGTTCAAATGTTTCTGCACCTCAATGCTATTCTGTATTTCAGGCCAAGTCTTCAAAGCCCAGCTTCTTCAGAAATGCAGAGACATCAGTTTATAGGAGGGCGTCAACACAGCTCTGTGGTGTCAGGATGGGGAGGACTGGATATGTCTCCTTTCCACTATACTATCTGCTCTAATGCTAGTTCAAACATTCATGTGAAGGTGTGAGTGGATCCATGAAAGAACAGATTGGATGAGTAGGGTAGACAAAGTGGATACTTGGCTCCGTTTAAACTTCTTCAGATTCAACTTTTGGTGACAGTCAGGTCAAGTAGGAAACTAATAAGAGGTAGTCAGATTCAGGTTGAGAGGCTAGTCAGCAGTGTAACAAAAACAGAAATTGCTGGAGAAACTCAGCAGGACTGGCAGGGTCTGTGGAAATAAAGCAGAATTAGCATTGAGGACAGTGACTCTCCACAAGAACTGCTTTCTTCCCAATTGCTGTTTTTGTTTCAGATCGCCAGCATCCGCAGTTTTATGTTTTATTTTAATGAGGGGATGTAGCTGTGTGGTTGGAGGGGGGCCGGTAATCAGGAGTTGAAAGAGGCAGTCAGAGGTGGGCTCAGTGAGAGTGACTAGGGTGATGTCTGTTGTGCAGCTACCCAAAAGTTGGATAGGTTCTAATCTGTCTAACATTTCCCACATGACTCTTCAGACAGCGTGAATTCAAACTTCCAAGACATTTCCACCATAGGTCAGCGCATTGGGACTTTCATAGGGTCTCAACATGTATTCAGAGTTGTATGTCCTGTCTCGGACAACCTAGAGACTGGAAAATCTGACCATGATGTTAGCCTCAAAAGTCTACAGAAACTCTGACCAGCTAACTAAATTAATGAGTGACAGTAATCACGCGGATATGGCTTGGTTGTAATTTCATGAAGATTAATTTTGTACACAAGTCCTTGAAAACGTTAATACTTACGAAATTAAAGGAAAATTAGCTACCTTGTTTGACATTTGTTTGGCAGCAAAGGGTAAAAAGAGAAATCTTTAAAAAGGCTTAAAAAGAAAGAAATTGCTTCCTGTCTATACGAGGCATGTTACAGATACTGACAGTGGCAATTTCATGACTTGCCAAAGGGAAATTAATCGTATTCAAAGGAAGTGAGAGAGAAAAAAAACAATGAATCCAGAAAATTAGCATATGTTAACATAATGTTTAATGTCCACAAATACAAAGATATACAAGGATTGGGTCCTTTTGACAAAAGGGCAAAGAATAGAGAGATCACCTTTGACACCCAGTCAAATCAGTTATGGATGTACCTATAACCTCCGTTGAACAGCACAGTACTGTGGCAAGACAGATACTGCGACAAGGGTGCAAGCAATCTCTGCTGCCTTCTTATTTTCAAAGTGATGAAAGCGCCTAACCTTCAGGCCAGCACCTTTTACAAATTCCAACACTGATTCCTGCAATACTATAACGTAGAGGTGACAAGGTCAGAAGTCACACTACACCAGGTTGTAGTCCCAACAGGTTTATTTGAAACAAGGAACAAAAACAAAGTTGCTGGAAAAGCTCAGCAGGTCTGGCAGCATCTGTGATGAGGAAGGGTCACCGGCCCTGAAACGTTAACTCTGTTTTCTTCTCCACAGATGCTGCCAGACCTGCTGAGCTTTCCCAGCAACTTTGTTTTTGTTCCT
>JAHRHZ010000032.1:2255074-2290259 GCA_024137785.1 Ginglymostoma cirratum
AAAACAAAGTTGCTGGAAAAGCTCAGCAGGTCTGGCAGCATCTGTGATGAGGAAGGGTCACCGGCCCTGAAACGTTAACTCTGTTTTCTTCTCCACAGATGCTGCCAGACCTGCTGAGCTTTCCCAGCAACTTTGTTTTTGTTCCTGATTTACAGCATCCGCAGTTCTTTTGGTTTTTATTTAGGTTTTTTTGAAATCAGAGACAGTAGGAACTGCAGATGTTGGAGAATCTGAGATAACGAGGCGTAGAGCTGGATGAACACAGCAGACCAAGCAGCATCAGAGGAGCAGGAAAGCTGACGTTTCGAGTCTGGACTCTTCTTCGGAAATGGGGGAGGGGAAGGGAATTCTAAAATAAATAGGGAGAGAGGGGGAGCCGAATGGAAGATGGATAAAGGAGCAGATAGGTGGAGAGGAGACGGACACGTCAAGGAGGCGGGGATGGAGCCAGTAAAGGTGAGTGTAGGTGGGGAGTTAGGGAGGGGATAGGTCAGTCAAGGGAAGACGGACAGGTCAAGGAGGCAGGATGAGGCTGGTAGGTCGGAGGTGGGGGTGGTGGTTGAGGTGGGAGGAGCATATAGGTGGGAGAAAAGACAGACAGTGGAGGGAGGCGGGGATGAGCTGGGCTGGTTTTGGGATGTGGACAGGGGAGGGGAGATTTTGAAGCTTGTGAAGTCCACATTGAGACCATTGGGCTGCACCGTTCCCAAGCGAAATACGAGATGCTGTTCCTGCGACCTTCGAGTGGCACCTTTGTGGCACTGGAGGAGGCCCAGGATGGACATGTCGTCCAAGGAGTGGGAGGGGGGGGGGGGTTGAAGTGGTTCGCGACTGAGAGGTGCAGTCGTTTGTCACAAACCGAGCATAGGTGTTCCACAAAGTGGTCCCCAACCTCTGCTTCCCCGAGGTAGAGAAGGCCACATCAGGTACAGCAGATACAGTATACATTAAACAGATGTTCACCTGCACATCTGCTAATGTGGAAGGTTTTCTTGGGGCCTGGGATGGGGGTGAGGGAGAGGTGTAGGGGCAGGTGTAGCACTTCCTGCGGTTGCAGGGAAAAGTGCCCAGGGGTGGTGGGGCTAATGAGCAGTGTGAAGCAGACAAGGGAGTCACGGAGAAAGTGGTCCCTCCGGAAGGCAGATAAGGGTCGGGAGGGAAAACCGTCCTTGGTAGCGGGGTCAGATTGCAAATGGCTGAAGTGGCGGAGGATGATGCGTTGAATCCGGAGTTTGGTGGGGTGGTACGTGAGGAGGAGGGGGATTCTGTTTTTGTTGTTATTGCGGGGAGGGGTGTGGGGGTGAATTGCGGGAAATGCGAGAGATGCGGTCGAGGGTGTTTTCGACCACTGTGGAGGGAAAGTTGCAGTCCTTGAAAAACGAGGACATCTATGCCTCATCTCTGGAGCAGATGCGGCAGAGGCGAAGGAATTGGGAATAGGGGATGGCATTTTTTCAGGAAGGTGGGTGAGGGGAGGTGTATTCTAGGTAGCTGTGGGAGTTGGTTGGCTTGAAATAGATATCGGTCTCCAGGTGGTTGCCAGAGATGGAAACAGGGAGGTCCAGGAAGGAGAGAGAGGTATCGGAGATGGTCCAGGTGAACTTAAGGTTGGGGTGGAAGGTGTTAGTAAAGTGGATCACCAGCTTTCAGAGCACTGCTCCTTCGTCAGGTCAAGTCACTTCACTTGAGTGTCTCCTTTTAAATCTTTTGCAACTTCGTTTGCCCAAGACTCCACAATGGATGAGGTGCAAGTTATTACTGCGATAACCCAAACCATGTGACTTCAGCTAACAAAGGAGCAGCACTCCGAAAGCTTGTTCTTTCAAATAAACCTGTTGGGACTATAACCTGGTGTCATGTAGCTTCTGATTTTGCAACAATATAGCCTGTGCTTTTTGATATGGTTTGGACTATCTCAGTAATAACTTGCACCTCATCCCTTTTGGAGTGTTAGGCAAACTAATTTGCAAAAGATTTAAAAGGAGACACTCAAGTTTTTTGAAAACTGAACTTACAAATTCCTTGTTTAACTCGGTTTATAAACTGCACATTAAAGCGCTACTTTCTTTGCAATTTAACTATATAGTCTTTATCAAACAATTCAAATGTAAATTATGCTGTAGAATGTATAAAGCACATGTTTATATAATCATGACTCATGTTCATTCATTAAAATTCACAGGTCTGGCAACAGTCTCAGAATCAATGGCATTAGTGGTTTAAGGTTTGTAAATATGCGCATAACTTTGGAAACAAGAACACCTATTGAAAACATCTCTGGCTAAACCTTACCCAGCCTTTATTACCCACCTCAATTTCAGGACTTCATTTAGAATGCTGTCACTCGTCCTATCTCTTGGTGGTTCACTGTTTCCATCAGGAACAACAACAGGAATAAACACTGGGTCTTCTGGAATAACCAGATGCCGCAACAAGGTAAGATTAGTCATCCTAGAAAGAGGAGCACATTTCTTTTTAAATTGATGTTAAATTGCTGTTCAATTCTTATATTTCCCTCCTTTCTCTTGGCCAGCATCCAACAAAGGTCATTCTCAACACAGTCGTTGAGCCAAGCGATTGCTCTCAAAAGTACTATCATTCTTTTGTCTAACACAAGACTTTTCTCAAGTTCCTTGCTCAGATTTAGTTGCTTCTCCTAATAGGATATTATCTAAAAATACAACTAAATGGCATTGAGTTTCTGAATCCAGGTTGCAAATGTAAATTAGGTTGTTTGCATCAACATTAAATCTACATCAGGAGCTAAGTATAAACAGAGTGCTAAGGCCTGAATAGAATCCCAACTCAAGAGTATTTTGTTCAAAGTTATTAGAATCAGGTTAAGTCAAGGTCAGACCATTTCTACATTGACTAGTTCACCAAATTGCTTCACACTAAAGGCGTAAGTGTAAATGACTATTGAAACCACGGGATGGTGCCCGACCTTGATCCTTTAGACTCCCAGTAGCTGAATAGACATAATTAAAATTACTGCCAAAATGCACTACATGGTCCTTCCACCACTTCTTGAGTGTCAAGGTAGAGGTGCGTTGGGGGGGCGGGGGGAGAAGGAAGTTGGTGCACTACATATCAGGCCAAAAGAACAGAGATTACTTTAATGGTCCAGTTTTATAATCAGCAGTGAACCAATAACACTCATTGCTGATGTCAAGGAAAGTGACACAAAAAGATCTCACAATTTGTGTGGTGCAGATTTCACCATTCCTAACTTCAATTTGGCTTTACTATAAACACCCAGATCTCCAGCACCTAATGGCACTGATGTCTTAAGTAGCCAATCATATTGAAGAACTCTCACCAACAGCAAACCAGGAGGTTAGAAGTGTTAATTATCTTGCACTTCTTAATCATTTTCCAGGGAATGAAATAAAGATCGTTTCATACATGAGTTTAATGTAGAAGTTGAAGTATAAAACTGTAAAAAGAAGAAAATCTATGAAAGTAGCATAATAAAGAAATTCAGCATTACATAAATATTGAATCAGTTTTTCAAGGCGAGAAATGTTGTTCAGCCTCTTGGGCCTGGAGAAACTAATTTTATACTGACATAGTAAACCATTTAAAATCCAGTTATCTTCATTCAAAGAAGGTGCAGCTTTTTAAATGCTTCCTACAGCAAGCATACTGGAGGCTGACATGAAATTACATTATTTCGCAACTTTCCACCTATAGGGACTTTAGCAGTATATCATGTGGGCGAAGGCAGAATAAATGTCAGTAACTTCTAGATTTTCAAGTTATTCTTTGCATGTTAAACCAGCCGCTGCTTATCACTGTTGCACTTTACCCACTACAATTTCACCTTGACAGAGGCACTTTACAACTAAATAAAAGCTAACCTCTTCATTATGCTTTCCGTGGCACTTTTAGATGATATGTTTGGAAAACTATGATCTCATGTTAATTGGCCCACGTCCTGGTGTTAGCAAACTCAGCCTTCTTTTAAACTGTGCCATGATGTAGCACCATCGGTGCTGTTATTTTGTTATCATTGTCCTTTATCTTGTACTGAAGATTTTCGTAGAATCCCTACAGTGTGGAAAAAGGCCCTTCAGCCCAACTAGTCCACACAGACCCTCACAGCATCCCACCCAGACCCATCCCCCTATAACCCATCTAATCTACACATCCCTGGGCACTATGGGTAATTTAGCATGGCCAATCCACCTAGCCTGTACATCTTTGGACTGTGGGAGGAAACACATGCAGACGTGGGGAGAATGTGCAAACTCCACACAGACAGTCACCCAAGAGTGGAATCGAACCCCAGCTCCTGGTGCTGTGAGGTAGCAGTGCTAACCACTGAGTCATCGTTATAAAACTAAAACATTTGGAGGCATTCTATTCATGTTGATTTTTGGTACAGTTGATGGGACAGTTGATTGTTTGATCCATAAACACATGATGGGCCTGTTCTGACTGTCAAAGTAACAATCAGACCAATAAACCTCAGTTATTTAATCATCATTGCATCTGGCCAAGAAGAGTAGTAGGGACTGGCATTCCAAAATATTGAACATGGAGCTGGCTTGTGTTTGTGGTGGAATCTCACTATCACGCTGGGGGCCTGATTTTCAATTCCTGGCCAATGCATGGCAAACCCTTCCTTCCATTCTTGCCACACTTGATCATGCAGTGGCAGTGTCCCTACCTGTGGTCCAGGAGACCTGGGTCCAAGTCCAACCTGATCCAGAGGTGTATCATTACACCCATGAATGTATGTATACGAACACAAAGAAGTCTTAACAAAGAGTTGAACATCTGATAAGTTGTTTCTCAGGAACTTCAGGTTCGGGTAAATCACCACTTAAAATGCAAAAAATCCAGAAGTTGCTATCCAAGATGTCCTGATCCAACATGACCTTCCCAAAACTGGTATTTTGCTAACTAACTCACCAATCAAACACAACGAATAACATGAAACTCCCATGTAGGTGAGAAGAAAATCAAACTCATGCACAGCCTTAACCATGTCACTTTAATTACATCTTTTTGATGGCATGATAAGACTTAATTACTGGTAAACAATCTCTCTGGCACTAAAAGTTATCTTCTACATGAGCAAGTTGCACTCTTTCCGATTCTAATTACTGTTGGGTATTCTAGAAAAGCAAACTCTGAAAAACAAATCTTCCTATAAAAGGAGACCTCAATTATCTGTAAGTATTAATAGGATGGTTGTGATACATGATTTTAACTTTCCAAACAGAGACTGGGACTGCCATAGTATTAAGGGCTTAGATGGAGAAGAATCTGTTAAGTTTGTACAAAAAAGTTTTCTGATTCAGTACGTGGGTGTAACTACTAAAGAAGCTGCTAAACTTGACCTATTCTCGGGAAATAAGGCAGGGCAGGCAACTGCTGTGTCAGCGGGGTAGTACTGCGGGGCCAGTGATGGAAAAGGATAGCTCGGATCTAAAAGTTAAAGTTCTAAATTGGAGGAAGGCCAATTTTGACGGTAAAAGGCAAGAACTTTCAAAAGTTGATTGGGGCATATGTTTGCAGATAAAGGGACGGCTGGAAAATGGGATGCCTTCAAAAATGAGATAATGAGAGTCCAGAGACAGTATGTTCCTGTTAGGGTGAAGAGCAAGGCTGCTGGATGACTAGAGAAGTTAAGGTTTTGGTCGATAAGAAGGAAGCATATGTCAGCAGAAATCAAGTGATTCCCTAGAAGAGAATAAAAGCAGTAGGAGTATAGTTAAGAGAAATCAGGGGGGCAAAATGGGGACACGAGATATCTTTGGCAAATAGGTTTAAGGAGAATCCAAAGGGATTCTACAAGTACATTAAGGATAAAAGAGTAACTAGGGAAAGAATAGGGCCCCTTAAAGATCAGATGGGCCACCTATGTGTGGAACTGCAGGAGATGGGGGAGATGCTAAATGAGTATTTTGCATCAGTGTTTACTGTGGAGAAGGATATGGAAGCTAGAAGCTAGAGAACTTGGGGAAACAAATAGCAACATCTTGAAAAATATCCATTTTACAAAGGAGGTGATGCTGAACGTCTTAAAACGCAAAAAGGTGGATAAATCCCCAGGACTGATCAGGTGTTACCCTAGAACAATGTGGGAAGCTAGGGAAGTGATTGCTGGGCCCCTTGCTGAGAAATTTGTATCACCGATAGCCACAGGTGAGGTGCCGGAAGGCTGGAGATTGGCTAATGTGGTGCCAGTATTTAAGAAAGGTGGTAAGGAAAAGCCAGGGAACTATAGACCAGTGAGCTTGACACCAGTGGTGGGCAAGTTGTTGGAGGGAATCCTGAGGGACGGGATTTATATGCATTTGGAAAGGCAAGGAAGAATCAACATGGCTTGTACATGGGAAATAGTGTCTCAATAACTTGATTGAGTTTTTTGAAGAAGTAACAAAGAGGATTTATAAGGGCAGAGTGACAGACGTGATCTATATGGGCTTCAGTAAGGCATTCGACAAGGTTCCTCATGGTAAACTGGTAAGCAAGGTTAGATCACAAGGAATAGAGGAAAAACTAACAATATGGATACAGAACTGACTGGAAGGTAGAAGACAGAGGGTGGTGGTGGAGGGTTGCTTTTCAGGCCTGTGACCAGCAGTGTGCCACAAGGATTGGTGCTGGGTCCACTATTTTTCATCATTTATTTAAACGATTTGGATGTGAACACAGCAGGTATGATTAGCAAGTTTGCAGATGACACCAAAGTTGCAGGTGTAGTGGACAATGAACAAGGTTACCTCAGAATACAACTGGATCTTAATCAGATGGGGCAATGGGCTGAGGAGTGGCAGATGAAGTTTAATTTAGATAAATGTGAGGTGCTGCATTTTGGCAAGGCAAATCAGGGTGGGACTTATACACTTAATGGTAGGGTCCTGGGGAATGTTACTGAACAAAGAGACCTTGGAGCGCAGGTTCACAGTTCCTTGAAAGTGCAGTCAGAGGTAAATAGGATAGTGAAGAAGGCGTTTGGTAGGCTTGCATTTATTAGTCAGTGCCTTGAGTATAGGAATTGGGAGGTCATGTTGAGGCTGTACAGGACATTAATGTATGCAATTCTGGTCTCGCTGCTGTAGGAACCTGAAAGGGTTCAGAAAAGATTTACAAGGATGTTGCCAGGGTTGGAGGGTTTGAGCTATAGGGAGAGGCTGAATAGGCTGGGGCTATTTTCCCTGGAACGTCGGAGGCTGAGGGGTGACCTTGTAAGGGTTTATAAAATCATGAAGGGCATGGATAGGGTAAATAGACAAGGTCTTTTCCCTGGAGTGGGGGAATGCAAAACTGGAGGGCATAGGTTTAAGATGAGAGAGGTAAGATTTAAAGGGCCCTAAGGGGCAACTTTTTCACACAGAGGGTGGTGTGTGTATGGAATGAACTGCCAGAGGAAGTGGTGGAAGCTGGTACAATTACATTTAAAAGGCACATGGATGGGTATATGAACAGGAAGTGTTTAGAGAGATATGGGCCAAACACTGGCAAACGGGACTAGATTTATTTAGGAAATCTGGTCGGCATGGACGAGTTAGACCGAAGGGTCTGTTTCCATGCGGTATATCTCTATGACTCTAATCTAATCTTGCTTTCCCTCTATTCGGCTTTGTGACTTGATATTTCATTCATTTTGAGTACAGAACAAAGGATTCTTGTTTTAACTTAAAGAACACTGGTGAGACAGCCTCAGCAGTATTGTGTACTGTTCTGGTCCCTTTGCCAAGAAACAATGTACTTTCCATGGAGGGAATACACTGGACATTCACCAGACTTATTTCTGGAACGATGGGACTGTCCAAGAGGAGAGACTGCGAGGAGACTGGACCTGGATTCTGCTGTGTTTAGAAAAATGAGTGGCCATCTCATAAAAACGAAAAAAAATTCTTCAAGTGATCCCTGGCTGTGGGATCTAGAACGAGGGGACACTGTTTCAATAAAAGGCAAGCCACGCGGCTGGAGATGAGAAGGAACTTCTTCATCCAAGTGTTCCAAACTTTTCTACGTCTCTACTGAAAATTGCTATGGAAGTTCAGTCATTTAATTAAGTCAAGACAGAGATTGATAGATTTCTAGTTACTCAAGACATCAAGAAGTATAGGAATATTGGGGGAATATGGCATTGAGTAGATGATCAGCATGATCCAAAATCGTAGAGTAGGCTTGAGGGGCTGAATTGCCTACTCTGCTCCTACGTGTGTGTTAGCAATTCTTTATTTGAATTGGTTAAGGAAAGACATAATAGCTTACTGTATTCAAGCAGGTCCTAATTCCCTACACTGCACTATTTTGACATCCTACCTGATGGCAAAAAGCTCAATTAACACGAGCAAGGGTGAGCCAAAGGAACAGCAGATGCCATCATTTCTCGGCACAGTGAATTCTAGCCAATTTTCAAAGTGATCTCAGTAATTAGGCCATATAATTGACAGGTGGTTTCATTCATACTAAAGTATTAGAACATGTGTAAATAATGTACCTCATGATCAGTGGAATTAAAATCAGCTGTCCAAAGATCTGAAAAATAACCATAATAATATACAAAATTACTGCAATGATAAAGAGATTCATTCACACAAGTTTCAAGTTTGTTTTTAAAAAGAAATCAAACGTAAACAAGCACTCTTGGATTAGGTGCTATGCAGACAGTCTACACTTGCTTTGTAATCCAGTGTGACAGCCACCACGTAGCCATTGAGCCCACTATTACAGTAACCAATCTGCTTAAACAAGGCTATTATTTTTATAAGAAATAACAGCAAACTGCACCATAAAGATACCACTCATTAACAGCATAACAATACCTCATCTGAAAGTCATTTAATATGTGATCAATGTGGAAAAATATGTTTATTACCTTATGATGCTCCCACAGCAATGCTAATACTTTGCAAACAGTTGTCTGGTGCAAAATAGGGCATAGTTTAAGAGAAAGCTAGTGTCAGACATCATCCCACAATGGAAATGGGCTTTTTTTAAAGAAATGTTATTTTAAACATCTTAAAATGAAATAAACTGGAAAATAAAAAAAAATCACATTCTAAGACGTGCTCGGTTACAACTACTTCAACTGTTGTCAGTGAAAAAAAATCATAACTGGTAGGTTATTATGTTGCTGTTATTATTTCTCAACAAGTCTGCCCTAAAAATAAACTGAAAGAACAAGAGTAGATTTCAATCGTTGATTGATTCGGAGGTGGTTACAGGGGGGTAATATAAATCTGCCAATTGACCCATCTCTCTCATTTAACATATATATTGCAGACAGCACAGTCAAAACAATCTTGCCACTTAAGAAAGCAGATAATCCACAGAGATGTGCAGATCTGAATCATTTTTGATGGCATAATTCAATTTTACTCTAATTGTTTTCTCGCTGTCACAACAGGAGCAGCTCTCAAAGATCTAAGATTCCGAACCACTTACTTCTTTTCCTTTGACCAGTCAGAAGTATAAATACAAAGTATGACATTAATTTGAAGCAACAACTGTGTTTGGATTTGAACAGCTCCTCAATCCAGTTTGATTTACTTTAAACTGGAAATGGTACTTAATGCAAGAGTTATTTAATCCAGATCATAGAAGTACAGGCAATAGGTAGCTTAATTGCTTTAAATTAAATCTTTTTGTCTCTAAATCTGGCGTTAAATGTACTGCAGACTGGAGAGTTGAAAGCAATTTCTTTTTGGTTGAGATCTTGGATTAAAGTATCTACAGTTCAAAATATGTCCTTAATCAGAAGTACTATTTCAATGATTATGTACTATTTCCGCTACATCCAAAGGATTTAAATAAGGAAAATTATAGTGATTGATGTACTAGGCTCAGAATATGATACAACAGGCTTCCCAACACATTTAGAGACATGGAAACACTGCAGAAGATAAGATGAGCAAATATTCTTCAGATGGCCCACACTGACACCCCACCCCTTCCATCAACCACTCTTCAAAACATTGAGAGAAAAGTAATTTTGTCAGTTCACATTCCTGCAAGGAGCTTCAATCACCAAGAACAGATATCACAAATTTAGACACTCCTGTCATTAATTTAAACAAAGTTTTAATGTGTTCTTCCAGTGGATGTGGCTCCCATCCAAAACTGTGGTCAGAATGGAACGTCACCCCTTGTTGTGATACACAAAACTTCACCCTCTAAATGGCTTTGGCTTTATAGATTAGGGAGATACTGTTAACATTTACCGGTTTGTTAACATACTGTATTATTTAAGTGATAGGAATTTCAAGACGTTTACTTTTAAGCTTGTTCACCCCATGCCTCATAAGGGTACATGGAAAGTAATTTATATTCAATTACAGCAGTAATAAAAGGCAGTTAAATGAAGAACGAATTCTAAGTAGCACCTTAGGGGTCAAAATTGGGAGAGCTGTCTACTAGACTAGTCATTCAACAGCACGACATGGTCATATACAATCATACCTTACAGACAACAATAACCATCTTTTTGTCCTAATCCACTGGCCTAATCCAGAAGTGGTGGCACAGCAGCGTACAAGCAGGAGGGAGTTGCCCTGAGAGTCCTCAACTTGATTTGGACCCCATAAAGTATCATTGCATCAGGTCAAACATGAGCAAAGAAACCTCCTGCTGCTTGCCATGTACCATCCTCCCTCAGCTGATGAATCCAGTACTCCGCCATGTTGAACACCATTTGAGGAAACACTGAGGGTGGCAAGGATGCAGAATGTACTCTGGGTGGATGACATCATTTTCCATCATCAGCAGTGATTTGGTAATTACTGATTGACCTGGTTTCAAGTTCCACCTGTTTGATAAGTATGTCATAGAAAATCTGAACAGATTGGTTAAAGTTGTCTGGGAGGTGAATTAGCCTTTTGGGGGCTCTGGTAGTGCAGTGGTAGCATCCCTTCCTCGAGGTCAAGAAAATATCTACTTCAAAGATGTCTTACTGAGAAAAAGTTATAATGGAATACTGACTTTGAGATCTATAGGACTGGAATACAAGGACACAGGTCGCTCTTCAGCTGTACAAAGTCTTAATCCTACCTTAAATAATGTGAGTAACTTTGTGAAACACCTCATACATTGGCCTTTAAAGCAGTGTAGCATAGATCTAATAGAATAAACAACATCTACAGTTGTATAATTTACCAGGCGTGATTACAGAATATAGGCTTGTAATTCCCAAAACATTGAAGGTTAAGGCATGATCAAATCAAAGTTTTCAAGAGATTATGCGGGAACAGATGGGATACATAGGGACTATACTTACTGTTTAAGAAGTCTAGGACTAGATGACTATCTAAAAATTAGAACCAGTCCCTTCATGAATAAAATTAGGAAATACTTCTCCATGCAAAAGATAGGAGTCAGTGAGACCACATCTCAAACATTGACTGCAATTTGGCCTCCTTTTTCATGGAGAAGGGTAAATTAATTGAGGCAGTTTACTGGTTGGACAAACTGGGCTTCTTCCCACTAAAATTTAGAAGAAAAACAGGTGACTTCACTGAAAGTATACAAGGTGCTGAACAATCTTGGCAAGATAAACATGGAGGGATGTTTACTCTCGTGTGCGAGTTTAGAACTAGGGGACACTGTTTTAATATTAGCTGTCACCCTTTTAGGACAGAGGTGAGGAGAAATCTTTCCATCTACAAGTCAAGAGACTTCGGGACATTACTTCAGAAGTCGGTGAGGCAGGTTCAATGAATATTTTGAAGGCAGAGGGAGAAAGATTCTGGTCAGGTAACTAATCAAAGGTTATTGGGGTGAATGTGAATGTGAATGTGGAATTCTAAAGAAACAGATCAGCCATGATCTTATCAAATGGCAAAACAGGTTCAAGGGACCATTGTATTCTTCTACCTATATTTCACATGTTTGCATGTCTGTTTATAAAATGGACAGGTTTTTGTTAACCTAAAGTATTAGGACACATAGGTCAAAAACATGCATATTGAGTTAGGTCACAGATCAGCAACAATCTCACGTCTGAATATCCTCCAACTTCACATATTGAATGGTCCCTTGTTCCTAATAGGCCTTACTCTTTCACTGAGTATTCTCTTCACTTTGATATATCTGTAGATTGTCTTGGGATTCTCCCTAATTTTGCCTGACAGTGCATTCTCTTGCTCCACCTTTGCTCTTCTAATTGCTTTTTTTGAGACCCACCCTAGCATTTCCTATACTCCTCTACTGTATCTGTTATTTTGCTCCCTTTGTACCTGCTGCACATCACTCTTTTTCTTTTTATCCAGTCCTGAATACTCTTTGACATTCATGGTTCTCTGGGCTTGTTTCTCCAAAATTTCACCCAAAAGGGAACCTATTGGACCTGCATCTTTTTGAACTCCTTCCACTGTTCTGCTGTAATTTATCCTCAAGTAGCTGTTCCTAGTCTATTTTGGCCAGATCCTGCCTTATTTTAATAAAATCACCCTTACCCCAATCCAAAACCCTTTCTGCAGAACATCTTTCTCCTTTTCCTTAGGGAAATTCATCACTGCTGTTGATATTATCAATAACTCTCTGGATAGAAAAAGAGGAAGACTATTCTGTGACAAAGTGCATCAGCATAGCACACAACTGGAACTTTTATATCCTCATTCCTTACAATGTATTTACAGTTACCAATAACTGTACAATGTAGGTTTGTCTGATGCTGTATTGAAGACATTATTCTCATTTTTAGATACAGTAGACAGCCAGAGACATTTTCCTAGGGTGGAGGTAGCTATTACGAGGAGGCATAGTTTTAAAGTGAGTGGAGGCAGATATAGGGGAAATATCAGAGGTAGGTTCTTTACTCAGAGAGTGGTCGGGGCGTGGAATGCATTGCTGGAGAGAGCAGTGAAGTTGGCCTCACTGGGGCATTTAAGCGACTATTAGACAGGCATATGAATGATAGTATAAGATAGGGGTGGAGGTTAGATAGACCTTAGGATAAGGGTAAAAGTTCGGCACAACATCATGGGCTGAAGGGCCTGTACTGTGCTGTACTGTTCAATGTTCTGTCACATTTTAACTTCCCTACATAAATAAAAAGGTAAACATTAACATCAATAATGCTTTCAGCAACAAATATTGCTTGTTCCACAACAATCACGTGGCCAGAAAAATAAAGCTACACTGTTCGTCTTGAATACCCTTTTTTTCAAGATCAGTTCCAATATGTTCACTTACTGTGTTTGATAGATGTGCCATTATTCTCAATGAAAGGCCAGACAGACGTATTGCTGGCTGAAAAAAAGTACAAAAAAACTATTTAATAACTTTAAGTTTATCTGTTTTTTTTTCATTTAATTCTCAAGATATGATTAATCAGCCCAAATAGCAATAATCAATGAATAACTGTTGGGTTACAAGAGCATAATTGTATCTGCTTTTTTTGTGTGTTTTGAGCCAGTCTAGTTATTCTGTTGAATTTTTATTAAATTGAATATAATCACTAACGGAACTTTGAATCGCTCACTTTTGTCCTAGTTCCTTCTTTCTGGCACGCATCCATTTGGCAATCAGTTGGGGCACATTCTTAACCCTCATAAAATAAACCACATAGCTTGTCAACTGATAAGCAACTTGTTCCATGCCTTATCTACATGTCACATCTAATTTAATGTTATAAATACAAAATGGAAATGTAACTTAAAATAATAAAATTTAAAATAAAGTTAAAAAATAGTTTGCAGGCCTTAGTACCAGAAAGGGGTCACTAATATTTGGCAGGAAAAATAACCAAAGATTTAAAAGGCAAACAGAATTCTCAGTTTTGTAAATAGTAGCACTAGAATTCAATTCAAACTTCTACATTACATCAATTTGCAGTTGCAGTTGCAGTTGTTTTGGGCACCCTATTCTCACACAGGGTGATTGCTGCAATTTTGGGGCAACATGGTGGCTCAGTGGTTAGCACTGCTGCCTCACAGCACCAGGGACCTGGGTTCAATTCCACCCTTGGGCAGCTGTCTGTGTGGAGTTTGCACGTTCTTCCTGTGTCTGTGTGGGTTTCCTCCAGGTGCGTCAGTTTCCTCCCACAATCCAAAGATGTGCAGACTAGGTGGATTGGCCATGCTAAATTGCCCGTAGTGTTCAGGGATGTGTAGATTAGATGGGTTATAGCGGGATGGGTCTGGGTGGGATGCTCTGAGGGTCGGTGTGGACTTGTTGGGCTGAAGGGTCTGTTTCCACACTGTAGGGATTCCATGATTGGTTACATAAAAGCAATGGAGAATCTGCAGCACAAATTCACTGTGTGTAACTAGCAACAAGGGGATATTTATGAAGAGAAATGTGACACATCCACTGGAGCAGAAAGGTTTTCTGTTCAACAATTCATATTCAAAAAACCCAACAAGGTGGATCACCAGACCTGAAACATTAACTTTGATTTCTCTGCAGAGATGCTGCCAGACCTGCTGAGCTTTTCCTGTAATTTCTGTTTATGTTTGTTTTCCAGCATCTGCAGTTCTTTTTATCTTGTTATCTGTTGTTCTTTTGTTTTTTTTAAACATATATTGGATTTTTCTGGATTGGTAACATTTGATTTCTATCAGATTCTGGCCTATGATGGGAAGGATTTTCTTTGCTTTTGGTAGATTCAACAAAGCAGCCAGGTTGCACTAGGACTCCTTCACGTAAGTTGTGGGATGTCATTCATTTCGTTTAATGCTTGTGAAGATATCACTGGCGTGATGTGTAAACTATTAAAGGACTTTCAGAACCAAAATTCAGCAGGAGACACGACTTGTCCTATGTTCAAGAATTGAAATGTGTGTGAAATTGCCAGTGCAGACTAGGCGTCAAATTGAACCAAACATTGCACTTTATTATAAGAGATCAATTTGACCCACTTTTGGGCCGGCAGTGACGGTTTCACACCCGTTTCTGGCGCTCTCTACTATTGACTTTGACTCATGTTGCTTTCCTTGGTAAGGTTTATTCACCAAATTCTACAAACCTCATAATTTATGAGATAGCGACAGGTACGAAACCTAATCGGCTGGTGTTAATCTTTTATGGATTCGCGTACATGCACTGGAGGGGGAGGAGATGTTGGCATTTGACTATGTCCTAGAAAGGAAACTGAACCCGGAAAAGAAATAAAGGACATTTGGGGGCTGGGCTGAATGAATAAAAAGAGAGAGACGATTGTAGAAATAATGCAAACGATGGAAATGGCAAAAAAGTTGAACAATCTAAACGGGGGGGGGGGTGGGGGGAATGGAATTGCAAGCGTGCAAAAAAAGTCAGTGGAGGGATTGGCCAGTAGCACTCAGCTGGGGTCAGGCTTGGATCACTTACCATGTCCTTCAGCCCATAATGGAGCGGGGAGTCCGCTTTCCCCTTCTCCCGAATCACAGCCTTTGTCCAAGCGCCAGTAAAGCGGTAAAGAAATGCAACATAAAAGACAATCACCAGAAGCCCCAACCAAACCAACTCCATGGTTGCACAGGACGGCGGGGGGTGAGGGTACAAAAGAAAGCAGATCGCTAGCGGTGTCCGAGCCGAGCCGAACAGCTCCGTACGGGATGATCGTTCCAACTCTCCCCCAATCGATCCGCCCCGGGTTTTCCACTCCCGCAGATTTCCTGTACCTGCCCCAACTGCTGTCATTAAAGGGCTAGGTCCTAAATCCGTATTTACCCGACCAAAAGTCAATACACGAGGAAAGTATACATAGCAAGGACACTTTACAAAAAAACAGCAATTGCTGAAAAATCTCAGCAGGTCTGGTAGTATCTGTGGAGAGAAAGCAGAATGAACATTTCGGGTCCAGTGATCTTCAGCTTTTGTTTTAGATTTCCAGCATCCGCAGTTCTTTATTTTTGTTTTGACTTTTTTTTATAATTTTATTTTGCTAATGATGCTCAGGCAATCTAGTGTCTCCTTAAGGGTTTGATAAAAAGTGTTGCATATAACATCTCTGAATAGAATCATAGCATCCCTACAGTATGGAAACAGGCCTTTTGGCCCAACAAGTCCACACTGAACCTCAGAGTATCCCATCCAAACCTGTCCCCCAGTAGCCCACCTATTCTACACATCCCCAAACGCTACGGGCAATTTAGCATGGCCAATCCACCTAGCCTGCACATTGTTGGACTGTGGGAGGAAACCCACACAGACACAGGGCGAATGTGCAAATTCCACACAGTCACCTGAGAATGGAATCAAACCTGCGTCCTTAGCACTGTGAGGCAGCAGTGCTAACCACTGAGCCACCATGCTGCCTGCAGACCTTGTTTATAAAATAAATATGTTGATACTGACTGTGGTAATGCCACTCTCTAGTCATTGAGAGGCCCAGGTTAATGCCCCAAAGGGCTTTAGTGGTACAGTCCGCCAGTGTACACTCCAGGGGTGTCTGATAAGTAAGTTGATTTTTAAAAATGTACAAGTTGGAATTGAGCCTCCAGAACAGCAAATGATTTTGATCACATCAACTCACTATGTTCACAAATCTCTTAATCTCTATTTTCTTCATCCGCATATTTTTGATGTAGTTTCCGTTAAAACCAAACACGAGGGACTCCAACTCAGAGGGCTATTGTGCAGTGGTACTGTCCTCTTGTGCATCTCCAAACTTAATCTCATTGGCGGCCAAGCCTTCAGATGCCTAGGCCCACAGCTCTGGAGTACTTTACCTAAACCTCTCTTTGTCTATCACTCTTCTTGCTTTAAGGTACTCAATAAAACCTATTTAACAAAATTTTTAGTAATCTGCTGAAACATCCCTGTGGCTCTCTGTCAAATTTGTTTGCTAAAGATCTTTGGAAATGCCTTGGGATGTTTAACTACTTTGGCTTGTATTTATATATTGTGTTCAATGTTGTGATCCTAAAACGCTAGTCTTGATTTTTCTCTGGTGGGATTGGGGTTTGTTTGAACAGTGGGACCGGTGCATGGGAAGCTTGATCATATGTAGAAACTTGGGTAAGTGGGGAATGTAGTGAGCTTGCCAATCTTAATGGCAGGGCTTGATTTGAATAGACCTGTTCACAGTTTCTATCTGACAATGGTCACACTGACCACAGGTTTGATGAGCTGGAATGTGAGTTTTTCAGCAGGAGACAGTGAGGAATGTATTGCGCACGATTAGCAGCTGAACCTCCAAGAATAATTGGGGAGGTTGGGGAAGGCTTTGATAACCATTAGAAAGGTTGTAACCAAGCACTCATCTATCAACAGATCCTCAGCATCCAATTGCACGGCCATAATCCTCCTCCCTGGCTACCCATCTTTCAATTCCTGTCCTCTGATTCCCTACCCACATCCTCTGGACTCCTCCTCCCTCAGCATGCTATCTACTCCCTTGCCCTCTGGTCACACAAGATCATGAGAAATTGGAGCAGGAATAGACTATTCAGCCCATCTAGCTTGCTCCACTATTTCATAATATAATGGCTGATCTGATTGTGGCTTTGCTGCCCCTTAACTACGTTGACTCAGCCTTCACTTCCTTGTGCATTAAAATCCTGTCTAACTCACTCTTAAATATAGTTAATGATCCACCCTCCACTGCTCTCTGGTGAAGAGAATTCCAAAGACTAAAAAACCTCTGAGAAAATAATTTTTTCGTCATGTTATTGGAAGGCCCCTCATGTTTTATATTCTCCCAGGAAACACCTCTCAACATCTACGCTGTCAAGTCCCCTTAGAATCCTATGTGTTTCATTAAGATCACATTTTTTATAAACACCAATGAGTACAAACCTGATCAGCTCAACCTTTCTTCATAAGTCAACTCCTTCTTCACAAAAAAACCAGCCAAATGAACCTTTCCTGAACTGATTCCAGTACAAGCATATCCCTCTTAAATCAGCAGACAAAAACCTCACAATACTCGAAGTATAGTCTCATCAATGCCCTCAACATCTGTAGAAACACTTCACTTCTTTTATACTTTATTTTGCATTGCAATAAAGACCAACATTTCATTTGCCTTCCTAATTAGTTAATTCTTGCAGTTGCTGTAACTATAGGCTAACTTTTTGTGATTTATGAACAAGGGTACCCAGATTCCCTATATCTCAGTATTCTACAGTGTCTCTCCTTTCTGCTTGTTTAGTCATCCTGCCTAAGTAGACACACTTTCCTCCATCTGCCAAATTTTAGGCTACTCGCTTGATTGATATATATTCTTTTATAGACTGTTTATCCTCCTCTTACTTTCCTATCTATCTTTGTAATGACATTAAATTTGACTGTAATACAGTCAGCCTCTTCCCTCAGGTGATTAATATAGATGGTAAATGAGGCTCAGCACTAGTGTGATGCTGCTCTAGCTACAGTTTGCCAAGTTAAATGTGATTCATTCGTCCGAACACTGTTTCCCATTAGTTGACCAATTTACTCTTTTGAACAGCTTTTAGATTTGTCCAAAAATTAACATTAATGAGACAATGATTTCTTTCATTGAATTCTTTTAAAAATAAATCACTTGTTCTATGAATTTGAAGGAAGCATTTATTATCCATTTGTGGTTGCTCTGAGGTAAATAGTGTATTCACTCTAGGAGATAGCAAGAACTGCACATGCTGGAAGTCAGAGTCAATACAGTGTGGAGCTGGAGGAACACAGCAGGTCAGGCAGCATCAGAGGAGCAGGAAAGTTGACATTTTGGGTCGGGACCCTTCGTCAGGACAGCAGTCATAATAAAATTGAATTCCATGCTAAGTTTGAAAGTGAGATACTCCAAATACAAACAAGAATTTCAAAGTTAAACAAAGCCAATTACAAACCTATGAGTAGAGAACTAACTAAGGTTGATTGTGTAAGTTAATCAAAAGCTACAATAGTAAATAAACAGGGGGAAGCATTTAAAGAAATAATTTAGAACATTCAACAAAAATATTTTCTGTTGATAAACAAAAGCTCAGCTAAAAACATCCATCTGTGAATTATTCAGGAAATGGGTATTAGATTAAAAGAAGAATCTTATAACTTGCAAACAATAGATTCAAGTAGGAGGACTGGGAATGTTTAAATTACCAACAAAGGACCATCATAAAGTTGATAAGAAGGGGAAAGAGCAGAATACACCAGTAATCTATCAGGGATATAAAAAAAGAGCTTTTACAACAGGGCTATTCAACCTTTCCAAATGGCAGGGGGGGGAGATATTTTAATTTTTCTCTCACTTTATTTTGAAATTAATATTCAGCAGAACAGTAAAAATGAATTTCAGAAAATTCCAAATCAATATGTTGCCAATTTAAATATTTGAGTAATTAATAAAAATGGGCATTAAAAACTGCCATGCAGCAGAGCTTACTCATAAAATTTATCTTTTCCTTTGAAAAGCAGAATTACAGAGATAAAAGGTACTGCAGATGCTGGAGAATCCGAGATAACAAGGCGTGGGGCTGGATGAACATAGCAGGCCAAGCATTTCTAATGAAGGGTCGAGGCCCGAAACGTCAAGTTTTCCTGCCAGAATTACAGAGAGATGGTCTAAGCCTCAAGTCCTGTTCACCAGGGAAAAGATGGAGACATGAGCTAAACTAAGGAGTCAGGTAGAACTAACAATAACCCGATGCTTGTCTCTAGTGACAAATACTCTGAGTTGGTCTTAGTGGAGGTTCATACAAAAGTGGAGCTCAGATTTCAGTTGCCTTTCACCCTCAGTGTTTTACTCCTGCATCCTATTAATTGGATAGTGGTGGGTGTATATCTCAATCATTCTCAATTTCAGGGTTTCTCACATTCTCTCCCTCAACTGCAGAATCCTTTTCACATGCTTCCTCCCTCACTTAGTGCCTCACAACACTCACTCCCTCATACTCACGTCCTCCATCCTTCATAATGACTCTCTCCTTTGCACTCACCTTGTCCCTCGCTAAATCTCATATCCTCCATCCCTCACTCACTCACACACTCCCTATCTCGCACATTTCTTTTCTCTCACCTAGGGCCCTGCGGGTTCAATAGCCTGTTCTGTCATCTTGATTGTAGTCCTTTGGGAGACTGGCACCTGTGAGGGAAGGGGGGGGGCACTTCCTCTGTCTGCTCTGCTCCATGACTCATTTCTGTTGCCTGTCTCTGGGAGAACAACACTTAATACATAAACGAAGATACAGTGGAGACACTTCGACCTCTATAAAACCATAATTCATTTACTAAGTGCTTAAACAAATAACACACTTTTAACAACTAGAGATACCTCAATCACTGTCTTTCATTACCCTGATTTCTGTAACTAATCCCGAACATTATTACCTGGGAGAGTTTGCAGCTGGCCAGACTGAAACTACTTGATATCTTCACCACATCTCCTGAGGTAAGGTACCTTCTTACAATGTGAGTCTTTGAAGTGTTGTTGAACAAAAGGATTTCTTCAGGCTGTTTATACACAAGTCTCTGTGCTAAGTACGTTCCTTACTTTGAATTACGTGTTCACATGACCAATCCTGAATGCTTTGTCCAAATGTGTACGTTATTTGGACTTACTGTGCATGTGAGCAATCACAAATGTTTTGTCCATTCCTGCAGTTTTAACACTTTGCAGATCTGACTGACTCAGCGTACTTCCATTCACAAAGCTACCCATCGTCAGGCCCCTTATCAGTTCCTGTTGTCTTCCTGTTGTCTTCAGCCTTATCCAACAGTTCATCTTTTTCCAGCGTCCACAAGACAGGCATCCCAAGCCTTACAGTGTCTCCCACACCACCATCACCCCTCCCCCAGCAGACTAGCCATTGGTGTTCCTGATGCATAAGCATCAATAAAAGGCATGAGTAGGCAGGAATAAAACTACTTTAGAGATAGTAGGAACTGCAGATGATGGAGAATCTGAGATAACAAGGTGTGGAGCTGGATGAACACAGCAGGCCGAGCAGCATCAGAGAAGCAGGAAAGCTGTTTCTGAAGAAGGGTCTAGGCCCGAAATGTCAGCTTTCCTGCTCCTCTGATGCTGCTTGGCCTGCTGTGTTCATCCAGCTCCACACCTTGTTATCTCAGGAATAAAACTACTCATGTTTGCATAGCTCACTGCTCCTCCAATCAGAGACAGTTTCCATCTCACTTCTGGTGATGGGCTCATCAGTGAACCTATCAGCAGTAAATGTGCAAGAGAAATGGAGTCTGAACGGAGGAGCACCTGCTGGTTAAATCTGCCAGTGTGCATCCTATTTTTCGAAAGCCTGTGGTGGCTAGGACTGTACCCTTGATGCCCCAATAGGCCTCCTGTTGGACAAGCTTATTTTATTTTTTGCTTTTATTTATCTTCATTTTCCAATGTAAATTTGGAAGAACTGGTTCACCAGCAACAGAAAGATGAGGTCAGTGTTCTGTGTTTCATAAGAACTCCATCTCTTGACAGTACAAGGAGTGCACAGGCAGAAACTTACCTGGCTTTATTACTTCACTAGAAAGTGACACCTACAGCTGCTTTACAGCCTGAAGGAAGGTCTATTTAGCCAGTTCTTGGGTGTTCAGTGAAATGAGTGAGTGCTGAGTGCCTGGTGGGGGTGGGAAAGTCCTCAGTCCTGTCTCCACTACCTGACCCCACTATCACGTCCAAATTGAGCCCAGAGTGCTAATCAAAAATGTGAGTTTGCCAAACCTAAGATTAAGTTTTAGGAACATATCATTCAAGACTTTGGAATCACAACTGATCCACAAAAAAAAGCTATAATTTTACCAGGAATGCCACAAAAGCCTTATTGAAGGAAAATAAAGACCTCAATCTTGCTCTATTGAGTTATCAACCTTCACTTCTACAGTACAGGTCATCTCTGTCAGAAAGGTTAGGAGTTTCAGAACACAGTTTCTATTTCTGTCACTTTCTGTCACGCACATTAAAATCTAACATTACTGAGAACAATCACAAGACAGTAAGCAGCAAGAGGAAAAGCAAAGGGACAATCTAGTTCAAAAATTCAATATCAGGCATAGAGCATGAGCGTTATTAAAGATGAATCCTAAAGATAGGGTGGAGAAGGGTAATGTTATTCACTTTGTTTAATTGAATAAAAAGGCAGATTTTTAAAAATAATATGTGGAACTTGGAAACATTGGCCTTTATTGCAAGGGGATTTGAGTACATGAGAAAAAGAGTTCCTGTTACAATTGCACAGGGTTTTGATAGTTCACACCTGAAATGCAATTTGAACTTACTACCCTGGAGGGTTATAAACATTCCATTATTGAACACAGTTACGGCTGAGATGGACAGATTGTCGGTCTCTCAAGGAATCAAGTGATATGTGGATTGACAGGGAAGTGTAGTTTAAGGTTTTTGCAAAAATTTGTAGCTCAGGTTGTGGATGAGGTTGTTGACTTGCTCGCTGAGCTGGCTTGTTTTTGTTCTGACATTTCATCACCGTGCTGGGTGACATCATCAGTGAGGTCTCTGATGAAGCAATGTTGTTCTACTCCACTTGGAATTTATACTGTCCTGTCTGTTATGGTGAGTTGTGTCATTTCCGGTTTTGTTCTGTTTGGGTTTGTATATGAGGTCCAATTCTATATGTTTGTTGGTTGCATTATGGGTTAAGAACCATGCCTCTAGGAATTCCCATGCATGTCTAAGTTTGGGTTGGGCTACTATGGTTACCTTGTTCCAGTTAAACTGATGGCCTTCATTGTCTGAGTGTACTGAGGTTAGGGAAAGTTTGTCATGTTGTTTTGCTGCTAGCTGATGTTTGGGTATTCTGATGGCTAGTTTCTTTCCTGTCTGTCTGATGTAATGTTTGTGGCAGTCATTGCATGGTATTTTGTAAACTGCGTTGGTTCTTTCATCCTTGTGAGTGTTAGTCATAGCGTGGTGTGGGTTTGTGTGCTACCATGGTTCCTAGTGATCGTAGGAGTTTCGTTGTCAGTTCTGATATGTTTTTGATGTAGGGCGGTGTGGCCAGTGTGTTAGGGAGTACTGTGTCCTGTTGTTGTTGTTTATTTAGTAGGCTACAAATCTGAATTACAAATGTTTGCAAAAACCTTAAACGCCTATGGGCGCTACACTCTAAAAATTGCACAACAATGGGAAAACACCAACTGACTCAGTGCTACCTGCAAACAACTTCACTTTCTCCACGAATGCCTCCGGAACTGGGTACTACCATGCAGCATGAAATACAAACCTACACTCAACAACCCACAGGCCATAAAACAGCAGAACAGAACGGACGCAGAATGCTACGGGTAATGATTAATGATGCCCATAATCAACTCTACAAGTACACACGGGAAATTTTGCACCAAAAATCACAGTATCTAACTACTACCGACACTAGAACATGCCATCACCATCAAACAACACAGGGCCAAAACAAAAAAGAGACACAAGCTACAGGAGAAACATACCAACCTGATCCACCACAAAGACAGGGACAACAACAAACCAGACACATGGATAAGAAACCTATCCAGCAGATGACTCACAGAAACTGAGAAAGCTGTCCTCTTACGTGGACTGAGCTATAACCACAAAGATGCAAACAGAACAGACTTCATGGCTGCCCTGGAAACTACATTAAAAGACAACAAACTCATGGTCGAAACACAACAAGCCATCCGACAAACTATAATCCCCACACTAAGCCAAAGGAACGAATGGGACACACTGAGAACATCAGAGAGAAAAACACTAGAAAAAACTCAAGAAAGACAAGAACATTATAATCCTACCAGCGGACAAAGGGCACATGACCGTCATTATGAACAAACTGGACTATGTTGAGAAAACACAGGCTCTGCTCACAGATGCAACCACTTACCAACAGGTGGCGATAGACCCAACACCGCAGCTAAATAATAGGATCACCCAGACACTGAAGAGACTAAAGGATGCAGGACAGATAACCAAGACCGACGACATGAGAATGAAACCAGAAGGCACGAACACTGCCCTGCTTCTATAGGCTTCCTAAAGTCCACAAACCAGACATCCCCCTCAGACCCATTGTGTCCCTATTGGGCACACCTTCACACAAACTGTCCAAGGACCTACAACAGAGCACCCTAGTTGACAGATCACCCCATTGCATCCACTCAACCCAAGAATTCCTCAATACCCTCAAGAATATAAAAATCAGCGATGACAAGGTTATGGTATCCTTTGATGTCACCGCATTATTCACGTCATTGACATCCCACTGACCAAAGAAACACTGGCCACATTACTAGAGGAAGCAGGAACACAGACCAGCAGCTCCATCAGCAATGACAATATACTCAAACTACTAGACCTGTGCCTCACCACACACTTCATCTTTAATGGTCAAGTATACAAACAGATCAATGGCACACCCATGGAGTTACCCCCATCTCAGGACTCATTGCAGCGGCAGTCATGCAAAGACTAGAACACACCACCGTCCCCTACATTCAACCTAAACTATGGATCTGGTACCTGGACGATGCATTTGTCCTCATTAAATGCACCAAACTAGAAAAAACTTACCACCTCGTTAACAATGTATTCGCCAGGATTAAATTCATGAGAGAAGAAGAAAACAACAATCAGCTTCTGTTTTTGGACGTCAGAGTTGAACATATGGCCAATGGGGAGTTCCAAACCTCAGTATACACGAAAGCAACCCACACTGACCAAATCCTCAACTTTCACAGCAACCACCCCAATTTCCACAAACAAAGCTTTATTAGGACATTTAAACAGCTGTATTTAAATGGGCCACCAGTCACTGCAACACACCAGAGCTATGCAAGAAAGAGGAAGAGCACCAATACAAAATCTTCGCTATGAACGGATATCCCCGCAACTTCATCCACAGGTGCCTACTAAACAGAAAACAACAAGAGGACACAGTATGCCGTAACACACTGGCCACACTGCCCTACATCAACAATATATCGGAACTGACAACAAGACTCCTATGTCCACCAGGAATCATGGTGGCCCACAAGCCCACAGCCATTCTATGACAAACACTCACAAGGATTAAAGACCCCATTCCTACAGCATGCAGAACCAACATAGTTTACAAAATACCATGCAATGACTGCCACAAGCGTTACATCAGACAGAAGGAAGGAAACTAGCCATCAGAATACACGAACATCAGCTAGCAGCAAAACAACACGATGAACTTTCCCTAATATCAGTACATTCAGACAATGAAGGCCATCAGTTTAACTGGAACAAGGTAACCATAGTAGCCCAAGCCAAACATAGACACACATGGGAATTCCTAGAGGCATTGTTCTCGACCCATAATGCAATCAACAAACATATAGAACTGGACACCATTTACAAACCCAAACAGAACAAAACCGGAAATGACACAACTCACCACAACGGACAGGACAGTATAAATTCCAAGCGGAGTAGAATGACATTGCTTCATTGGAGGCCTCACTGATGATGTAACCTAGCACGGTGATGAAACATCTGAACGAAAACAAGCCAGCTCAGCGAGCAAGTCAGCAATCTCAGGGTCGTGTAGTTGTGGTCCAAGATCAGTTGTGATCATATTGAATCAAAGGTTTTAGAGTAGATTTGTAGCTCGGGTTGTGAATGTTGTGGTTGGTTGGCTCGCCGAGCTGGTTCATTGTTGTTCCGCAGACATTTCATTATCCTGCTGGGTAACATCATCAGTGCAGCCACCGATGAAGCGCTGTTGTGTTTTCCCGCCTGTTATTTAAACTCTGGTGTCCGTTGAGCTGGGTTACCTCACTTCCGGTTTTCCTTCACAGTGGAGTGTACATAGGGTCTAGCTCTATGTGTTTGTTGATGGCCTTCTTAGTGGAGAGCCAGGCTTCTAAGAATTCCCATGCTTGTCTCTGCTTGGCCTGAGCCAAGATCCTGGTGTTGTCTCAACTGAACTGGCGGTTTTCCTTACACATGTGGATGGAGATGAGTGAGTATTGGTCGTGTCTTTTTGTTGCCAGTTGATGTTCGTGTACTTTTGTGGCTGATTTCCTTCCTGCCTGCCCAATGTAATGTTTGTTGCAGTCCTTGCAGGGGATCTCGTATATGACATTGGTCCTGTCCATGGCGGGTAGCGAGTCTTTGGTTCGGGTTAGCAATCGACCCTTCACCAATTGCTAACCCGAACCAAAGACCCGCTACCCACCATAGACAGGACCAGTGTCATATACAAGATACCCTGCAAGGACTGCAACAAACATTACATTGGGCAGGCAGGAAGGAAATCAGCCACAAAAGTACACGAACATCAACTGGCAATAAAAAGACATGACCAATACTCACTCATCTCCATCCACATGTGTAAGGAAAACCGCCAGTTCAGTTGAGACAACACCAGGATCTTGGCTCAGGCCAAGCAGAGACAAGCATGGGAATTCTTAGAAGCCTGGTTCTCCACTAAGAAGGCCATCAACAAACACATAGAGCTAGACCCCATATATACTCCACTGTGAAGGAAAACCGGAAGTGAGGTAACCCAGCTCAACGGACACCAGAGTTTAAATAACAGGCGGGAAAACACAACAGCGCTTCAATGGAGGCTGCACTGATGATGTTACCCAGCAGGGTAATGAAATGTCTGCAGAACAACGAAACAGCTCGGCGAGCCAACCAACCACATGGTCATATTGAATGGTAGGACAAGCCTGATGGGCCTTATGCTGTACTCCTGCTCCTATTGCTTGTGTTTTTATATTCTTAACTTTAGAAATGATAAACGTCCATGTAATTTGACTCACAGCATTATGTAATATCTTCTAACCAACAGCATTCTTTAACCTTCCATAGCTGATTATCCAAATAAAAAGTAAAGTATTACCAATGCATTAAACCTGAATAAAAAATAGTACAGAGCAGGACAGTGAACTCCTCAAGAAAAGAAAATTTCATGTTTCGGACAAGAGTCTTTTGACTAAGAAATATTTCATTGAAGGATTTTTGACTGAAATGTAACCATTATCTTCTCTCCAGAGGTATAGGCATGAGACCAGCAGCACAGCAGTTGCAAGCCTCTTGCTTGTGTATTGCTAGTACGGTTTGGGCAACTCAGTGAGAGTTATGAGTGTAGCAACAACTAGGATCAGCTGACAAAGGAATAAGTGACAGTCTTCGTGAATATTAATTTCTGTAGTTGGGAGGTGATTATATAGGGATTTATTGTTTTGCAGTTCTCCCTACAGCTGCAGTAGTTTCTCCTCACTCTTTCTGCTAAGGTTTGGGAAATAGCAAAATTTCATATCTCTCCGCCTACACCATTTCAGCAGTTAGGAATTCTCAGGGTTAACAAGGGTTTGCAATAGGCATGCTGCAGTGAGCCATTACCATAGAGCAATAGGAACACAATGTGCAGCAAAGGACACTCGGTGCTTGCTGCATGAGACACGGCAGCAGTTGTTATCGCTGAAGTCATCTTTCCTGTGACACAAACTCTGCATCAGAGATTTCTCTCTTTCTTCTCCTTTGCTTCTATTTCTTCAGGCTAATATTCATCATCTGAGTGAAAAAGTCAACATTAATAAGCACATTGTATCCTGTGCGATTAACCTTCATGATAACAATGCACCATTTTAGTGCACAGTTTATGTTAATGTAATCAGCCTTGTATTTTCTAACATGGTATATGACCCGGGAGCTGACACATACTTTGACTTCACCAATTCTAATACATCTCCTAAAGTTTACTGAGGCCATGGAGCAACAGAAATGTTGGTACAGAGGCCTCATGGCACTGAGTGGACCCTCACTTCATGTCACTATAAGCAATTTGGTGGTACTTCATTTGTGCTACTGTCCTGAGAGAGTGCAGTATAATGTAACCACGATCACCAGTGAGTCTGTTGGGTTTTCCTCTTCCTGAGCCATCCTTTGCTGTGGCAATCTATAGGACAGAAAGGCTGAAGATGGTGAACAATTAGCTCTTCACATTAAACAAAGTCAGAAGTGGGCAAAAGTTTATCACAGTGATGCTGGGACAACAGTGGAAACTCAGTCAATAACCTGACTCTGGAAGACACCATCATCTCCCACTTCTCAGGATAAGAGCTATGTTTCTTTCCATAAGCCATATGACTTTTGCCCTCAAGTGCAATGTATTTAATGCTGGAAAAGGACTCTCTGGTTCTGTGCATAATGTAAACATCTTGTGCAAATTTACCCTGTAAGAAAATACAGGAAATGAATATGAAAATAACAGATTGAGAGTGTGTAACAATTCACAAAGGAGCACCGAGGTAAGAGATGTGGTGACATAAGGTTGTTAATCTGGCTCAAGTTGTTTCAGGGTCATAAATGTGTGCAATTGATGGATAGCTATAATTCAAGGTGCTGATTAAGAGACTGCAATAATCAGAGAGTGGAAAAATTGTTTAAAAACCTTGTTCTGTTTTTGGAGTGGGCAAGGAAGAAAATGAAATTGATCTGCTAAGGTAGAAGTTGTAACAGTGGTTTTTAGAAGGAGCAACCAGTTTTGTTTCTTTATTCTAGTGCCCTTTTTACGTCCTACAATGTTCTCTTATCTGTTGTTTGCCTGACGAAAGGATGATGCATGTCAATTATGAATTAATGTTGTGAAGCTTCTAAATGATAATCCGTAAGAGGATTAAGCACAATAGCGACTTCAGCTTATCATTGGAAACTTGACATGGGTATGGCTATAGTCCTTTGAAAATTAAAAATGAGATGACTTACACAGTACATGGTTAGGTTTAAGTTCTGATCTTAAGAAACTACAAGGAAACTCACAAATATAATCTTGTTTCATAGCGTCATAGAGTCAAACAGACGGAAACAGACTCTTTGATCCAACTAGTCCATACCGAACATAATCCCAAAATAAACTAGTCCCATCTGCCTTCTACTGACCCATATCCCTTCAAACCCTTCCTACTCATGTACTTACCTCAATGTCTTTTAAATGTTGTAATTGTGCCCACACCCACCACTTCCTCAGGAAGTTCATTCCATTCGCGGACTACCCTCTGTGTAAAAAAACTTGCCCCCATGTCTTTTTTAATTTCTGTCCTCTCACTTTAAAACCGTGCCCCCTAGTCTTGAAATCCCCCATTCCAGGGCAAAGACACCTACCATTAACCCTATCTATACCTCTCATGATTTTACAAACTTCTATAAGGTTTTATGAAAGCCAGTTTTAAAGAAGAAAGAATTATAAACAGGGTAATGTAGGCACAGACGGAAAAATGAATTTCATTCAAGATTCCAGAATGAATATCATGTGTCATTGAATCTAAAGAAGAAACTTGATCAAAGAATACACAAGTAAATAGTGTATTCAAGTGCCCCAAGATGTTTAGATTCTTATGAAAAACTATTTGTCAGGAAACTGTATTTAATATATAGATATACAGTTACCAATTTTACACATTTTATGTTTAAAATACAATTTGCATTTAAGTAATATTAACAATTTTCTATTACAAAGTCATTACATGTTCTTGTTATAGTTCCTTGAAGTTTTGACTATAAATGAAAAGAAATAGTTCTAGCTGCCAATCCTGGTCACAGCTTCACATGGCTCTAAATTCTCAATTTCTACTTTTCCTCTGACCAACCTGATAATGGAAGAGTCACAGTTTCACTATCTGATCATATATTTATAACAAACATCATCCAATTATATAGGGTAAATTGACTGGCTCTTTGTTTCACCTTCTAAGTCAGCTTGTCTCATTGTGACATCCATTCTGTTATTTATCCTGTCACACCTAACAGATCTGAAATTGTCAATCTTCACAAACATTCAAAAAAACAGACATTTCATGTCATATTAACTCTAGGTGAAAGTGATAGGACAATTTTAATTTTACATTATCTGTTACTGTTGCCTCATTAATCTTACAAATGCCAACTATTCCATTCACATCACCTAACTAATGTCATACCCCTCCATTACTAATGCTTCATTAATGTTAAACTGTTCTATTCTGCTGTCTTATCATTCTCACATTATACCATTACCATTGTCAGACTAATGTCACATTACTTCGATACCAGACTTGCATTGATGGAACAATATAATTGCCATTGCAGTGTTCAGCCTTTGAGTCACCACTATCATTAGCTGCTTTTCTGTTCCATGTTTTTTTATTTCAATCTCGCTGAATCACGAACAACTTATTATCACCTCACCAGTCCTGTCTTTCTTCCACACTAGTTTGATGGGTTCTGGGACGGCTGATAAATCCAATGCCAGATATGCAGACTCTGCCAAGCACGGGGCAGATGGTATGGAAGGGTTGAGTAGACAGGCTGTTTGGAAGTTTGTCTGCTCCTGTTGATGCCTCGACTTTGCTGCGGCACATTCCCAAAGACATCTGTTGACATATTCAGTGTTTTTCTGAATGAACTTCCCCCTTTTGATAAGTCACATGAGTCAATGCATATGTTTAACCCCTTCAGAGATGTTTTGAAGAAAACCCTGAAACATTTCTGCTCTCCTCCCAAAAGCCTCCTACCATGACTGAGTTCTAAGTGGAGCAGTTGCTTTGGGAGTCTGATGTCAGGCATTCGAATGATATGTCCCTGCCAGCACAGCTAGTTCAAAGTGATTAATGCCTCTATACTGGGTATGTTGGCTTGGGAGAGGACTTTGCTGCTTGTTCACTTTTAGATCTTGCAAAGGCACAAGGAATTGTACTTCCCCTGTGCTTTGAAGTGACGGCAATTGGCAGTTCTAGTCTCCAGACCAACCAACTGTACTTATGGCCTTTTTCAACTTCACACAAGCCCTTGACTCTGTCAAGTATGAAGACTTTTGGAGTCACCTCCTCAGACTTTACGGCCGTCAGAAATTAGTCATCATTCGTCCTCCATCTACTCCATAATGTACACAAGCTGTACTCCTCACCAATGGAACCACGCTAACCCTATCTCAATGACAATTGTGTTTATACAAGGCTGTTTTATTGTACCAAGTATCTTCTCATTTTCTTTGCTCCAATATTATAACTCACCTCCAGCAAATTACTCTCAGGCATTAAGATAACCTACAGAACAGACAAGAAATTGTTCATACATTTTTACTACTCTTATGTTGCCATGAAATTTCCTTCCTAGGAAATCTTACTCTTTACATCTTACTCTTCTTTAATGTTCTCTCTTCCTTTCTTGACATTACAACAGCTGACTTTACGTTTTTAAAATGAGTTTTTTTTTTCCTATCAACACTATTAGAATATTGGAGGATCACAAATCTGTCTTTGCACTCGTAGGTTAAAGGCAGCATTGACCTTCATACTGTAACTCAAAACTAATTTGGTACATGTTCCAGGACTGTGCTAGTGTAGCAAACTAAAGTAATATTGCACTTCAAATAAAGACTTTCAATTTTTTAGAGACTGAAAATGGCCATCAATTCCAAAGCTAATTCTTTTTGAGATATCAAGTATCACCTGTCAGTATGAATTGCAGTCATAGAGTCGTAGAGTCACACAGCATGGAAACAGCCTTATAGTCCAACCAGCCCATGCTAACCATGTTCCCAAACTAAATTGGTCCCACCTGCCTGCGCTTAGCCCATATCCCACCAAACCTTTCCTATTCATGAACTTATCCAAATGTCTTTTAAACATTGTAACTGTACATGCATCCATCACTTTTTTCTGGCCATTCATTCTCCGTGTTAAAAAAGCTGTCCCTCATATCCTTTTTAAATCTTTCTCCTCTCACCTTAAAAATATGCCTCCTAGTTTTGAACACCCCCACACTACAGAAGAGACCCTTGTCATTCACCATATCTATGTCCCTCATGATTTTATAAGACCACCCCTCAACCTCCTATGCTCCAGTCCTAGCCTTTCCAGCCTATTTTTATATCTCAAACTGTTCATTTCCAGCAACATCCTGGTAAATCTTTTCTGAACCCTCTGCAGTTTAGTAATATCCTTTCTATAATGACCAGATCGGCACACTCAATTCTATAGTAGAGGCCTCAGCAACGTCCTGAACAACCTCAATATGGCGTCCCGACTCCTATGGTCAAAGGTCTGAGAAATGAAGGCAAGCGTGCTAATAACCTTCTTAATTACCTTCTTACGTACCTGAACACTAGGTCTCTCTACATTACCCAAGGCCCTACCATTAATAGTATAAGTCCTGTCCTTATTAGTGCTACCAAATTACAATACTTCACATTTATCCAAATTAAACTCCATCTGCCACTCCTCAGTCCATTGAGCCAGTTAATCAAGATCTTTTTGTAATCTTCGACGACCTTCTTCACTGTCCACTATACCACCAATTTTGATGTCATCTGCAACTTACTAACCTCCTTTATTCTCAACAAATCACTTATATAAATGAAAAACAAAAGTGGACCCAGTGCCAATCCTTGTGAAACACCACTGTTTACAGGCTTCCAATCCGAAAAACCATCTTCCACCACCACCACTCTCCTACCATAAAGCCAATTGGCAAGCTCACCCTGAATCCCATGTCATCTAACTTTATTAATTAGTCTACCATGTGGAACCTTGTCGAATGCTTTAGTATAGTCCAACTACTACTACTAGTCTACTGCTCGGCCCTCAATCTTTTTGGTTAGTTCTTTAAAAACTCAATCAAGTTTATGAGTCCTTTCTCTCTCCAGAAACACATCTTATTGCCTCTTGAACAATTTATGCTGTCCTCTTCAATGACCTTCCTTGGTAACTTAATCCACAACTATATTACCTTGAAAATGAAAAAGTTCTTTCTTTTCAATTCTACCTTCTTAGTTATTTTATTTGTGCCATCTTGTAGAAGATTCCCTTCTCCATTTCTCTTCGTAATTTTGAAGACTTCAGTTTGATCTTATAAAAGTTGCTTTTTTGTAAAGAAAACAAGCCCAACCTCTCTGGCTTCTCTTCATCACTCAAATTCCTAATACCCAAAATCAAATTTCTCACTTCCTGCTCCTTCAACAATATCCATGCTGTAACACTGAATACAAATGAATTGATATGTGTAACATGAGAACAATAACCATGGAAACATAATTTGATAACCCATCACCCACTGGTGACATTGTTTGGCTTCCTGAGTCATATTTCTGCTAAAACAATGGACCTCACTTCAGATGAACCTTAACACTGCTGTAGCATTTCCATAGCGTAACTGTCATGATAATGCTAAATAAACAACCTGCGGTAGTGCTATAGCATAGGCGCAACGCATTTTTGTAACAGCATAACTTTTCTTGAAGGATATCAAAAGATTCTTTGCCTCTTCGGCACTCAATATTTAATTATTTGGATTCCTTTAACTGTATTGACCCAATATATCATCTTGCAAATATACAGAAGTTTACACAATCACAACTTTAATGACCTTTCAAGTATACAGGGTTCTTTATAGTCTCTGCTATATGGCAAGCTTTCAAAGAATAAAGTTGTTAAATTGTGGATCCATAGGCCATTCCGTTTTACAAGATTGTTTTCTTTCTGTTCCTCTCTCTGCAACTTCTTCTGAAGTGTTACTGAAAAAAATCCAAATGCAAGCTTTGAAATGTGTATATCATTATTATGGAAAATCCAGGACCTGGCCTGCCATGACAAATCTGCTGTCCTAATATACCTCTCAGTTTCAGCAATACCTGAATGTTCTGAATTGCTGCTTGGTCAGTTTTCAAATTTTCATTTTTGGTGCAAACCAGAAAAGCATAATTTACATTTTGCATCACAATTCACACAAACATTGGAATGATCTGAAAATACTACATTGTTAAGAATTTATAGCATAATCTACAATGGTGCCATCAACAAGGTTTCTTGAATTTATTGAAGTGTTGGAAGATATTTCTTCAGTATGTTTGGCATGTTCTTTGCTACCATCCAATGACTCAAGAGTCCCTGATCCATTGTTTCCCATTGTCTTGCACCATGTATCATTTCCTGTCTCACAGTTCTGAAGAGGGATCAAAACATTATGCTTTGTCAAAAAATCATCGCTGTATTTGGCTTCCATTGAGTTTCTCCTCCTCATGTTCCTGCTAACAGTTGCGTACCTTCCAGTTTCCTCAAAGCTCAGGGATAAAGTGACAGTTCCACTGCCAAAACTGACCTTCTGCTTGCTGCATCTCTGCATTTCCATGGTGATTCTCTCATCATGGGCGCTTTGACTACAGATTGAAGATGTTGGAGAGGAGACAGTTGAACCACCAATACTATTAGACCTTTTACGAGACAGGGTGCTACGCCGCAAAGTTGCCTTTGCTGCCACTTTAAAAGCATGGGCAGCCGTACTGCATCTCACTTCTTCAATTGTATTTCTTGACGGTTTAAACAAAATTATGTAGCATTTGTTAAAATAAATGCATCCAAGTAACCCAAAACTTGATGCAAGAATAGCAATGACTTCTACAGCTGAAACAAATTTCCCGTAAGTGCTGACGTAAGCAGGAATGAATGAGATCCAGACTATGAAAAATATCAGCATACTGAAGGTAATAAATTTGGCCTCGTTGAAATTCTCTGGGAGTTTGCGAGACTTAAAGGCGAAAAAGAAGCAAATGGCAGCAAGGAGGCATGTGTAACCAATAAGAAAACCAAGTGCTATTAAGGAGCCTTCATCACACATAACAAAAATGATTTCATCTTCTAGTTCATGATTTCTGTAGCTTGAAGGGGGTGCTGTGTAAAGCCAGATAACACAAGTAACTATTTGCACTAGAATACAGAGGAAAACAAGTAAGAATTGCAAATTGAGGCCCACCCACTTTCGATGGAGGCTGGTTGGGATCTTGGCCTCAAAGACTAATAATACGCGATTCGTTTTCACCAGAATGCAAGAAATGCACAGCACGAAACTAATTCCAAATGCAGGTTGACGCAATCTACAGGTCCAATCCTTAGGTTCTCCAATAAAGATCAATGAGCTGGAGAAACAGCAGATTAAGGAAAAGAGGAGGAGATAGGAGAGTTCTCTGTTGGTGGCTTTCACAATAGGTGTATTTCTGAACTTAATGAATACTCCCAAAACAAAGGAAGTCATCAGTATTCCCAGAATGGCAAATATTGTCAGGGCAATTCCAAAAGGTTCAATCCATGACAGGTATTCAATCTCCTTGGCTATGCATGACGTATGATTCTCATTTGACCAGAAATCATTGGGACATTTTGTACATGCACTAGTGTCTAAAGGAGAAAAGATAACAATGAGTATAGTTAGTTATTTCTCTTATACAGATAAGTTTTCAAAGCACTGACTCTTTGATCAATGAAAGAGCATAGTCAATTCATTTTGCCTCACTTTCATGTTATTACTACCTTATCCAACAATTAGTATGAGGATTAGAGACAACAACCGATCGAGTATGCCGTCTTCTGCTTG
>JAHRHZ010000032.1:2290659-2307061 GCA_024137785.1 Ginglymostoma cirratum
GCTGTGTTCATCCAGTTCCACACCTTGTTATCTCAGACTCCAGCATCAGCAGTTCCTACTATCTCTCAGTATGAAGATTAAGTTTTGAGTTCTGAGGAAGGGTCACCGGACCTGAAATGTTATGTTTTCTCCTTCACAGATGCTGCCAGACCTGCTGAGCTTTTCCATCAACTTTGTTTTTGTTCCTTAAGTTTTCCCACCTTTTAGCTGGGTTTTAAGGTTGACTGATAGTTTAATCTAATGTAGTTGGTTCACCAACCATCTATTTGCAATCACAATAGTATAATTTACCTGTTCTTCGCTACTCACATTTTAATCTGTACTAAATTCTACTTAGCTATCCAATTTGTCCTCACCAAATCTTCAGTAGCTCTGCATCCAGATGTATTTATTGCAAATGAGTCATTTTTATTTACAGCTTTTTTTAAAATTCCTTGCAAGGCTTTTGTTTGTGCTTTCTGATCCACACTTGTTTTATGTCTCAGTTTATATTCTTTCCTCCTCTGACTCTGATAATCTGTGTATTTTACATCTGTATTCTTCAATGTTGCTGGTGTGATGAATCTTTGTATTAAGAAGCATTTTTCTTATGTTCTGCAGAAGCCAACAAGCACACTCAGTTTCAAGGGGATGTTGCATTTGGGTGTTTCAAAATAGATCAGTTACATGCAATTCTGCATAGGAGTAGAGATGGAGCTAGTTGCAAGATTTTTAATAAGTCCCTGAGGAGATTTCACTGGTCACTGAAGAGGAATTCATAGATTACAGGCAGTGTGAAAGTGAATGTGAGTGAGAGAAAGGAGAGAGGTAGAGTCCATGCTACACAGTGCTGCTGGAAAGGCAACTGAATTACATCGATTTTTTTTGTAGGGGCCTCAGCAAGACATTGCAAAAACAGTCGGATGTTTCTGTGCTTTTAGATCTGAGGAAGAAGTTCTAGGAGTTAATAGGGAGCTAGGTGTTGAGTCAAGGTTCTGCAAATGTCCCAGGAACTGTGGACATTTAAAAAAAAGCCAAGTGCCATTAGTCGTTCGTTACAGCCAAGGTAGGGTGTTGTAAAGCACACAAGCAGTATTTGTTTGGTGTGACTGATCAAGATTCGAGCTGAGGGAAAAATTAAGGGGTGAAGCTAGCTTTTGTGGAAAAGCTGGAGTACTGCCTGTGATTAAGTATTGGAGTGCAGTTTCTGGATTCTGGGGAATTATAGATCCAGGAAGGGAGGGTGATTGACCAGAACAGAGCTGTCACTGAGGCAGCCCATGATGAAATTGAGAGGGAGTATCAAGGCCAGGTTAGTAGAAAAGAAGAAATGAAAATTCCTTGTTAAGTTGCATGAGATTTGATGACTGACCATGTCGTCATTCACATCTGGGGGTAATTGCTGAACAATCCTGCCTTGATTATATTTGCTATTTTGTGTACACTGTAGGGTGTTTAATCACAGTCCATTACTCATTTATTTTTATTTGTTAACAGGATGAGGGTGTTGCTGGCTAGGCAGCATTTATTGCCCATCCCTAATTGCCTAGAGGGCAGCTGAGAGTCAACCACATTACTGTGGCTCTGGAGTCAAATATAGGTCAGAGAAGGTAAGGATGGCAGTTTCCTTCCTGAAGGACATTAGTGAACCAGATGGGGTTTCCCTGACAATTGACAATGGTCAATGGATTCACAGTCATCATTAGATTCTTAATTCCAGATATTTTATTGAATTCAAATTCCACCATTTGCCCTGGCAGGATTTGAACCTGGGTTGCCAGAATGTTATCTGGGTCTCTGGATTAACAGTCCAGCAATAATACCACTAGGCCCTCACCTCCCCGAATTTTACCAATTGTTGGTTCTGGGTATTAGAATATAAATTGTACATGTAGTGCAGATTATATTACTGTTCTAATGTTTATTGTTGTTTGTTAAAAAAAATAGTGGAATCTTGTGGCTTTATTCTGTTTGTAAGTCCCCTGGAACTCACATTTTTGTCGACTTTAATAAAGAGGTTGCTGTCTCCAGACAGCTCGTAACATAAATTTGGTAGATAGGTCCAGGATCATAACACTGGTAGAATCTTCGGTTAGCGTGCAGTATTCAGAAAAAAATTCTTCAAAACCTTTGATTTTACTACATTTCTTCCCACCTTTAAATTATCTCTTTGGAACAGATTTACAAATTTAAACAAACTAGCGTCAAATTCAAGCGAGCAGATTGCTTGTCCAGCTACAGCCCTGCATAAATGTGACATTAAATGGGCTATAGGTATTAATGGATCAGGTAAGGTGTCACTTTCCAGCAGGTAACTGCCTGTTTTTCAGGCGCAGCTGTGTTGCATTTTTCTCTATATACATTGGTAGCTTTTTCGTAAACACAAATAACCTTGCAAAAGCAATATCCTTTAGTCCTCTACCAAGGAGATGAAAGACTATTGGGGCCACGCAGAGTTGATGTTAAAATTAGATCAGCCGTGATCTTATTGAATGGCAGAGCTGGGCTGAAGGGCCGAATAACCTACTGTTGTTCCTTGTTTATATGTTTTCTATGTTCGCAAATATATTTGCTTATCTTTGCAGAGATGTAGGTGGATGTCAGTTATAACATTTGCATTTTAGTTCACATGTTTCCGAAGGGAGAACTTTGAGATTTGAACATATATGCTCTACAGCAGTCTCAGTTATAGGTATATGTGCAGGGATAAAACTAATAGTTTTGCTTACCACTTTCATCACTAAACTCTCCTTCTGCGCATGCTACACACTCAAAACAGCAGGTAGGCTCCCCTTCAATTATTCCCTTCCTGGTTCCAGGCACACAATCACTACTGCAGTTTGAAAAAGGCACCTAGGAATGTAAACAAATAAAGAAATGTTGAAACTTTGAATAGATTCATTAAAATTCTTTGGGTCAAATTTATAATCAGTGTGTGGTTGATTTCGTATATAAATTCACTGCCACATTTTTTCTCTGTGGATGCATCACTTAAATATTTAGCTCTTCTTTCGTAACTTTTTCCATTGAAGTAAGTTCTGACAAATAACGTTATTCCATTGCAGCAGTTTTAGCTGTATTTATCCTCCAAGTAGATTTAGTTGCTATCCATTTTTGTCACATATGCAATTCCTTTGTAGTCATAATTCTAAGCAACTGCCTGTATGTACATTTTACATTAATGCAATTTGTGCGAAATTGAAATTGGAATTGTGCCATTCAATTCTGCATGTTCCCTATTGTTTTACCAAAGGTCTTCACAGCCTGTCACTACGTTGCTACCCTATATGGATGCAGTTGTTTGTTAAAACTGTGAACAGCGGAACTCTTGTTTGAAAGTACTGGTCAAAGAAATTTCTCTCAATTTTGCTAAATTATCTCCAAATGTACTTCTGCCATTGAAGAAAATTCTGTAAATTAAGTGTGGTGCTCACAATTTCGTCGTACAATTTAGATGCAATACCAAATACATCAGTCTGGGTGTGGTCAGTGCATATGAGGAAAACGAATGTGTTTTCAGATGATGCTACAGAAGGGTACCATGTAGGTAAGAAATAGGATGCAGTCAAAGATAGTTTCTTGGGGACACCATTCATAACCTTGCAAGACGGGGAGGAGAATTCATTGCATGTGATCTGACAAATGTTAGATCAATAAAAGTGGAACCAGGTGAGAGCAGTTCACCCAGCTGGACAACAGTGGAGAGGCTTCAGAGGAAGATTGTGTGACCAACTGTGCTCAAAGCAGCAGATAGATTGAGAAGGAAGTAGAGGGTCCATTTACCTTAGTTGCAGTTACACAGAATGTCATTTGTCACTTTGATGTGGTGATTGGACATAAACTTGTTTAGAGGGATTCAAACATAAAGTTCTCGGAAATGGATTTAGGAGGTGACAACATGTTCTAGGTCTTTTGGAAGGAGCAATGTTGGAGATGGGATGGTAGGTTGCAAGGGTAAAAGAGTCAAGGATTGTTTTTTGAGAAGAGATGTGAAGACGGAATATTTAAGTATCTGAAGAATGAGAAATTTTCAACATGTCAGTTAACATGGAGACGAGCAGGAGAATATGGGCAGTCAGAGGTCTCTTTAGAAAAAGGATCAGAGAGCAGAAGGTGGATCTTATGGATAACATAAGCTCAGAGAAGACATGATGGGAGACAGGAAAGAAGGGAAAGGAAGATACGAGATCAGGACTTGGGGCATGGAGGAGTGTTAAAGGAAATTTGGCCTGTTAGACTCAAGTAAGGGAGGGAAGTGGATGTGTAGCTGATTCGATGGTGTCTCTGACTTGGTAAGCAAGAAGTTTGTGAGCCCTCATTTTTAAGACGTGAGGATAGAGGTGATAGGAAACAAAATTTGAAAAGATTGCAGTTTGGAAAAGAAGGTGGGACTACCTTTGGATTTCCAGTTGATTCTAAAATAATGAACTGTATTAGCAGATGAGAGCAGTACCTCAAGGTGCTTCATGTCATCCAGCCAGAACTGTAAGTGAAAGGCTAAAACTGTTCTCTTCCATAACCAGAGAGAACAACCAGGGTGAAAGTTCATAACAGTTTTAATGGGAAGCAGGGTTTCAAATGTTAAATGGGGATATGACTGATCAGAGCAAGAACTGCAGAAACATGTGTTGAGTGGAGAACCAAGGGCTATTGATAACAAGTCTGATGTTGTAAGCAATTTGCGAGAGACAAAATACAAAATAGTACAAACAATACATTATAAATTGCGTCTGAGTATTATCCCAGTCTGTGTTATCAAATACTGAAGCAGCTTGAAATTAAATTTCGAAATTGTTTGGGAATATAGCAGAAATATTAAATTTGAAATATTATTATTAATAGCAAAATAGCTAATTATATTTGAGAGGCTGCGATAAGTACAACTATTATACAAATAGCTGGCTGGTAGACTAAAACTTGTGTATTCTGTTGAAGCTTTTCATCTTGCACTCATCAGGACAATTTTCAAGAATGCTAACTCCAGCAGGTAAATCAACATCTGTACTGCACAACAGGAGGGTGCTGATTGGTTGGGATGTTGGTTCTAATTTGTAGACACATTGCCATGGAGTATACATCAATGATAATTGACAGTAACTGCCAGGCTTTCTTTACATTTTAAAGATCTGCTATGTTTAAGTTGCAAATAAAGGCTGATAGTTAACTGGTTTAATGCATTGGTTCTCCATGGGAATGTTTCTATTATCAGCGTCCACTTACTAACCAGACAGCACCCTCCTCTCATTTAGAATAAATGTTGGTTTTTTTCCGTTGGATTGGTGTTCTTGCAAATTGTCCTAATGAGTGCTAGATGAAAAGCTTTGACAAAATGAGCATTTATTTCAGTAAAATAGCTATTACACACATACTATTCAGTCAATAAACTATTAACTGAAATATATTCATATATTTTCCTTTGTATAATGCTAAAAGGATAGCTATTTACAAGCCTACTACAGACCACTGATGGTTTAGCAAAATTACTTTTCTTTAACATAACAACTGAAGAGAAAGACTGCAACAATCGGTGAAAATTATAAAATTTTACATTTGACAAATTGTATATTGAACAAAATAAAACAGGTGATTAAAAATTGATCACATACCACTTTTGAGAAGCCACTCCACAAGATTTTCTTGTCATTTATGTTGAGTCTGTCACTTGGTTTAGCATCTGCATTGTAGTTGCCAACTTCTTGAAACACTACAGATTCATCTTCAGGGGACAGCTGCCAATTGATAATGGTATAATTTCCTTTAAGGTCACCTTGATCATCAAAATCAACCTGCTCGCCCATGCTGTTTGTAAACTTCAAATGCAGCAGATGGTTGAGAACCTAGTAGATATTTAAAAGACATTGTAACAAACCTTGCATGTATAATTCATTCAAGCACACTGGTCTGTAGTGTGGCTCCATGTATTTTTTCTTAAAGCGTGTATTTTATATTATCATGACAATGCTGAAAAGGAAACAAACACAAAACAGATGAATTGTAATAGCTACCATTTGCCTATCTCCAATTGCTACTGTCTCCACTGATCCCCTCTCAAATCCTTTGTGTCTCTCTGATTCTGATTTTATATTTGTTTCCACTTTTTCTTTGTTATCTCTTTCTTTCTTAAAGGCACTGAGGTGTTAAGAACAGTGACTTCGACCAATTTGGACTAACTTAAAGTTCAGAATTTATTTGATAGATAAACTAAAATTTATAAAGAAAGCAATTGTAAAATTGGAATTCATGTTTCATTTAAAAAATCACAGAACATTTGTAGAAAATGTGGAAATTTGATAGCTAACGGTAAAGAATAAAAAGCAGACTCCAAAACTACATTTCCTAATTTGATCAAGAAGTAAAAATAGCAGATTCTGCCACAGAATGGTATCAGTGAATATGATGCCTAATGACCTTTCTAAATCAAAGTGGAGATCAAAGTGAAAAAGGGCAACATAGAAAAATGTCAGGTTAATTTGAATCCAGTCTGACTATTTACTGTCCCTTTTAATTATAAATTCTGGGGTGATTCTGCCTTTCATTTCTTGTAACTCAGTCCTCTGATTACGCGATGTGGTCTTTCTTCACTGCTTTTTGAGCTTAAGTGCTTCCTCAAGTCTTACAGACTCAAAGTGAATGCAGATTTGAGGTGCAGCCAGATCACAGCAATACACAGTTTTAGCGTGTCAACATTAGATATTAAATGTGACATCCTGATTTAAGACATGTCAAACACATTTAAGGCTTGGAACATACTAGTCCACAAAACCTTTCATTAACATATGTATCAGATGTTTTTCTGCTCGCCTGTAATACACAGCTAATAATTTTCTAAAATAATAAATGGGAAGCAAATGTTGAGCTCTACTGAGCTCATTTGTATTTATAACAATTAACATACTTGACTGGATGGCTGGTTTGCAATGCAGTGTAACCCCAACAGCCCATGTTTAATTCCCCCACCAGCTGAAGTCATTGTGCAAGTCCCATCTTCTAAATCTTCCCCCTCACCCGAGGCAAGTTGTCCCTCAGGTCAAACTCACTTCTGGTTATCTCTTCACAATTAGGGAATAGTCCTCTAGGATTATCACAGCTATCCATACTCAGGAAGCACTATCAGCCTCACCCTTAATTTGATAGCGTGTATTTTCCCTGGCTATTAACGTGTTTTAAATTAACAAACAGTAAAATATTGCTAATGATGTAAATATGAAATAAAAATAGAAAATGCTGGCAACATTTAGTCGAGCACAGTATTCATGCGCAAAAGAACTGTGGATGCTGGAAATCTGAAACAAAAACAGAAATTGCTGGAAAATCTCAGCAGGCCTGGCAGCATCTGTGGAGAGAAATCAGAGTTAACGTTTTGGGTCCAGTGACCCTTCCTCAGAATTGATGGTATCGAGGAAAAGGATTTTTTTTACACAGAAGATTGGGTGGGGTATGGGGGAGGAGTAAACGATAGGTGGAGATAGAGCCCAAAGAGAGAGAAAAACAGTTGGGCAGACAAAGGAGAGGTTAAAGGTCAGTCTGGAGAATAAAAAGCCGCTAATGGGGACTGTTAGTGGCTGACAATGGGTAGTATGTGGTAGCCCATGTAATGACTAGGCCTGGTGTGTGGAGGGTGGGGGAAAACATGGGGAAAGGTACTCAAGCCCTAAAATTGTTGAACTCTATATTAAGTCCAGGATGATATATAGATTCCCAAGCGGGAAATGAGGTGCTGTTCTTCCAGCTTCTGCTGGAAAACTCCAGCAAACCTGAGACAGAGATGTTGGCCAATGAACATGGTGGCATGTTGAGGTGGTAGGCAACTGGAAACTCAAGGCCTTTTTTGTGGACAGAATATAGGTATTCTGCAAAGTGATGGCCCAGTCTACACTTTGTTTCCCTCATGTAGAGGAGACCTCATTGTGAGCAATGAATACATTAGACTAGATTGAGTGAAGTGCAGATAAAGTGCTGCTTCACCTGGAAGGTGTGTTTGTAGCCATGGATACTGAGGAAGGTGGAAGTAAATGGGTAGATGTTACACTTTCTGTGATTTCAGGGAAAGATACTGGCTTAGTCATAAGAAGCAGAGGGTAGCGGTGAAAGGATGCTTTTCAGAATGGACATTAGTGGTGTTTCACAGAGAGGGAGTGTTGGGACCTCTGCTGCTCATGGTCTATATAAATGATTTAGAGGAAGAGTAGCTGGTATAATTAGTAAGTTTGAGGATGACATAAAGATTGGTGGCATTGCCGACAGTGAGGAGGACTATCAGAGGATACAGCAGGATAAAGGTCAGTTGGATGCATGGGCAGAAAAATGGCAGATGGAGTTTAAGCCAGACAAATATGAGATGATGCATTTTGGAGGGTCAACTATCGGTGGAAGTCATACAGTTAATGGCAGAACCCTTAGGAGTATTGATACGCAGAGGAATCTGGGTATGCAGGTCCACAGATCACTGAAGGTGGCAGCGCAGGTAGATAAGGTAGTAAGAAAGGCCTATGGCATGCTTGCCTTCATTAGAAGGGGCATTGAGTATAAGGATAGACAAGTTATGCTGCAGCTTTATAGAATTTTAGTTAGGCCACACTTGGAATATTGTGTACAGTTCTGGTCACCACACGACTAGAAGGACGTGGCTGCTTTGGAAAGGGTACAGAAAAGGTTTACCAGGATGTTGCCTGGTATGGGGCATTTTAGCTATTAAGAAGGGTTGGATAGAGTGGCTTTGTTTTCCCTGGAATGCAAGAGGTTGAGGGGCAACCTGATAGAAGTTTATAAGATTGTGAGTGGCATAGATAGAGTGGAAAGTATGAGGCTTTTTCCCAAGGGTGGAGGTGTCAATTACTAGGGGACACAGATTCAATATGCGAGGGGGGTCATTTAAAAGAGATGTGTGAGGCATGTTTTTCACGCAAAGGGTGGTGAGTGCCTGGAACGTGCTGCCAGAGGAGGTGGTGGAAGTGGACACAATAGCAGCATTCAAGGAGTACTTGGACAAATACGTGAATATGATGGGATTAGAGGGTTAGGGATCTTGTAAGTGAATACAGTTTTAGTATGGAAGGGCAAAATGTGTCAATGCAGGCTTTGAGGGCCAAAGGGCCTGTTCCTGTGCTATATTGTTCTTCATTCTTTGATATCGTGGGGGTGTGGGGGGTTGTTGGGAGTGAAGTATGAGTGGACCAGGGTGTCCCAGAGGGAACGGTCCCTGCAGAAGGCTGACAAGGGAGGGGAGGGGAATATGCGTCTGTTGGCGATATATTGCTGGAGGTGGCAGAAATGGCAGCCAATGATCCTCTGGATATGGATGCTGGTGGGATGACAGGTAAGGACCGGGGGACTATATTTCAGTTATGGGATGGAAGATAGGGGATGAAGGCCGAAGTGTGGGAGAATGGTCAGACCTGGTTGAGGGCACTGTCAACTATGGTGCTTGGGAATCCTCAGTTGAGGAAGAAGGTGGACATTTCGGAGGCTCCTTTATGGAAGTTGGCCTCATCAGAACAGATGCGATGGAGATGGAGGAACTGGGGTAATGGAATACACTATACATAGGTGCTGTTTTGGATGATAGGAAAGGATAGGAATAGGAAAGGTGACAGTCTCTGAATTGGAGTGCATATGGGGCAGGATGCTATGTTTAGAGGCCTTTCGGAGACACAGAGGTTGAGAAAAGTTTGATTCCACCTGAGACAGTGTTTGTGAGAGAGTAAAGTTGATGCCAAAACTGGATCCACTCTAATGATTGTCATGGTGCCCATTTTTAAACTCCACAAGGAATGCCTTATCCTCAATGGGTGCAATGGGTAACAACTAATATTATTTCTGTCCTTAATTGGAATAACACAGGGAAACATTTCGAATAAGACAGATTTTTACGTTACGTTTATTGTACAAAATATTGAGAGATGTCATTCATTGAGAGAGAAAAATTTCAGCTCGCTCCCTAACACGTCTCTCATAATCCATCCAACTGAGAATGGATGACACAAGTGGAACTGTGTGTAACAGCATCAGGACCATGGTGCAATGCTGTTGATGATGTTGCAGAGCGCATGTCACTGAGCTTAAATGCCCTGGTGTGGGTGGAGTTAGAACATAGTGTGCTACCTGGAAGAACACTATTATACTGCAAATTCTAGGAGGATGCTACCAGATTGCAACAATCTAGATTGGAAGACTCACGTAAGCACATGAACAGCCGAAAGTGATAGACTACTTTTTACCTCATGTAATAATAAATCAGAGCCTCATATATCCATGATTACCCAGTATAGCAGTATTTAGTATTAATTTGATTTGATTTATTTATTGTCAAATGTATTTTGTTACGAAATACAGTGAAAAGTGTTGTATAGTGTCGCCACTCTCCGGTGCCATCTTAAAACACCAAAAAATGAACTTAAATATAAAGGCAGAAAAAATGTTAGACATTACACGCCTTCTTGTTACGTGCTCCGTCATGGGCCATGGGCCTGGTTGCGAGGCATGAGTCCCCTTTGCATTGCTGCTGCCACTGGAATGGAAGTTGCCACTCTTCAGTGAGATCTCACCTCCACCGATGCTCTCGCCACTATGAATCCTGACTGGACCTTGCCGATGCAGGCACCACTGATGGTGCCGGTACCACACCACCCAAACTTGACTCTGCTGCCGCTATAAGTCTGCTTCTGGCCCATCTCATTGGGCCAAAGCTCACCTCCGCCTTCACCTCCATGAATCTGCCACCAGAAATCCAAACTCGTCTATAATCAACCATATTTCTTTGCAGTTCCAACCTGAAGACAGTTCATGACTTTGCCTTCTCCTCTTAAAGTCTGCCATGAACCCAAACTCATAGTGTGACATCAAACCACATAACAAAAGGTGGAGGCAGCCTCTAGAAACAGTGCTCGGACAATCATGAAAGCAGCAAAGATCAAGAAACAGACCTGAGATCAACTGGAGAGATGAAAACTTTAAAAAAAATCATTTTATCAGAAAAATGTTGATTCAGCCTTAAGGTGAGTTAGCAGCCAGAAAAGCCACGGAACTGAATAGGAACATGATGGAAAAGTCTCTGAACGGAAAATCCCTCCAAAGAAACCACCAGAACATTTAGTCCCAACAAACCTTTTTACAGTTAGTCATAGGGGAAACAAGCTTTTATAAAAAGCAAAAGAGCAGGAAAAACCAAGTGCAGTTAAAGGGAGGAACAATGGAGCTAAAGGTAGGGAACAGTGGCAGATGTTTCAGAAAATAGTTCATGGGTCATAGCAAAGGCATATTCCAGTGAAGAAGGAAGATTCTAAGAAGGGGGTTAAGTCAACCATGGTTAATCAGGGAAGTTATGGATAGCATCAAATTGAAAAATCTTTGATGAAAATTAGTGGTACAATAGAGGACTGGGCAAGTTTTAAAAACTGCCAAAAGAAGACAAAAAATGGAGAAGATAAGCTTTGAAGGCAAACTTGCATGTAATATCGAGACAGTCAGAAACATCTTCTTTAAATATATAAAAAGGATGAGAGAGAGCAAAGTGAACAAAGGCCCCTTGAAGAATGAAGCTGGGCAAATAATAATGGAGAACCAGCAAATGTCAGAGGAGCTGAATAAATACTTTGCATCAGTCTTCACTATTAGACATTAATAGCATCCCAAAATTGCTAAATATTCAAGGGCAAAAGGAAGAGAGAAAATAAATACAATAACTATCGCTGGAGGAAATGTACTAGGGAAACTAATGGGGCTAAAGACCAATAAGTTCCCGAGATGCATCCTAGAATAGTAAACAAAGTAGCTATAAAGCTAATGGTTGCAGTGGTAATATTCTTCCAGGAATCCTCAGACACTGCAGAAGTCCCAGGTGATTGAAGAACTGCCAAGGTAACACCTTCATTTAAAAAGGGAAGGATACAGAAAAAAAAATAGGTAACTGTGGGTCAGTTAGCTTCACGTCTGTTATTGGGAAAAAGAGTCTACTATAAAGGATGTAATAGCAGAGCATTTTGAAATGCATATGATCAAACAGAATTAACACGGCTGGGGGCAGCACGGTGGCTCAGTAGTTAGCACTGCTGCCTCACAGTGCCAGGGACCTGGGTTCGATTCCACCCTCGGGTGACTGTCTGTGTGGAGTTTGCACATTCTCCCTGTGTCTGCGTGGGTTTCCGCTGGGTGCTCCAGTTTCCTCCCACAGTCCAAAGATGTGCAGGCTAGGTGGATTGGTTACGCTAAATTGCCCATAGTGCTCAGGGACGTGTAGCTTAGGTAGGTTATGGGGAATGGGTCAGGGTGGGACACTCCGAGGGTTGGTGTGGACTTGTTGGGCCGAAGGGCCTGTTTCCACACTGTAGGTATTCTATGATCTATGAAGGGGAAATCATGCCTGACAAATTTACTAGAATTCTTTGAGGAGGTAACAAGCAGGGTAGATAAAGAGGATGCAGTGGATATGATATATATATGATTTCAGAAGCTGTAGGAAAAATACCACACATTAGGCTCCTTAACAAGGTAAGAGCCCATGGTGTTGGAGGTAGTATAGAGACAGTCATAAATTAGCATGGATAGAGGATTGGCAATCAAGTAAAAGACTGAGAGTTGGGATGAGGGGACATTTCCAGGATGGCAACCTATAACTAGTGGTGTACCACTAAACTAAATCGTGGGTTCAGTTGCATGGAAAATCATGGAAAAAGTTAAAGGGGGGAAGACTACTAAAGTTTCCAGAATCAAGAGAGTATGAAAGAGCACAGGAATTTAATTTCAGGCACAGCAGATAAGGGGACAACTACAGGAAGGGGGCAGTCAATGCAGGACTGAGGGTGTTGTACTTAAATGCACGCAGTATCTGAAAGAAGACAAATGAGCATGTAGCGCAGATTGAAATTGGCGGGTATGATCTTGTGGCTATCACAGAAGAGTGGCTTCAAGGGACTTAGGGCTGGGAACTAAATATCCAAGGATATCAAAAGGGCAGGGAGAAGGGCTGCCTTGTTAGTAAGAAATGAAATTAAACTGATAGCAAGAAGTGATATAGAGTCAGAAAGTATAGAATCTGTGTGGGTAGAGTTGACGAACCGTAAAGGAAAAATGGGTGTTACTTACAGGCTTCGCTAGCTGTAGTTAAGATAAGGGAAGAAAATCAATCATGAGATAGAAAAGGCTTGTAAGAAAGGTGCTATTACAATAATCATGGGGGACTTCAATATGCAGGTGGACTTGGAAAATCGTGGAATGACTATGAGATGGGTTTTTTGGAGCAGCTTTTATTAGAGCCCACTGTGGAACAGTTGATTCTGGCTTTGGTGATGCTTAATGAGGCAGGCTTGATTAGGGAGCTTAAGGCGAAAGAACTCCCAGGGAGCAGTACCATAATATGATAGAATTCACACTACACTTTGAGAGAGAGAACTGGAATCAGATGTAATAGTATTGCAACTGAGTAAGGTAACTACAAAGACATGAGGGACACCTGGCCAGAGTTGATAGGAAAGAAGCCTAGCAGGGAAGATGGTGGAGTAGCAGTGGCAGGAGTGTATTAAGATTAAGTATCTGACATGCAAACGTTCCTTTGTACTCATGAACGACTATTTGAATATGGTCCTGCATTATGTTCCGAATGGCGTACAAATCAACTTGGGAATGGAATCAAGTATGGAACCTGTTCACAACCTGGGGACTGCCTGTACTGGCATTGGAGGCAGTCCAGAGAAGGTTCACTAGACTGATTCAAGGTATGGGAGGTCTGTCTTAAGAGGAAAGGTTGAGTAGGTTTCATCTGTACACCTTGGAATATAGAAGAATGAAAGGTGACATTATTGAAACTTACAAGGTTTTTAGGGGACTTGACAGGGTAGATGCAGAAATGTTGTTTTGCCTTGTAGGAGAGTCTAGAATCTGAGGGCATAATCATAAGGGGTTGCACATTCAAGACAGAAATGACAAGGAATGTCTTCTCCCAGAGGTTTGTGAATCTCTGCAATTCATTACCACTGAGGGCTGTTGAGACTGAGTCATTAAGTATATTCAAGGCTGTGATAGATTTTCAATCAGTAAGTGGAATCAAGGGTTATGTGGGAAAGGCAGGAAAGTGGAGTTGGGGATTATCAGATAAGAAATGATCTCACTGAATGGTGCAGCAGACATGATGGGCTGAATGGCCTATTTTTGCTCCAACATCTTATGGTCTTATGGTCTTAAAGGGAGAAATCCCAAATGAGTTCCTGTGAAAGAGACCAATTACCGGATGCCCTCAGCAGGTTTGAAACCTTAAGGGAAGGAACAATAAAGGCTTGTTTCCACCCAAAATATTAGGCTAACAAGCACAGTTAAGACTTCTGAGTTCACAAATTTCTGAACTACCTGCTTGATCATAAAGTTAGTCACAATAAATTAAGATAATTCTTCAGGTTCAGAAGTTAATAAATGATAAACTGATAGAATTGGGAAACAAATTAGAGGTGGAATTACCTGCCAGCACCAAGAAGAGGAAAGTAATTGAAATATTGGCAAAGCAATATTGGGACTGATAGAAATCCAGAGAGGACTAGATACACAAACTGGCGAATCACCCGAGTTAGCAAGGATTCAATTCTGGTTCAAGGAGTTCTGAATGTGAAAAACAATTGAAGCAGCTTGAGATAGAAAAGGAATTTTAAAAAACAGCGTACTGATGATAAAACTTGAACTTCTGAGGGAGGAGTAAGAAAAAAGAACCAACAATTCAGTGAGAGGAAAAGAGCCAAGGAAAGGCTCAAAAGCTCACAATTCAAGAGTCTGGAACCAGAGATTTAGGAGAGAAAGAAGGAGAAGGAAAGAGAAAAAGGGGAAAGAGGTAGAAATACTGTCTTAAAATGATGCAGTTTGAGAAGGAAATGTCAGATGTCGAAGAAGACTCTAATGAGAAAGGTTCTAGTTATAAAGTCCAGCAGAGAAATGCTTAATTTGTACAAGCCCTACTGGATTTGAGCTAAAATTTGAGGGCATTATTTATGTCATTTGAGAAAACAGCAAGCAGATGAAGTGGCTGAAGGGAAACATGACATTGCCCATTCAAAGCAAGTGGGGCGGGTCCACTCTTCCCAATTAAGTCATGATGGTATAAATGCCACAGTGTGGATGGAGTTAGAAAACTTTGCATTCTCTGGAAAAACACCACCAAACTGCAACATTCAAGACCAAAAGACTCACGTGCACACAAAGAAGATAGATTATCTTTATCTAATGTAACTTGTACACTTTTCACAGTACTCATTTGCTGATTCTGAATCTAAAAGTCAGAGCCATGAATGTCTGTGGTTACCATGTACGCTGGAGTTTATAGGATTAAGGTGTAATAGATAGTGTTACTTTGAAATGCAAGCTTGCTGGCAGTTCTTGACTTTGCCTTCTCCTCAACTAGAATCGAGCGCAAACATATAGAGGAGCATCAGACCACACAAGATATACTACTGACCAGAGACTAGTCCGCTTATAACTCATGGTACAGGCAGTCACCAGGTTGCAAACAGGTTCAGTTCTGAAGCTTACTCACAAGCTGATTTATATGCAAGACAATACAAAATATACATTTGTAAGTACAGGCGATGTCAGATCTTTAAAATTACACACGTAAACGAGACCACATTTGTAAGTATGAGAGTTTGGAAGTTGGACATTCATTTCTGAGGGGCTCGCTGTACAGGAAAAGACAAGGATGCAAAGTAAAGCATAAGCTAGCTGTAGAGTTCCTGTTTCACGGAAATGTTAAAATGTTGAAATATTAAACAGTTTTCTTGTGAATGCATCAGAAATAGAACTGAATGAGTCAATGAAAGGATTGATGCAAAATCTCAAGATTAATAATTTCAAATAAAAATTTCATCAATCATTCTAACAATGACACCATTAGTAAAACTTTTTTTTTACTTTCATAGCAACAGCTCATGGGCAACACCTCTGTCGGAGAATGTATTACTTAATGAGGAAATGAAACATACAGATCAGGAAAAGCAGAGGATTAATCCCTGGTCTGTGCTTTCACTGATAGTTGCGATGTGACAGATGTGTCCATGAGGTAGAGAATGGAAAAAATCAATTACATACATTGATCCAGAGCTAGCCGGAGCAAAACAACATCACCATGTTGGTGTGATATACAACTGACACAGTTACCCTGAATTAGGTCATTGTTATGCAAGTTTTCCAACACATTTTTCTCTCATGTTAATGGCTGTGTTTGTTGTGATCATTACCACTAGGCAGCACACGTGAACAAACACAACTTGGCAGCAGAACAGCAAGTGCCTGGAACAAAGATGGCGCTGCCCATATAATCACAGTGCAGAGATAAAAGGTACTGCAGATGCTGGAGAATCCGAGATAACAAGCATGGGGCTGGATGAACACAGCAGGTCAAGCAGCATCATAGGAGCAGGAAAACTTGACGTTTCGGGCCTAAACCCTTCAA
>JAHRHZ010000032.1:2307461-2331806 GCA_024137785.1 Ginglymostoma cirratum
CCTTCATCAGAAAATTTTCTGATGAAGGGTTTAGGCCCGAAACGTCAAGTTTTCCTGCTCCTATGATGCTGCTTGACCTGCTGTGTTCATCCAGCCCCATGCTTGTAATCACAGTGCAGTTTGGTCTGTGAGAAGAAATATCTCATTTTACTGAGACTCTTCCCTGAGTCCCAGTTGTTAACACTGACTGGGAAAGGGCTGGCTTTACACCATGGGCTGCTGACGTGAAGTGATTGCCTGGCAGTTTGATGGATTTCTACTGTTTGTGCATTTTCAGTACAATATACCATTGATTAAACTTAATGTTCCATCTGATCTCCAACAGGGAAAACGACCTCCTTAAAATTTGGAAATGACTGTAAATCTTGACAGGCATGAAAAATCATGGTGGAATATAATGAGCTGTCTGAGTTATAGAAACATAGAAATAGCAGTCAGCCATTCAGCCCATCAAGGGTGCCTTTTACCTAACCCATCTCTACTGGTTATCAGAAATCTATCAATCCCTACCTTACATTTACTTAAAAGACTGAGCTTCCACCGCCCTCTGTGATAGAGAATTCCAAATGTTCACAACTCACTAAGTAAAATACTTATCCTTATCCCAGACCTAAGTAGTATGCCCCTTACTTTTAAATTGTTCCCCTTGGTTCTAGACTTACCAATCAGGGGAAACATCTTACCTGTATGTACCCTGTCTATCCATTTAAATATTCTGTAAATTTTAGAGCGGTCACTTCTCATTTTTTGAAATTTTACAGGCCCAGTTTGCCCAATCTCTCTTCATGGGACAGTCCTCCCATCCCAGGAACAGGTCTAATGAACCTTCATTATGCTCCCCCTGTGCAATAGTGGCGCGGATTTTCCATTGGCTGACAATTGTTATTTCAATGTAAATAGGAGTGCAACATTGGGACCCAGCAGAATCTCCATGGTAGCAGACTTGGAAGGAATTCCTTGGGAAACTGAATTTTCCTCTGGGCATTTCCCCTATGCCTGGAACATTTTGAACACTGAAGATTTTATACTGAATACATAGTTTAATTCCTGAGTGACTATTAACCCTCATACTAATATCAGTGCCCAACTGCAGTTCCCCAGATACATGACACTCACTGGTAACCAACATTCCCCAGGGACCCAAGGCCCAGATCTAACCCTCTAAACTATTGAACCCAACCCAACTCACCTGTTCCCCTGCTGGACCTGATCAAGCAGCCCCCGCTGCTGGATTTGAAGCCCCCCAACACCTCAACCTGATACCTCCTGCCTACCCCAGCCTTCTCTAAACACTGCAGCATTTACCTGGCTTCCTTGACATCACCCAAAGGGCATGGTACCCGTGCCCACCTGTTACCCGCCACAGTTGGCACCCTACCTCAATGCAACACCAAACCTCCCTAAACATCCTGCACCCTACCATCATGCTCTCCTTATAGTTATTTTTAATCAAGCTGTTCAGGCATGTTATTGACACACCTCTGGGACAGGTGGAAATTGAACGTGGATCTTCTGTCCCGGAGGCAGGGGCACTACCATTGTGCCACAAGAGACCTCACACTCACCTTACATACTTACCCTTTGACAGGAGCTGTCAAAGTGGCTGCATGAGATTGCCACTCTTCAGAAAATCTGCCCCAACATATTTCCTGTGATAAAGAGACCAAAACTGCATACAGTACTCAATTGTGGTCTAAACAAACTTCTACTTAATTAAGGAAAACTTCACTACACTTAACTCAAATCCTCTTGCAAGAGAGGCAAGCATTCCATTAGCCTTCCTAATGGCTTGCTGCATTTGCACATTAGCCTTCAGTGACTTACCAACAAGGATACTGTGCACATCTGTTTCTCCTACCAAAGGAATAACATCACATTTTTCACATTATGTTACATCTGCCATGTTCTTGCCCATTCACTAACCCTGTCTAAATCCTCCTGAAGCAATTTTCATCTTCCTGACAACAAATATTCCCACTTAGCTTTGTATCATCCAGACATTTGGAAACATTACTTTTGATCCCTACCAATAAATCATTGATAGCTATTGTGAACAGTTGGGACTCAAGTACTAATCCTATGGTGCCCCACTTCTCACAGCCTGCCAACACAAGAAGGATCTGTATTCCTAGTGTCTGCTTTCTGTCTTTTGCCAATCATTAATCCATGCACTACATTATCTCCTATCCTACTTATTTTACAAGCCAGCCTCCTGCATCAGGGAAGTGAGGTGGGGGGGAGGAATCTTTATCAAAAACCTTCTGAACATCTAAGTATACTACATCTGTTGATGCTGTTTCATCACCTTTGTTAGTTACCTCTTCTTTGGTCACTGAGTTCAAGAAGCTGTCTTTTTAACAGAAGGAAAACCTGCCTCAGCACACAGTTGTGTTTAACAGACTATGCACTGTTTTTGCACGTACACAAATGCATTCTGGTCAAGAAGGTTGTGTCATGGTTAACTGACATCACTGCCAGCCCCATCTACGTATGTGTGATGGCTATTTTGGCATTTGCAGTAATAACTTTGAAAGTTAAAGTCCTTGAACAAACAAAATGAATATATATTCTATCAAACATATAAAGAGAAATCAAGCAGGGATACAGATGAGCTTTCTCATAAGACGTTTGCTGAAATGTGTTTCAGAAAAATCTCATGTACACAAAAAATAAGATTAAAGACTCTCCTGCAGACTCGCTGTAGGCACAGATGATGAATACAAATACTATTTACTTAAGAAAGTGTGCAATTGAAGATGCTTTACTTTACAGAAACCTGATGATTATTGAATAGGAAGACATCATTAATAGTCAAGGAAAGAGAATCCAGCAAAATTATTTTTAAGATGCATTTAAATTTAACATAGATTTTAATAGCAAGATTATGATCTGAGAATATTATGCTTCACCAACTTTTTGAATTAGGTTATGACAACCACGGAAATAAAAATGAAAGGTTTGCAGAAAGAGCCCCTCACATCAAGATGTTATAATTTAGTCACTATGCATTGTTGTAATGTAAGAAATGAGAAAGCCAATTTCTGTAAAACAGCAACACACACGTAATCAATTAACCTGTTTTTGAGACGTTGATTGATGGATAAATATTGATGAGGACAACAAGAATAATGTTTCTACCCTTCATCAAAATAGTATATTAGGATGCTTACATCCGTGTGAAAGTGGAGAGGGGTCTCATTCGAGCAACAACAGTTTTGACACTTTGGCGTCAAGGAGCACTGTCCAAGGATATCATGGCTTTAGTGTACGTGTTTATGGAGTGAGATGTGAACCAACAATATTTTAACTCTGAGGCAAGAACTCCAACAGGTACAGTGGTATAAAGGACAGGGTTCTGAAATTAAAGGCTGCAAAGTTCAACTTCACAGTGCCACAGCACCTCTAGCGCAAAAGAATTCTTAGAATCTAAAACTTTTAGCCAGATCAGTCCTCTCAGTCAAAACTGATTTGGCACACGTGCCATTTTGGAACCATTCAGGCCCCATTGACTACCTTTTTGACTCTTTCCCGGGTCAGCATGAATTCAGTTAAACAAGTGTCCATTCACAACAGTTGTGTAAAGGAATCACCACTGGATTTCCAGACCAGATGCTTTTGATTTTCCTTTATACCTGCAAAGTTGATTAAAGTATAGTTTTGGATTTCATTGAGAGGTTTCAAAACCTTTTCTAGATTTACGAGGGACTAGTGCTGGCCTTGGACATGGATAGAAGAAGAGTTGAGAGTTCCTTCGGCAGAAAGTGTGCTGTTCATCAAAGTGACTAGAGTTACGGTTTGTCTTGGGTCACAGCATAAATTGAATATGGGGTAGAGGTAGCAGAGAGAATAATTTGTGTGCAGAGGGTGAAGAAGGAGGGCTCTCAACAAAAGATCTTACTCACTAAGGGAATGCAGGCACTACCTCCAATTCAGGCAGGAATAGTGGTGAGGTACCCACATTTCACCATAGAGATGGCAACTGAACTTTTTGCAACCGAACCTTTTGCAACCAGACCTGCAGTGTGAGGATGGCATTGCCAGTATGTACATCGATGGATCTTTCCAGGCAGAAGAAGGGAACAGTAGCAATATGTCACAGTTTTCCATTCAACACTGCAGCAGGGAGGTGAAAGAACCCCCTGCACAGGAAGCAGTAACTTCACTGTCTTCTCCCTTACCAGACAGAAATAGCAAGACAGAACAAATGGCTTTGCTAAGCCAGTGGAAATGCATCCCAAATGCAAAAGCCATCACTCCATGAATAGTTGATATGTAATCATACCCAGATGATCATGTTTTTGAATGCCTACTTTCCTGAAAAGCAAACATGACATGTTCATTTTATCATAGCCTGCCATCCCAGCAGGACCACTACTAAGAAACTGCTTGTTGATAGCCTGCCCATGACTCTCTTCCATCACATACCATATGTAGGGATCATGCCCTTACAATGAGAACATTATAACCACCAGGAATAATAAAATTATACAATCATACAGTGCAGAAGAGGTCCTTCAGCCCATTGAGTTTGCACTGACAAAAACTGCTCTAAATGTACACTAGTCCCATGCAGCACTTGGCTTTTAGCCTTGTATGTTATGACATTTCAAGTGCTCATCTGAGTACTTTTGAAAGGTTGTGATGTTTCCTGTCTCAACTACCCTCCCAGGCAATGTATTCCAGATTCCTACCACACTCTGGGTGAAAAGACATTTTCTCAAATCCCATCTAAACCTGCCTTCCACTTAAAATTATGTCCCCTTCAATGAAGGGTAACAGCCACTTTCTATCCAGTCTGCATGTGTCCCCATAATCTTATACATTATAGCAGGGCCCCTCTCTCTGCTCCAAAGTAAACAGCTCAAACTTATCCAGCCTTTCTTCACAGGTAAACTGTTCTATCTCAGGCAACATCCTGGTGAATCTTCCCTGCACCTCCCTCCGGCGTAATCACATTTTTCCTATGGTGTGGTGATCAGAACTGCACACAGTCGTCCAGCTGTGTCCTAACCAAAGTCATATACAGCTCCAACATAATCTCCCTGTTCTTATAATCTATATCACAACTGATAAAGGCAAGCAGCCTGTATGTCTTCTTAACTACCCTATAAACCCGCCCTGCTACTTTCAGGGATCTGTGGACAAGCACCCGATATCCCTTTTTTCCTCTGAGCATCCAAGTGTCCTGCCATACCTTTCCAAACTGCATCTTTCATGGTTAAAGTCCATCTGCCACTGATTGTCCATCTGCCAAAACCATCTATATATTCCTGTAACCTAAGACTTTCTTTCTTGCTATCAATCACTTGGCTATCTTTGTATTATCCGCAAACTTACTTACCATCACCCTACACTTTGTTCTCTACAATTTATACATATCATGAACAATAATGCACTGATCCCTGTGATATGGCACAATACACCACCCCCCAGACACACAAACAGCCTTCTATCACCACCCTCTCTCTCCAACTACTAAGCCAATTTCGGATCCAACTTGCCAAGTTACCCTGGATCCCATGAGTTTTCACCTTCTTTATCATGTGGGACCTTGTTAAAGGCTGTTCTGAAATCCATAAAGACTACATCAACTGCATTACAGTCATCTACACAGCTGGTTACCTCCTTGAAAAATTCAACTAAATTTGTCAAACATGATCTCCCTCTGACAAAGCCACGCCAACGATCTCTGATCAAATTCCGCCTCTCCAAGTGGAGATTAATTTTCTCCTCAGAATTTTTTCCAGTAGTTTCCCCACTACTGATGTGAGACTCCCTAGTCTGTAAATTTCATGGACCAAATTTGAACTTCCTTCCACAGTGGCAGTGGATGCTAGATCTGTTGTTAATATTAAACCCAAGATAGATAATTTTTTATTAAGTAAAAGTATTAAGGGATATGAGCTAAAGGCAGGTATATGGAATTTGGCCACAGATCAGCCATGATCTCATTGAAAGATGGAGCAGGCTTGAAGGCCTATTTCTATTTCCATGTTCCAAGTCATGACCATCCATGAAACAACACTTTGCTGCCCACACGGCTCAGGGGAGTTCTAACAGTACTTGCCAGAATATGTCTCCAAGCTTGCATAGTCTAGGCATCCTTTATAACTTTGTTTTTACGTGGACACAGCCATGTTGCTACTTAGTTTCTGGGGGCATATTGGTGGTAGAAGAGGAAGAGGAGGAGGAGAGGTGGCATCCAGCTTTGATTGAGCTGTTCATGAGTGGAATTTAGACACTGAGCCTTGAGATACCATTTCCACACCACTGTTGCTCCTTAATGCACATCTTTCAAGATATATTCTACATTCCATCATCATGTTCGCTTGGCCTTAATCACAAAATAGGAACCATCATCAAAAAAAATCCATATGAACTTTATCCATCAGTACTTGCAATAATGCACATAAATCTGAATTATCCCGTGCTGTGTATTCGCTTAGTGCCTGTCCTGTCAGTACCTTCTTCTGGTCTATTGTTCCTACTTAGTGCCACCGAATGCCTGAAGCATGGCTGTTGAAAGGTTCCTGCTTTGGACCGAACTACCTTGGAATAGGTGGCAGCCATGGAGTAGCAGTTAGTGAAAGTACAAATTGTGGCAAACAGCAAGAAGACAGCAACTTCGTAGGTTTCCTCTGGGTGCTCCAGTTTCCTCCCACAGTCCAATGATGTGTAGATTAGGTGGATTGGCCATGTTATATTGCCCAGAGCATCTGGGTGGGATTAGCCATGGTAAATACTGGGTTACAGGGATGGGGGATGGTCTGGGTAGAATGCTCTTCAGAGGGTCAGTGTGGACTTGATGGGCTGAATGGCCTGCTTCCACACTGTATGGATTCTATGATTCTATAATTGTGCTCCATGGATCCACCTATAAATATTTGAACAGAAGACCATTTGGATCCTTGAGCCAGCTCCCCCCATGCACTACAATCATGGCTGATCTATTTGTCTTCTGACATCCACATTCGTACCTACCATGATAACCTTTTATTTCCTTGCCTAACAAGAATCTATCCACCTCCACCTAAAAGTTATTAAATGATCCAGGCTCCATTGCATTCTGAGGATAGTATACAATTAGTGTGCTCAATTACATGTTATACTAGCGATCCCCATGCCTGGATATCAAGCCAATCAAATTTTCCTCCAATGTTCCTCACGTGACTGAAAGTGTTCAAAGAAATTGCCTGCAGCCTTTCCAGCCTCCACAATATACTGGATGTTTGAAATTGACTCCAGGGAAAGTGATTGAGTCAACCATTTGTTGAGGAACTTGGTGATATCCAAGTAAAGGTCATGCTGATATAAACTACATTTAGTTGATAAGATATTCAGGCACAACAGTTCCCAGGTTCCAGAAATATAGCAGAGCACTGTCACCTGTGGATCACACAGATCAGAATTAAATAATGGATAGTATGGAGTTTTGACAGGGAACCCATACCACAATAAAATATGGGAAGTGAGGGAAAATGAAATTTACTAGACTGATTAGACATTTTCCATTCCATTCCTCTTTATCTAAGGTCCTACACCTAATAAGCAGTTTAGAATTATTTATAACTGTAATATCCGAATTATTTTTACACTAGACAGCTTTTAAATAGAGTTTCAATTATGTTTTTACTTGCAACGATTAATTTTCTTTACCTGCCATGCTTCAACTTTCTTTATATCGGGACATGATCCATTTGCAAAAATACCCTTGCCTGGTTTGCAGTCATAGATGTCCTGCAGAGCATGAGCAATTGAATATACTGCCACATATACATTATATGAAATACGCAGGTGAGTATAATCCAGATAAGGAGTTTCTACACTCGTGATATTCTCTTCTCCAGTGCATGGAGGTCTTGATCTTGTTCTTGTGGAATGCTGCACTTTAGCATTGCCATCCTGCATTGCTAATCCAGGGGTTGGTGTTTTTGAATTTTTTAGCTGTGTTAGGGATTCGTCAGTGAAATAACAATTAAATGTTTCTTCCCAAAATTCCTTGACAAATCCATTGTCTGATGATCTGCTGGGATGGACTCTTTTTAAAAACTCATTGAATCCTGGGATGCGGCCTGCTGGGAGCGCAATTCCAATGGTTCCACCAACAACATGGAAATATTCTGGCTTGGCTATCAATGAGGAACTCGCCCATGCTTCACTTGCCAGCCATATTCTACCAGTAATGTTTCGGCGAACTATCTCTTGTATCAGTGGTTCCAAGTCAGGGCCATTTGAGAAGACAACAATCACTTTGGCTGAGGAATTCTGAATGATATCTGCAAGCTGTTCCACCTGTTTCTGGGTATAATACTGAGAAATCATCTCACTGAAATCTATGCAGATGTCCCGTTCTTCAGCTTCTTCCCGAAACTTATCTATCCCTGGACGCCCATAATCGTCGTCAGCTGCCAAAGTGCCCACCCAATTCCACTGAAAATGCTCAATAATTTCAGCCATGGCGGTAGCCTGCTGCCCATCATTGGGGATTGTGCGAAGAAAAGCCTTGTATTCGTTCTTGTTGCTTAAGAGCCTGCTTGAGGAGGCATAGCTGACCTTCAATAGAAACAAGAAGTGTTAGCAAGGGTCACTTGTGCAAAGGTTAAACAGTCATTAATCGAAATTCTAAAACTTTTGTGCAACGAACATTTGAGTTCATGTTGACCAAGAAATTAATTTCACCTTAGATTAAACAACCCTCCAGAAAAAGCTAAGAATTGAAGAACTGCCTTGAATATATGCTCAGAATGTGAAAACCAATAAGTATGCAGTGGGACATGGATTTAACTGAAACATCTTTTAGTCCACATCAGAGAACATAACTCCTAAGTAGATGGTCCTGGAGATGTCCAAACAGTTCCTCAGGAGGCTCAGGGTCTTGTATCAGTTCATCATGGACATTTGCAGAAGGCATCCTGCCAAAGTAAGCTGGTGAACAAGCAGTGCCAATGCTTTAAAAATCACCATCTCAATTTCTTCATCTCTGATTCTTGACAATGATCTACGTGAGATATTTACAAAATATTACAATCTGCTCTCCACCAATGCATCTCACAGGTGCTATAAACTAGGGTCAGGAATTGCATGGATCTTGCAACCGATGAGGCAATTTTGAATGAGCGAATGCCCACTTTTGTGAATCTGGCTGGTTTCCTACAGGAGCAAGGAGTCACAGACTGCACACATGGTTAGCAAGGAATTCCCTGACCTGCTTAGTGTCTTTGTTACCTGCAAGGGCTTCCATTCCACCAATGTGCAAACACCACAAGATTTTCATTCATGCTTGTGCTTTAATACTTACTTACTGAACCAGTCAAACTTTCCTGAGCCCCTCACAACACACAGAGAGTCTGTGACTGTGTGGAGACATGGTACCTGCTGAAGACCTGGCTGCTAACATCAGTGAGGTGCCTAGTCAATGATGCTCAGTAAGGTTACATTTGAAGACACCTGACCATGACCGTTTCTATCAAACAAGCAATCTCCTATATTTAGACAGTTTGGAGGATGTCTTTCAAAAAGCACCAGTTCAAGTATCCAGGATGATTATGGTATCCATGTACAGAACAACAGGGGAAAATGGACAAACAGAAAATGGTGCAAACAAATAGTTTAAATCTTATAGAAGAGTTAGGCAGAAGCTTAACAATATGACTTGTGTTAAGTATCCATATGCATACATAATATTGTGCAACTAGAGTTCTGTACTTTTCGTTTTGTGATACAGCCCATAGTTTGTCAGTTGTTTTCTACACCCACATTGTTTTCAAAGACTGCATTTTTTGAGGCAGCCCGTAACTGGAAAAGAATCCAGAACTCCAGATTTGTTGTGAGGGTTTGTATATTGGAACTCCTGCCTGCGGCATCAGACTTCTGAGAAACCAGCCTGTGGCTTCGGCTGCTAGGGAAACAGACACAGCGGTCAAAATAGACACAGAGCTTGTGAAATTCAGTTTTTGCAGGGGGGAAAAGCTAAGTGGAGAGCGTACGTCTGTGTGTTAGACAGCTATGTTAGCAAGCTGTGACATGGCTGAAAAAGATGGCCAAAAGGACTGAAGTCAGGCAGCCTCCAAGTTCAATGAGTAAGGATTTCTGAAGCAAAATGAGGGCAACTGCCTTCAGCCCTGAAGCCTAAAGGATATCACCTCCAAAATGACTTCCCCTTCAGCTCTCAAGCCTTTCACCCTTTAAGACTCGGCCTTTGCCAGGCTGCTGTAGGCTCTAGGTGTCCTGTCAGCCTCAGCAGTAGCTGTGGTGACTTGTGGGACTTTCTGATTGTACTGGCAGCTCTCACAGCGAGGTGCACGCCTGACAGCTGCCAATTAATTGGCTCCAATTCCTAAAACATAGGGGAACATCCCAATGTCCACTCATTGGTACTGATGACATGAGTTCTCTCTTGATACTGGGGACTGTACACTAATAGTGAAATTCTAGCCAATTTCAGATCTTTCAATTTAAGTCCTTTCTGTGTTCTGATCAAAGGTCATCAACCTGAAACATATACTCTTGTTTTTCTCTTTCAATTGATGCTGCCAGAGCTGCTGAGTATATTCAGCACTTTCCCTTTTTATTTCAAACATTCAAGCACCTTTAGTTCCCTTAGGCAGTTAGTTATTTCTGGCCTACCTTTGTGCTTTCATTACGTGTTCTCTGAAATTTGAATGGCTACGCTTTCAAGGGACTGGAAAAATGTATTCTGCTTAAAACTTATTCTTGGATCATACTTCATTAGTGCACTAGATTGAGAATAGATATCTAGGATTGAGTTACAATGAAGAAATTCAGGAAAGCCTATCTACCAAAAAGTGTGGAGTTTTACTTATAAATGCTACTCCTAAGCTTGTTCTCATTTGTCTCTTAAACGGCTTCAAATTATTCAGTGCACTTGCAAGAAACTGAATGTAGAATCATATCCTATAGACCAATATGTATAAGATTCAATTTTGCTATTTTTATAAAAGTTACAACTAACACGCTATTGATGCCATATAATTTAGATAATTGTGTAGGAATCTGAATATTATTACAATCATCAATTTTAGTAATACTACTAGATATTAAGATCTGTTAATTATGATCAAGAGGACCTCATAAATGACCTGAAAGTTTTATTACCATTCATCCCACATGTTAAAAGAATGAGCATGTGAATCTCAAACTATGCAGAACCCCGGGATCACTGAAGATGATTTTAATTTTGAACAACAGTATAAAGCAAGCTATAGTGAATTAGTCACCTGTTACATACCATGCTTGATCTCCTGTTCCATTGCTCAGAGTTAAAGTAGCTCCTTGTTATTTAAGCTCTCTTGCAGGGAGTGAAGGGACAGGAGCTGTGAGCATGGGGAATCAGGAGCAGTACATGTCAGGTGGAGAACTGAGGGGTGCAGGAGCTGTATTGGTGGGGAGTCAGGGTGGGTGCTGTGAGCGTCTTTATGGGGAGTGCAGGAACTGTGAAGCTGATAGGGAGTTGCAGGGGGTTGAGGATGGTGTGGAGTGAGGGGATGCAGGAGCTGTGAGGGTGAGGAGTGGTGGAGACAGAGACTTTGTGGGTGGCTGCTGGGGGTTAGCAGGACATGTGAGGGTGGGGAATGGAAGGATGGGGCCTGTGAGAGTGGGGATTGAGCGGTCTAAAAATAAAAGATAAGTAAAATAATCAAGATAGAGCTCAAATGAATTTTTATAAATGAGTGTGCACAATGATGTAGAGAGACAGTATGGCGTTTTGTGGAGAGTAATCTGAGTCTGTGCTGAAAAGTCATGAAAACTATAGGTGCCTGACTTCTGACCAATAGAAGGACCAGTATTGTGTACAAATCCAGATCCAACCAGATCAAAACTATCGAACCCAATACATCTCAATCTGGTTTCATACTGGTTTCATACTGGACCATGCACGCTTTTCCCATTAGTAAGTAACAGCTCAGAGGGAGTGTTAGGGCCTACAGTTAAGGAGGGAAACATGTAAAAAATATTTTCAGCTCCATTTCAATTCAGACTATGCAGATAGCAGAACTACATTTCTTGTTAAAGGAATTCACTGAACAATTACATCCATCTATTCCATCAGAACAATGAATTGTCCAAAAAAAAGGCAGGAAGTAAGACCACTCAGCCCAGCAAATCCATTCTACATTTGCTTTAAAGGCCTTTCCTGATTATTTATTTCAAAACCCTGCTGCAAAATGGAGTCCAGTATCTATTTCCATAAAAGAGTAAATGAGCTTAAAGTTTAAAAGTCAATGTCATTATTAATCACTACTGTCACTATGGTGACATTAATGCAAAAAATCCTCTAATCTGTTATGTTTTTACATGTAACACAAAAGATTGGACTTAAATTTGACTAGAAAGCTGTTAAAAAATCGTATTCACAAAGGGCTGCTTGTTTGTGTACAGCTACATGTGGTCTCCTTCACAAACACACTGTTTACAGAAACACTTGCTCTCCACAGTGTACACAAACACTGTCTTGTTCATTGTCACTAAATGCACTGACCTGTGGAATGTGAAATAACCCCAGAAGATTGGCGACTGCAGCTGAAATTCCAGATCCCGTTGCCCCCACAACTGCTATCGTTGATGGGATGTGATCCGAGCAGTTACAAAACTCATCCAAGTTCAGTGAGTCGATTTTATTCTGGGCTACAAAACTCAGAGTTGCTTCCAGGCCTTTAGACACCGTGTTGCATGTATCAAATATCCTGTATCCGAGAGTGATATTTGGAAGAAATTTCATGCTATTGTTGATCTCCTCAATTGCAAATATCATTGCCTGCAACCACCGGAATCCTCTAAAGTTGTACCTGTTAATGATAATTGAAATGTGTTTATGATATTCTTATCCGCCTTTTCAGCCAGTCAGACTAATTGTGGCCTTTCTGTTGATCAATCTGTAACTAAGATGGACGCAAGGAGAGGTGTCTCAGCCACATCAATGCATGCTCAGAACAAACTATTGCTTTTTTTTTGGAATGGTTTACAGCTTAATAACTAGCACTTTTAACAATGAAGAAAAGGTAAAGGCTGGTATTTATATGGTGCCTTTCGCATCCTGAAGACTTTCCAAAGTGCTTTACTGCCAATGAACTACAGTTGCAGATATAACATAGGAAACACGGAAGCCAATTTGTATATTGCAAGGTTCTACAAACATCAATGTAATAAAATCTAGTTAATCCATTACTTTTAATCACATTGGGAGAATTCTCCTGTTCCTCTCCAAAGTAATGTCATGCAATCTTTTAAGTCCATGTGTGAAAGTAGATGTGACCTTAGTTTAAAGTCTGATCCAAATGATGACACTTCTGACATTGCAGCCCTATGTACTCAGTAATGCACCGAACATATTGTTTGCACATCTTTCTACAGTGTAATTTGAACCCACTGAACCCACTCACCACTGAACCACAACAGACAATTTTCAGTTACAACTTTCCTTCCTAATTATTAATTAATTAATTAATTAATTGGGTTAATACAAATTACCTTTATATGCCCATTGCCAAAATAGCTCTGACTAATCATGGCTAAGACTAATTTTGCAATAAGTTAATGTTTAGAATGTTAATCTTCCTTGGAGTAATGATTCAAGGAAGGGAAAATTTATAATGAAAAAACATTGTCAGCTGAATTACTTTGGTTACTAACAGAAATGTTTACATTGCAAACATTAACCGTAATAGCCTCTTTCTTCTGTCCAATCCATACCTGATGTCTTCAGCAAATAACTATAGTCCTCGCAAAGGAGTTCCATCCCCACCCTAAGGAGTTAACTGTTACCACATTCCACTTCTCATTTTGTTTTCTAAAGTGTAACTTGCACAAAAAGACATTCCATATGAATGACTCACTGCTAGGTTTCAAATATTTCAATATAAACGAGATGGAAGCTGTGGACAGGCTGAAAGGGATTTCAAAATACTAATCCATGGAGATTTATTCCAGCATGATGAAAGAGTCTGCAGGTATTATTGAAACAGTACCAATCATTATGGGACCATCAATTGAATCTAAGAAGGTACCAGTAGATTAAAAATGAACTAATGTGTTTCCCAAAACGGAAGAAAAACAAACATAGACGACTATTTCAACAGCACCTTCCAAACCCACAACGTCTACCATCGAAAAGGACACGGGCACCAGATACATGGGAACCGCTGCTGCATATCCTCTTCTAGCCACTCACTGTGCTGACTTGGACCTCTTCTTTCTTCACCATCACGGAGTCAAAATCTTTGAACTCCATCCCTAATAGCATTGTAAGTGCAACTCCACAAGGTGGCAGCACAGGTGACTTGGTCAGCCGGGCAATGCCTGTACAAGAATAAAACTACAGACCCAAGAGTCGAACTTCTATAGTTGAAGAGGTGGATTCAATTATTTGGGATCAGCAGTTAGGAATATATAGTAATAACTTGGTAAGCAATAACTAATATGGACTTAGCAGGCAGGATCTTGCCCGTCCACCGATTTGGGGAACTGGCCTGCCAAGGGGAAGGTTCAACCCCTGAAGACATTCCACAGAGTCCCATACGCAAAAAAATACTTAGCCACATTCAAAGCTGTGGGAATCAGAGGAAAACTGGGAATGGAAAAGAAACCAGCTGAAGGTTAATAACTAAATCATTGGACAATTTATGATTGGGTGGGGAGAGCAACGGATTCAGATTCTCCAGTGGTCATTGTTCTGACAACTACAGTCAGAGAAACAAATACCATCTGCCATGTAACTCTTGCTCCAGAGGTTAGCACCAGCTTGACTAAATTATCTCCTAAATGAGGGATCACAAGGATATTCACGTCACCTGCGTATAAATTGAAGACTTTTGGACCATCCAATACCTAAACATGGCTAAAATCTCCAATTAAGTTGACCCAAAAACACAGAACACTGCCTCAGGAAATTCATTGATGATGGACTCGAGGTCTTTGCAAAAGAATACCTAATCAATTCGTGTCTCACAGCCAACCTGATGTCACTCATTGAACAGAACCACAGAATGTGCACAGCACCTGGTTTGCCCTGAAATACATTGTAAGCAGCACTGATGCAGATGCTATTGGTTTCCTCACCAGGAAAATTGGTTTGGTGAGAATGATCAGGACATCCAGGAGCTGCAAAAAACTGCAAGCACAAGGTGTTCTGGAACTAGAAACACCACCAAAATTCAAGGGAAAGAACTCAGACCTACAGACAAATAAAGGCTGAGGTCCAACGTAAACTTCTGATCTAAAGAATAAGTGGTGGTTGGAAAGAGAACAGGACATGCAGTAATTCACTGACAACCATGACATGCATGTACTCATCAGTAACAATCAAGACACAAACAAACAGCCCCATCGCATTGTCTGTACTGAGAGCTAATAAAGAAGTAACAGTTAACAAGGACAGACAGGCAGTAAGCGCTCATTGGGAGGAGTGTTTCGAGGATCTCTTCAACTGATACTCCGTCCTTGGTGTGGGTGTCTTCAACCACTTCCCACAGATTCTAACAACCCACTGTTTCAGCACAACCTCTGCTCGACATGAAGCTGGGAAGGCCATCGAACAGTGAAGCCCCAGTGAGGCTGCTGGTGCAGACAAACAGCGGAGAAGATCCTTTGCCATGACAATGTGAATCATTCCCCTGATCTGAAAGGAAGAGAGCACACCAGCGGACCTCTGAGTTGCAGGAATTGTGAGCAGCTTCAAGAAAGGAATCAAGACTGATTGCAATAACTACAGTGGGCTGTCTGCCACTGCGAAGTTAAAGGCACAAATCCTCTTCAATTGCCTCTTCCCCATGGCTGAAGGGTTCTTACCAGAGTCACAATGCAGATTCTGTCCATCAAAAGGCACAGGGGCCATGATCTTCACAGCAAGATGGGTCCAAGAAAAATACAGAGAGTAGCAGCAATATTTATACATGGACTCTTTGACCTCACGAGGCTTTCGACTCTGATATGTGGGAAGGATTTGGCTGCCTGCAGAAATTTGTCACCATTCTCCACTTGCTCCATGCAAACATGAAACAGATCCAATACAGACCCAATACAGCATGTACAAGCTGGGGTCAAGCATGTCTACATCATTGCACCAATGTTCCTTTCTACCTTCCTCACCACAACACTTCACCCCACATCCACGAAATGGAGCAACCCTACAGAATGGTGGGAAACTGTCAAGCCCAGAACCAAGATCACCCAACTTCCATCATTGAGTTGTAGTACACAGATGATACTTGTGTGTGTGCACATGCATAGGCTGAACTCCAAAGCAGCATCAATAAGCTCTTGAAGGTGTTTGGAAGAATGGACCATAGGCTAAATATCTAGAAGAGAAATCTGCTCCCGCTGCGCAACAATGCCCCCATCACTATCAAAATCCACAATGAGCCACTATTGATAAGGATTGGGGAGCCTACTCTCAGCGAGAGCAGACATCAATGATGAAATATTGCCTTCAGCATGGTAGCGCAGCCTTCGGCCATCTGAGGAACAGTATTTGTTAATAAAGACCTCAAACCTCAAACCTGGCACAGGCAAATGCTTTACAGGGCTGCAGTGTTACCTGTCCTCCTCTATGCATTTGGCAAAATCCTGCAAATTCAAGGGCAGGATATGTGCTTCATATCAATGTCTTCTCCCCGGCCAATGTCAAGGTACTGGTTATGGGCAATCAGCTGTGTTGGGGTAAGCTACATCATCTCCATGTCTGACACAACTTTCCCAAACACAGCTCTCTACTTGGAGCTTTGTCACTGCATGCACTTATGAAATGGCAGAGGAATCACATCAAGAATGCCCTCAAAGTTCCCTGTAAAGTTGCAACATCCCTACCAACTTATGGAAATTTCTCTCCAATGCCATTCAAACTGTAGTAAAAACATCTACGAAGGTGCCAAGCATTTTGAGTGTCCCTAATAGGCCTATGCACAGGCTAAGTGAAAACGGGCTAAGGAGTTTTAAGAATTCCCAGCATCCCACCCTCCCGGCTCATCAAATACGACTTGCCCCATGATGGCAGATTGTGCTGGTTAGTCACCTCAGGACACACAACTCCAGAGTGGAAGAATGTCATCCCCATTCCCAAATGACTGCTAAGAAGGAAAAAGAAGAGCCTCTAATTGACACGATAGACCATGATTCAGAAACTCAAAATAATGAAATTTGCTGATGGGATGGGACCAAACAGAAAAGGTAATGAAAGGAACTCAGTGCATAGGACAAATTACACATGACACTTACTGTTCTGACTTAAATAAGTGCGTGGATTAAGAAAATTATTAATTGACTTAATTGTGATTTAACTTCACTGTGAATTACAAAGGTAAAAGATTTCACTGGAAATGAGATACAATGAACCACCTGTGATGGGATTTCCATTCAGTTGTTTGGCCTTGCTGTAACTCTTGTAGATTTGATAACTCAGACCTATGCTGAGATGAAACATCAGTTGCTATGTATGCAGGAATTTTACTTACAAAGGTTTTTTTTTCTTTAATGGCTGCTCCATGCTTACAGCTGTAGCTTCTAGCAACTTCTACAATGTATTGACTTTTCTTTGACTGCACTCAGGCTTAACTAATTAAGCACAGTGAGCATCAGTAGTAAACAGACTCACATAATTAAACACAGAACATTTGAACACTGATTACATTTGATCTGATGCCAATTCCAAGGGCCTTACCATTCCATTACGAGGGCGAAATTTGGTCTGACTGAAATCCATACAGACTTCAAGTTTCTTAATGCTGTTCCCTTGCTGATGGGCAGTATCACCAATATGTTCACTTCAAATTTCAGATGTGAGAGGTGTGAGGGGTGTTACTCACAAGAAAGTGAATAGCAGTAAAGAAACTTGAATCCTACATTGTCCTTGGCTAGAGCAGGAATTGCTGTCTTAATGGAATGGTGGAGCCCTTGGAATCCAAACAAGATTACCGGAAAACCAAACAAATGGTTGGATGTCCCATCCTGTGAGTTGATATTAGCAATGAGCTCTTTTATGTTTGTAATTCACTTTGGAATTAAGTCATTCAATAATTTTATGAATCCAGAAAACATATTTAGATCAGAAACAGTAAATGGGACATCACACATAATTGTGGCACTCTCTTCACTGTTCATTTTCCCAGTTATACATCACTCCCCTAACTAATCCTCTACTTTTTTCTCTTGTTTGGATAGCTCATTATCCATCTCTAGGTTTTACACAACAGATCAATTGCATTAAGCTGCATTATAGCCTTTCATATGGTAATTATCAAAAGTTTTGGAGAAGTCTAAATATACTTCAACAGATTATTCAATGTCCGCTTAGGATATCATTTCTCTCAAAAAAGACCTGATGTGGATGTGCCAGTGTTGGGCTGGGTTGAACAAGGTCAGAAGTCACTTCACCTGACAAAGGGGCAACGCTCGGAAAGCTTGTGATTTCAAATAAACCTGTGAGACTGTAACCTGGTGTCATGTGTTTTCTGACCTCAAAAAAGATCAAACAGTTCATCAGTTGGGATCTGCTCTTTCTGACAAGAGAGTGAAATCTCCATTAATCATAAGAAAATCATTGGGCTCACAATATTACAGTGCAATATTGCTAACTTATAGTAAGTCAGAGTAGATTGCAATAGAATTTCACTATAGTACAATATATCTGAATGAACACTTAGTAATGCATAGCGTAGCTCACACCGAACTCAAAATAGTTCAATATAGTACAATATCAGACCACCAATACACAGTATAACCCATTGAGAATTCAGTTAATTAGAGTGTAATTCACTTGAGAACTCAACAACTCATATTAAAACTCTTTGGAACTATATTAATTCACACTTCAACTCAGGAAGAATTCAATCTGCAAACTACGGAGAGGTCAGTGAGGATTCAGCGCTCATAATCTATTCACTGAGAAATAAATTAATTTTAGTGTACTGAATCAGCATTAAGTTGAATAGAATGTAATTCAATAATTTATACTGTAATTTGATACGAACTAATCATGCAACTCATTACTTTATAGTGCGTCTCTAGTAACTTATGTTGGCAATTTTCCAGGACTTCTGTCTCTTAAAATTAGTAAAGTTCTAGTGGCAGAGCCAGAGAAATCCCAAGGAAATTCCTACATTACTGTAATCTAATAAAATGTCAGCATAAAACAATGAGATTCAATTCTTCACAGCTTTCTATAATACAATAACAGTACTTGTGGCACTCAATGAGAATTCAATCACTCACATTGTTAAAAGATGAGAATTTCATAGATCACAAAGTAACTCAATTAGAAGCTAATATATTTCTGTGCCTTGTAAGTACTCCAAAATTCACAGTACGGTTCAATGACAATTCAGTAACTTACTGCATAACTGAATGCAAGATAAATGAATCACAGCGTAACTCAACTATGAAGCCCAGGCTGTGGAGTGTGATTCTGATATGTGTGTGTGATACTGATACTGCACCAAATAGCAAATATGATTAACTTACATTGTGTCTCTACTACTCCTATTACAGCTTGCACCAGGTTCCATTCACCCATTATCCCATGTTTATTGACCTTCATTGGCTCCCTCCATGTTTTAAAATTATTATCAGTTTCAGACTTCCTCCATAGCCTCATCCCCTGTATACTTCTTTGGTTTCCCTCAGTCTCAGAACACTCCTCTGCTTCTGACCTCTGCTACACCTCAGTTTTTCATTGCTCCACCATTGGTGGCTATGCTTTCAGTTGTATAGGTCATAAATTCTGGAATTTCCTTTATAAAGTTTTTCACTTCTCTACCTGTCTCTCTTTAGAATACTCACTGAAGCTTCCCTAACCAAGCTTCAAATCAGCTCTCCTCAAATTTTGTTTCATAATGCTCCTGAGAAGCATGTTCAGATGTTTTACTTTTTTAAAGGTGCCATTTGGATGCAAGCTATTATTGTTGGGTAGGTAATGAAAATCTTTGTCCACATTTCTGTAAAGAACAATTAGATGTTAGAAATTGTGAAGCTCTGTCAGACCTCAATCCTAATTTGGCAAATAACAGAAAAACTCAGCCACATCTCAATGAACCAAATTCATCAGGGAGTTGGGAATGATATTACCAGCTTACACTGAGACTGAGTGAGATCTCAAATGCTCTTTATTATTCTTGTTACATTGTGATGTATTACAACAGAGTATTTTAATTTTCTTATTAAATTCGTGGGTGCTATAATGTAATCATTACATCCTAATTAACCTTAACATTGTTCAACAAGATCTCTCACAGTGCAACTATACTAAAACATTATTTTATAATTAATGCAAATGTTTTGTTGAACGAAATACTATTACTGGGCCATCTAGTTATGTTGTTTAATGAACTATGACAATAGAAAACCTATTACCCCTTTTGATCAAGTTACAATGAAAATTACACTTCAAATAGTTCATTGGTGGTGAAGCACTTTGGGACACCCTGAGAGAATGAAAGGCACTTTTATACTGTGTTCTTTCTTTCTTTCTTTAATCTTAATACAGCACAATGTAATTCAATGTGAACTTAGCAAATTATATTGCTTAGTACATCTAGTAGCTTAATCTTTGTGTAACAAAAACTCCACACTATATCATGCATCACAATGAAATATCTCATAACTCATTATAATCTACATAAAACACTGTAAATCAGTTAAAAATTGTATTACTTGTCTCAGGAAGAGCTATGAAATATGAATTTTATTCCACAAATATTTTGGGCTCTTAATATTTGAATGACAGAATTATGAGTATGATATGCTTAGTTAAATGAGACATAACCAATACACATCAGTAAAGAGGGAGAAAGGTACATTTTTGGACAGAGGAGCAAAACATAGCTACATCTCCGGAAATCCCAACATAAATGAGAAATGTTACTTATGTTCCACTGAGTCCCGCAGTAACTAACTAACATCCAGATGAGGCTTTAGATCACAATTGTACTCTTTAGTGAGATCCGTGTTCAATCTCAGAAATTACTGCTGGGACCAGTGAGATTTTGGTAAAATCACAACGTAATATATAACAGTGATATATTATAGCTGGGGAGGCGATGGCCTAGTGGTATTATCGCTGGACTGTTAATCCAGAGACCCAGATAATGTTCAAATCTGGGTTCAAATCCTACCATGGCAGATAGTGGAATTTGAATTCAATAAAAATATCTGGAATTAAGAATCTAATGACCGTGAATCCATTGTCGATTATCAGGAAAAACCCATCTGGTTCACTAATGTCCTTTAGGGAAGGAAACTGCCATCCTTACCCGGTCTGGCCTACATGTGACTCCAGACCCACAGCAATGTGTTTGACTCTTAACTGCCCTCTGGGCAATTAGGGATGGGCAATAAATGCTGCCTAGCCAACGATGCCCTCATCCCGTGAATGAATAAAAAAAAACCTTACAGTGAGTATTGTATTTCAGATAAATCTTAGTAAATCACTGTAGGGTTAAGTGAGAGCCAAACACTGACTGTAAAAAACATCACAATAGGCCCAAGTAGGATCTCAGTTAAGTCACTATATAACTGAATTGGATCTCAGTTACACTTCAATTACAGTTTCAGAGTGAGTCACAATATAAGTCATTTTATACATATATCTATAGAGAGAGCAATATCATGGTCAAATCAATAGTAAACTTCAGTGAAATTCAATGTATATCAATGAACCAATGTGTAATCACAATTCTTTTTCACTCAACTCTGATATCACTCATTAAAATTACGATGAAAGTCGCACATTTATAATTACAGGGAGATCAAACTGCGTATATTCAGTGAAAGTTTGGTTGAAACAGTGACTCAAAAAACTAATACAATAATACAATTCAGGTTTTCACTGTCATTCATCAGTGGAAAACTAATAAAAGATTGTTTCAGAATTGGAACTAAGGTAGTTGAATGGCCAATTCTGACAGGAAGAAGATAGGATATTTTTCATATTTCCCCTTTAGGTCAAATGAAAGAAATACTGTTGATGATTGTTTTGAGAAAGTCTATTTTTATATTGGGCTATTTTTCCAAATACTCCAGTCTGAATGAAAGTGTGAATGTAAACATATATGTGCTTTCAATAAATGCATTTTACCCAAATATATTTGAAATGTCCATTGCACTTAAGGTCCTACCTAATACATTTAGTTGCCTCTGGTCTAGATTTTAAGTCTTGATCCTTTACAGCTACTCCGAAGTGTATTGGGAAAAGGCCTCCTAGTATAATGTCTCCCTTTTTCTGTGCCCTTTGGTTGGGCCCATATCCTGAGACACTGTAAGATTGTAGAAGAGTAAATCCTAGGAACAAGAGATGGTAATAATAATGCCCCATTGTATAATCCTCTCTTGCCGATTTCTTTACCAAGTCAGATGGTTCCACTCCAAAAAAAATCACTTAGAGAAAAATCGCTGAGGCTTTTTGCTTATCTTTGTAATGGTGAGGGATGACTCGACTGTAGAATTTTTGAAAGATGAAAACTGTTGCCTTCTTGAAGTCTTCCATCTTGTAAAAAGGTTATCACACAGTCTTATAGCTGATGACAAACAATTCAGCTTTGTTCCATTTTCAAAGATTCCTTGGAGAAAGAAAGTGCAGAAGTTGAGTAACTGTAAGCTCGCACTTTGGAATCACAAAACATAATTTTTTTTCTTGTTTTCAACCCTTTCTCATTTCATTCTGTGAAACTCATTCACTTTGCCTTGGCGTTGATTTATCAAAGAAGTATGGTGGAGAAGACTGAGTTTCTAAAAACCGAAAGAACTGCGGATGCTGTAAATCAGGAACAACAACAAAGTTGCTGAATAAGCTCAACAGGTCTGGCAGCATCTGTGAAGAAAAAAAATCACAGTTAACGTTTTGGGTCCGGTGACCCTTCCTCAGAACTGAGTTAACTCTGATTTTTTTTCTTCACAGATGCTACCAGACTTGCTGAGCTTTTCCAGCAACTTTGTTGTAAGACTGAGTTTCTCATGATTTCTCATAATATCACACAAAGCTTGGTTGCAAGGAAGCAAGTGGCAGAGAAAGAAAAATGACTACGATGGATGTGCGCACAATATAGCACAATTCTCAAGGAAACCCTCATAAAAAAAAACCTTTAGATTACTTCAATGATATCTTCTGAGTTTTCTTGTTATAATCTGAAAGTTTTACTTGCCTATCTTTTTAAAGTATAGTTTCATTTTTAACAACCTCAGCCTGAAATTCGTAACGGCTTGAAAGCCACCTTATATTGAGTCTCCTGATTGGTACTCTCAGCCTAAATTCTGAGGGTGAGGCCCAGAATTCACATCATATGGTCCACGCTAAGGGCTGCTGGAATCTTAGTTAGTTAGGAACACCAAGGAAATTAGGAACCCATACTGTAGAAGGTTTCACTGATTTCAAGGACGGAATGACATGACAAACCTGACATGAGATTTGTTTAATTGTATATTTCGTGGAACATTTACTGTATACTCAATGCTGTAGTACTTACTGCCTGTTGAAACTTTATTGATTCTTGTATGAAATTTGTAATATTGTGCTTCCTTAATCAAATATGAAGGTGTCCTTTTCAATGCTAGCATGTGGCATAAAAATACTGAGGCACTTTAGATTGATTTGTAAGGAAATAACTCAAATTAGGAGAATGTGTGACTTGAGAAGCCCATGGCTTATTAATGCACAGTATTGGTATTTTCTTTGGAAAATGCAAAAGCAAACGAGTGATGGAATGAGACAGGGAACAAATATAGATCCCGATTGCCTAATTAGCATAGAGTGCTGTTGAGATACTGAAAAGATGGAAACACGGCACTATTTATATAATTCCTTTTCTGTCATGAGATTTCACTTTAGTAGAGACTTCATGATGAGATCACACTTTGGAACAGTGATCAAAAATACACAATCCTATCAGCAAGATTGTGCAATATTCCAATATTCCGAGTATACTTGCGCTCTGTTTATAAGAAGACAAAAATAAGTTATGCTTAGTTTAAGGAAAAACTACTAATAATTCGTACCCAACCACCTAAAGGAAATTCATCAAATTCCAAAACATCTTGCTTATCAATAGTCATCACAACCCATGCTTAAATTAATTCCTCTTCCCAAAACTCCCAATTTCCTGAGAAACATAGGATCATGTATGATCAAGAAGGTAAGTTTCAACTATTATGCCAATTACAAATAGAATTCCTCAGATCTTCATCCATCACTCTCAAAAAACTGAGAACACCTTCCAATGTTAATCTTCCATCACTCAGGCCAAGATGTCGTAGAAGCTAAGCGTTACTTTCTGGAAATCTGTGCTCAGTCTCTGAAACTATTGATCCTAAAACCCAGCATGGGGCTGGATGAACACAGCAGGTCAA